>CAUYUJ010014185.1:402244-429574 GCA_963575745.1 Prorocentrum cordatum | reverse complement strand
CCTCTCCTCTCCTCTCCTCTCCTCCCCTCTCCTCTCCTCTCCTCTCATCTCCTCTCCTCTCATCTCCTCTCCTCCTGCTCCCTCTCCGGCTCCTCCTCTTTCCCCATCCCTCTCTCCCTTCTCTTCCCGATCCTCAGGCGGCCACCACCCGGGGCGTGGTGGGCTACACGGCCGCCTCCGTCTACGGACCGCAGGCCGCGCTGGGTGCTTCGCTGGCGACGCTGCAGCGCGTGCGCGTGGTTGCGGTCGAAGCCGATGATGAGGAAGGGCAGCCTCCACCAAAAAGTACCCATCGGTCATTGAAAGTATGTATTTCTGGAGTCCCATATTCCAATCTTCTTGAAGCGCCGTCCTACTTTAAGGATCGAGTGGCTTCACCTCTTCCGTCCTCCGAAGCGGGCGGGCGGACACCAATTTACTTCCAACGCCCTCCTGCTTCATGTTTCGACCTACTTCTTCCGACCGATGGGTACCCTTGCATGCGTGGCTCTCTGGTCCAAACTTGGACTGCTGTCGATGGCCCGCCGCGCTCGAAACAACTGCAGCACGGGCGGCCAGGGGGCTTGCATCCTTATCGCGCGTCCTTGCTATTACTTTCGGCTGTACGTATGATGCTGCGCGGGCATCTGCGCGCGTGCGTGCGTCTGAGTGCTTTCATCACTTGTGGCCTGTTTCGAACAGCAGAAACGGCATAAACATTATCGGAGCTCCGTGCGTAGTTCTTGGATCGGCGCTGGGCCCCACTGGCGGCGCCTCCGGCGCCGCCCCTGGCGCGCTCCGCGCTCTAGGGAGGAGGTTCAGCGCCGATCCAGGAAATCCGCGCGGAGCTCCGAAAGTTGATGTTTATGCCGTTGTTTCTTCGTCTGTTTCTCCACTCGCGCTCACGCGGCCCCAGTCCGGCGCGCGGGGCCGCCACAGTGAAGCTAATTTGCTCTGAGGATGACCCCCCGCCGTGCATCCGATGTTACTTCTCAGCGCGCCAAGCAAGCCTCTACAATCAAAGCGGGGCGGCGGATCGAAGACGCCTGCGCCGAACCACCGCCGCCCCCTGCCTGTTGGAAAAGCCCATGCGGCCAAACGTTGGGCCGAAGTCGGGCCAAGCTATTTAATAGTGTGTTCCCGCAGCCGTTGTGGAACCCATTGGGGGAACACTTGGGAGAGGAAGAGAAAGGAGGAGGAGGAGGAGAGGGAGGAGACGGAGGACGAGGAGGAGGAGGAGGAGGAGGAGGAGGGAAGAGGAGATGAGGAAGAAGAGGAGGCCTCTTGAGGCTTTCCTAGGGCCCCCTGGCGGATTCCTGTGAGTTTTTCGGGGGGCCTCCTCCTCCTCCTCTCCTCCTCCTCTCCTCCTCCTCCTCTCTCCTCCCTCCTCATCCTCTCCCCCTCCCCCCTCCCCCTCCTCCTCCCCTCCTCTCCCTCCTCCTCCTGTTCCTCCTCCTCCTCCTGTTCCTCCTCCTCCTCCTCCTCGTTTGAGGGCCGGTTTGGAGATCCATTCGGCCGTCTTGAGGCCGTGTTGGGGACCTCTTGGGCCTTTGGGGGCTCTTTTGGGCCGTCTTGCGTGCCTAGCGCGCCTCTTGGCCGTCCTGGGGCCGTCCTACAGCGTCGGAGGACTGAAAGGCGAGAACGCTAAGAAATGAACAGCCATAGGAATATCAAGCATTCTGGCCTCCTGGAGGTCCTCTTGGAGGCTTCTTTGGGGCTTTCGTGGCTTCTAGGGCCGTCTTGGGCCACCTCGGGCCGTCTTGGGTGCATCATGGGCAGTCTTGGAAGCAGCTTTGGGCCATCTTGAGCTCTCTTGGGCCCATCGTAGCCGTTTTGTAAGCATATTGGAGGCCATCTTGGCCGTCTTGGGGTGGGGGGGTCCGAACTTCAGTTCGATTCCCCCTGTGTTGGGCCCCTGCTGGCCTGGGACCCTCTCAGGACCTCTTGGGGCCTTCTTGTTCGTCTTGGACGCCCTTGAGATCAACAGGGCAGGCACGCGAAGCCCATGCGTGTTCTCCAGCGCGGTCCCTAAACCGTAATACAGTTATTGCACTGTTGATGTGCAAGCTGTGTGGTGCAAGCTGTGTGGTGCAATCTGTGTGGTAGCTGTGTGGTAACATTCAGTTGCGGAACTTGCAGTTGACAACTCTACTGCTCGCGCGATCATCCCACCCACCCACCTGCAACTTGTTGTGCAAAACGTATGCGGCGGCGATTGCGGTGAGTACTCGGTGTTGGCTGGCGCATCTCTGCGGCCCCGCCTGCCCGCGCATGCTCGCGCGCGCAGCGGCCAGCCAGTGTGGCGCGACCGACGCGGCCGCGGTGGCGTTGACCTCTGGGCATTTTCCAGCGGGCACCTCGGTGCGAATCGGCCACTTGGTCGGGCGCGGTATCATGGCAACGTCGACAACGGTAGACTTGACGATGATAGTAGCGACGCTGGTGAGGATGATCACAACGGCGACGGCACGGCCAGTGATGGCGCCGATGCTGATCACGCCGGCGACGATGACGGCGCCCTCGCGTCGGTGATGAAGGTTTTAAAAAGAGTCCGGCATTCGCGCGCGGCCGACGCGCGAGAGTGGCCCGCATGGTATTCTGACACGGATCGGTTCGCCCCAGCACGCGCGCATAGGTGTTCCAATGATTTCGGTATGCGGCGCGAGGTGCCCGCTTGCCAGACTTCCATGAACATGTTGAACAACCCATGCTTGTCTTAAGGATTCGCAAGAGCGCGAGCGCAGGCTTTTGAAAACTATTGTTGCGAACCCATCTAGTTTATATGTTGTTTTGGGGCGCTCGGTTTTAACACCTTTACGACAGTTCAGGTTTTTGACAGATTTCGGCACGCGTGCGCGCGACGACGCGCGCGCGTGCACTTGTTTTTTGTTTGTTTGCGGGGGTTCTCGTGACAGCACGCGCACAAGGGCGTTCGAACGATCTCGGCTTCGCGCGCGCGCGAAGCCCGAAGCCCGTTTGCATAATTTTATGTATTTTTGGAATTTTGTAGGGTAGATAACATTAGGTTATGTTCAGCTTTTGCGAGAGTGTGCGCGCGAACTTTTCTTGAAACTCCTTGTTGCGAAACCATGTGTTCTGTTTGTTGTTTTGGGCACTCGATCTTGCAATCCTTTCGAAACCACAGGTTTTTGAAGAATTCCGGCATGCGCGCATGCGACGACGCGCGCGTTTGTACATTTCGTCTCATTTGTTGCCAGGGATTATTGAACACATTCTGGTTTGTGGTGAACGAGTGTGCGCGCATAGTGCTGTTGCAGAGGATGGCTGGGAGGGGTCGATACTGGCTGGGCTGGGATGGTTTGACTTCATATTTCGGATGGGCGGTGGGGCAGATTCACATGCAAATTGTACTACGAAAAGAAGAACGGATAACCCGGGGGGGGGGTAGAATCAAGTTTCTTGCCAATAAGGAGAAATCATTGCTCAACTCGGACTTGTCAAACCTTCGTTTCGCGCAATCATCCCACCCACCCACCCGCAATTTGGTTTGCAAGACTTGCGATGGGTGCTGGGGTTGGCTGGTGCATCTCTGAAGCCGCGCCAGCCCGCGCATGCACGCGCGCGCAGCGGCCAGCTAGCTTGGCGCGACCGACGCGGCCGCGGTGGCGTTGACCGCTGGGCACATATCAGCGGACACTTCAGTGAGAGTCGGCCACTTCGGCGGGCGGGGTATCATAGCAACCTCGACACCGGTAGAAACGATGATGAAGGTAGCGATGCTGGTGACGACGTTGGCAACGACGACGGCACGGCCACTGACGGCGCCGATGCTGATCACGCCGGCGACGATGACGGCGTCCTCGCGTCGGTCGTGAAGGTTTTGGAAGGAGTTCGACATGCGCGCGCTGCCGACGAGCGAGGGTGGCTACTGTTCCGCCCCAGCACGCGCGCAATGGCGTTCAAATGATTTCGGTATGCAGCGCGGGGGGCCCGTTTGGCAAAATTCCATAAACATATTGGACAACACATGTTCGTCTTAAATATTCGCGTGGGCGCGGTCGCAAGTTGTTTTGAATACTGTTGTTGTCACGCCATAGCATATATGGTTGTTTGACACTCGATTCGAAAATCCCTACGAGCGCGCGTAAGGGCGTTCGGCCGATTTCGACATGCGCGCGCAGAGCCCGTTCGGTACCATTACATGCAAATCTTGATACACCCAGGCTTCCCATTAGAACCCGCAAGAACGCGACCGAAGGCTTTCTGCTTAAACATAAAATGTATGTGTGTTTCCAATCCGCGTTGTGAGCCCACCGGTTTTCGAATTATGTTGGAATGCGCGCGCGCGACGACGCACGTGTGCATTTCGTCATGTTAGTTGAAAGTTGTTGTCCAGATAATTGATGGTCATGATAAAGGAGCGTTCGTGCGCATAGTATTTTTTTGCCACGAATGCGAGAGGGGGTCGATGCCGGCCTTGCTGGGATGGCACGGGCTCATATTTAGGATGGGCGATGGGTATAATCGTATGTAATTTGCAATACGGGACGTGGGGCGGATAACCCTCGATGGGTGGTGGGGGTAGAAACGAAACTTTTTAATTATGGGTAATGTATGTGGCGAAACTTCGGCGGACTCCCCAGGTCGGCGGCGACGGGGTGGCCACGATGCGGCCTCGGGCGGCGACGTGGCGAAACCTCGGCGGTCCCAATCGGTACGTGGGCGGCCACCAGGCGGCCACGAGGCGGCCACTGGAAGCGACGCGGCGAAACTTCGGCGGACCCATCCAAAAAGTGGGCGGCAACGAGGGGGGGCCACGAGGCGGCCACGGGCAGCGACGCTGCGAAACTTCGGCGGACCCAACCAAGCGGCTGGCATCGATGTGGGCACGATGCGGCCAAGGGCGGCGACGCGGCGAAACTTCGGCGGTCCCAATCGATACGTGGGCGGCCGCGAGGCGGCCGCGGGCACCGACGCTGCGAAACCTCGGCGGACCCATCCAAAAAGTGGGCGGCAACGGAGCGGCCACGATGCGGCCACGGGAAGCGACGCTGCGACACCGCGGCGGGCCCAGCCGATGTGTGGGCGGCAACGAGGCGGCCACGAGGCGGCGACGCGGCGAAACCTCGGCGGACCCAACCAACAACTTGGCGGCCACGAGGCGGCCACGGGCGGCGACGCGGTGAAACCTCGGATGACCTCTGCAGTTGGCGACCGCGAGGCGGCCACGAGGCGGCGACGCGGCAACCGCGGACCCAACCAATACGTGGGCAGCAACGAGGGGGCCACGAGGCGGCCACGGGCGGCGACTCAGCGAAGCCCCTGCGGAACCAACCGAACGGGCAGCAACGAGGCGGCCACGAAGCGGCCGCGAAGCGGCCACGCGGCGAATCTTCGGAGGACCCAAACGATGAGTTGGCGGCAACGAGGAAACCACAATTCGGCCACGGGCCGGGGCGCGGCGAATCTTCGGCGGACCAAACCAAAAAGTGGGTTGCCACGGGCGGCTACGCAGCGGAACCTCGGCGGACCCAATCAATACGTGGACGGCCACGACGCGGCCACGATGCGGCCACGGGCTCAACCAACATTCGGGCGGCCGCGAGGCGGCGACGCGGCGAAAGTTCGGGGGACCCAGCCGATGAGCGGACGGCCACGGGGCAGACACGAGGTGGCCACGAGGCGGCGACGCGGCGAAATCTCGGCGGACCAACCAAACACTGGGCGGCAGCGAGGGGGGGCCACGAGGCGGCCACGAGAGGCGACGCGGCGAAACCTCGGCGGACCCAACCAAGCGGCCGGCATCGACGGGGACACGAGGCGGCCACGGGCGCTGACGTGGCGAAACCTCGGCGAACTCGGCCAATGCCGAAGTGACAGCAAGAATCCCTTCGTGCACACTTTGTTCGGGCAGTAACTATAAGCCATCACATTCGGGGCTCGGGCTGTTGCAGTGAACGCGGAAGCCCAGTCATCGCATCTTGCTGGCCCCCAGTGGGGCCGGGGGATCAAACAAATCTTTGCTGAAGTAACGCTGCGCCGTGTTAGCTATGTAATGCAAGATATGTGATGCGAGCTACCACGCGGCAGCGGGCCCGATCGTAGCGATTCCTCGACGCACCCACCCGATCGGCAACGGGCGGCGAAGGGCGGGAGCATGGCAAATTGACGCGCCCACCGAAGCGGCAACGGGCGGCAACGTGCGGCAACGTGCCGGAATGTGGCGAATCTTCGACACACCCACACGAGCGGCAACGGGCGGGCACGGGCGGGGCCGTGCCGAATCTGTGGCGCACTCACACGAGCGGCAACTGGCGGTGACGGGCGGCAACGGGCGGCGACGGGCGCGAACGTGGCGAATCCTCGAACACCCACCCAATTCCTTTGAATGACGAGTTAGGATCCCTCAGTGCAGCGATTGTTTAGGCAGCCAGCGTATCACTTTTTCAACTCTATTCAGCCTCCTGGACCTCCCACGGTGCCCAACACAGCCCAAGTGCCCCCCAAGCGAGCCCCTGGGCGGCCCCTTGTGGTAGACTCAAAACATGTGGGAAGTACAGACCCCCAACCACGCTCCCGATGCCTCTAGGAATTACGCACTGCGTGGAGCTCACCATAGGTGCATCTCATGTTTATGGCATGCCATAGCGAGCGTCTGTTCATGAGCGTTTGATTCTAATGGCGAACGGACCCGTGTCCTACCCCCTGGCGGCTCCCTTAGGGGTGCTGAAACCAGCGCCGCGCCTGAGACATCCTCAACATCTGATCTGAAAGCCAAGGGTGTTGGGCATGACAACGAGCAAACCGCGTGAGACATTCCCACAAACTGGCAGCGAACGGGCCCGTGTCCTACCCACTGGCGGCTCCCTTTAGGGGTGCTGAAGCCAGCGCCCCGCTTGAGACATCGTCAAAATCTTCTCGGAAAGCCAAGGATGTTGGGCATGAAAACGAGCAAACCGCGTGAGACATCCCCACAAACTGGCCGCGAACGGGCCCTTGAAAACACCCCTGGCGGCTCCCCTTAGGGGTGCTGGAACCAGCGCCCCGCCTGAGACATCCTCACAATCTGCTCTGAAAGCCAAGGATGTTGGGCATGGAAACGAGCACACCGCGTGAGACATCCCCCCGACATCCCCACAAACTGGCCGCGAACGGGCCCGTGAAAACACCCTTGGCGGCTCCCCTTAGGGGTGTTGAAACCAGCGCCCCGCCTGAGACATCGTCAAACTTTGGTTTGAAAGCCAAGGATGTTGGGCATGAAAACGAGCAAACCGCGTGAGACATCTCCACAAACTGGCTGCGAACGGGCCCGTGAAAACACCCCTGGCGGCTCCCCTTAGGGGTGTTGAAACCAGCGCCCCGCTTGAGACATCGTCAAAATTTGGTTTGAAAGCCAAGGATGTTGGTCATGAAAACGAGCAAACCGCGTGAGACATCCCCACAAACTGGCAGCGAACGGGCCCGTGAAAACACCCCTGACGGCTCCCCTTAGGGGTGCTGGAACCAGCGCTCCGCCTGAGACATCGTCAAAATCTGGTTTGAAAGCCAAGGATGTTGGGCATGAAAACGAGCAAACCGCTTGAGACATTCCCACAAACTGGCAGCGAACGGGCCCGTGAAAACACCCCTGGCGGCTCCCCTTAGGGGTGTTGAAACCAGCGCCCCGCCTGAGACATCCTCAACATCTGATCTAAAAACCAAGGATGTTGGGCATGACGAGCAAACCGCGTGAGACATCCCCACAAACTGGCAGCGAACGGGCCCGTGAAAACACCCCTGGCGGCTCCCCTTAGGGGTGCTGGAACCAGCGCCCCGCCTGAGACATCCTCACAATCTGCTCTGAAAGCCAAGGATGTTGGGCATGAAAACGAGCAAACCGCGTGAGACATCCCCACAAGCTGGCCGCGAACGGGCCCGTGAAAACACCCCTGGCGGCTCCCCTTGCGAGTCTGAGTATGACTAGGTCTGAGTGTGAGTAGGTCTCAATCCGTGTGTAGGTCTGAGTATGATTAAGTCGGTGTAAGTCAGACCATGAGAAGGTATGAGTATGAGTAGGTCTGAGTATGAGTAAGTCTGTGTATGAGTAGGTGTGTTCTCTCTGGTTCTCTGGAGTCGGCGGCGTCCGAGTAATTGGAAAAACACTCGGCCAACCTGGACGCGCGAAGCGCCGGATAGTTCCGTGAATGCAGAGATTGGGGCCGTCTGAATGCAGACACTTCCGTGAATGCAGAGCCTCTGTCGAGCGGGCGATACGAGGACATTCTGCTGAGTGCCTACCGCACGATGGCGGATCTGCGCGCGTGTGCTCGCACATCTGCACGGGGTGCGCGCACACGCAAAGTGAGGCACGGTGCTCTTCGACCTTCTGCGAGAGGGCTATAGCTCTCTGCCTGGGCCAGGAAGGTGCTGCTTTTCTTGCGGTCCGGCGGGTGCCGCTCTGCGCCTCCGGCCCCAAGCGGCGCGGTCCTGCGCGGGAGGGCCAGCCATCCCTTGGATGCCTCCGGAGGCCCAGGAGCGGCGCTCACATCGAGCCTCCATGGGAGGGCTGGCGCACGCTCTCCCTGCCTGGAGGCGAGGTGCTGGGAGGATAGGCCTACCCCCCCAGCCTGAAAGCGGGGCTTCCCCAGCAATGCCTGCTCTGGACCCGCCTCCCAGCCTGGAAGCGGCGCCAACTCGAGGGCCACCGCAGCCTCCTCGCCTGGAGGCAGTCCGTGCTGCGATCCACGGGAGGACCGGCCCTCGCTTCCGTCTTGTCGGTGCCGGCATCGCTCCTCAATGAGAGGGCTGGCCCGAGAAGCTTCCAGGAGCTCCCTAAAGACCCAATGGGCTACGGGTGACACCGATACGCACCACGTAGGAGGATTATGGAGGGTCCCAGATGGGCCAGGCCTGCTCGAGACATGTAAGTTTCGTCTTGCATTATTCTCTTGTGGCCCCCCTCCTCTTTCAGACGGGTTGCGATTTCGATGGTCGTCCAAATGGCGTTAGCCGTTAATTGTTCACTCCCAGTTTTTTTGTCTGAGGCCAACGCCACGCCGCAACGCGCAGAGTTATTAAGGTAAGAGCGGAACGCTTGGGGAGCCATCCCCGCCGCACAGAGCTGTTCAGTTGTATATGTTCGGGTGTACCTTTGGGAGCCTCGCTGGCCTCACAGCGTGGTAGCGGCGTGCGCCTCTGGGAGATGCGGCCGCTTGCGTGGAAGGAGGCGTTGTCCCCCTTCTCCTGCCTGCTCCATCCCTCCCCTCGGCTGCCATTCCTCCTCCTCCTCCTCCTCCTCCTCCTCCTCCGTTGCGTCCGTTGTGTGCTTCTACACATGACTGGCAGAGCCATCGGGGATGCCCACACAGTGCGTTTGTCCTTTCTCCCTTCGCTTCCCTCTCCTCTTCCTTCTCCTCCATGGCTAGTTCTTTCTGTGGTAGGCCCACCCCCCCTCAAGTGGAGAAGCTGGCAGTTGTCATCACCATTGCATTTGGTCCATGAAGAAAGGGTACCGCTGTTTGAGCATCTTCTCCGCCATATTGCCAGCCCAGGGAGAATTATTACATTCGGTTCATAGGCATGAGTGATATGTAGCATTTGCCTTCTAGCCCGCATGCTCTGTCTGAGGCGTCCGAAGTCAAGTTTGCAGCAGAGAAGAGCTCAGCGATCACGCCGCAGCAGGACTGTGTCCCCCTTCCTCTGCGGACGTTGGGCGGCACTCCCGTGATTGAGTCCGGCCAGGGGGAGGAGGAGGATGAGGAGGAGGAGGAGGAGGAGGATGATGACGAGGAGGAGGAGGAGGAGGAGGAGGAGCAGGCGGAGGAGGATGACTAGCTGCTTCTGTCATGCGTCCATCGGTGGTGGGGCATCGGCTTAGCCTGTCCCAAAGCCTCATCACTCCAGGCCTGGTCAATCAGACGCTACGGATACCCCTATCATGGGGGCTCCCTGCTTGGGGTTCCGCTTCACATGGTCATCTGCTTGCATGCTCTTTGAAGAGTGTAGTTCCTTCTGACCCCCTGGGAGGGTTGCCATGTATCCTCGACTCTACGATTTGTTTTGACGACGGTATCTGGTATCGGTCGCTCACACTGGAAAAGTAGCAACCTTGCATTCATTTATAGAGCAGTGCTTTGTCACCACAGTGTGCTAATGTTTTTGCGAAGGCCTTACGGCTGGTGCCACCTACCCTGTTCGTTATGAAGCGGTGGAGGAAGAGGAGAGGGAGGAGGAGGAGGAGGAGGAGGAAGAGGAGAAGGAGGAGGAGAAGGAGGAGAAGGAAGAGGAGGAGGAACAGGAGGAGTATGAATAGGATGGGGCAGGAAAGGGAGAGAGAGAGAGAGAGAGAGAGAGAGAGATAGCGCAAGAGTGGGATACGGAAAGGGCGAGGGGGGGAGTATTGTGTGAAGAGAGATGCATTCCCTCGCTTGACAGCGTCGTCGCGGTATTCAGTTAGGTGTCGAATGATCTCAGCGGGAGAGGAAGGGATGGACAGCCCAGCATTGCCACGATGTCAGTGCGCTCGAGGCGTCCAGGAGGCAATAGATCGAATGAGAACGCTTCTCCCGTTTGTTTGTTTGTTTGTTTGTTTGTTGTCGTCGTCCACCTCCTCCTGCGGGGGCGCGGCCCCAATTGTGGACAGGGGGGACAGGGGGTCTTCCGCCACTCCTCTCGGGGCCTCCTCCCTTTTCTTCTCGTGGACAGGGGGGCAGGAGGTTCTCCCCTCCCCCCTCCCCCGTTCCCCCAGGGCCAGTATTCACTGTGGACAGGCGACAGGGGGGAATCCACCCTGCATGTCCCCCGTGTGGACAAGGGGGACACGCGGTCTTTCCCCCGAGCGGGTTTTCCCGTGGACGGGGGGGTAGGATGGAATCTCCTTGGCCCCCCCTTGTGGAATAGCAGGCCAGAAATCGAAGGGAAATTCTCTTCCAGGGAGAGGTGCCCTTCTTCGAGGGCGTCACAGTCCCCAGGCCCCCCCTCTCCCAGGACCACCCCGCGGGACCATCCTGCGGGCCCGAAACGGGTGGGAAGGAGAACGGTGTTCTGACTTGTGGACCTCCCCAGGACCCTCTCCCCTGCGACCCCTCCACGGATCCCCCCTACTCCAGCGGGGGAGGGCTCAGAGGGACAGGGCCCCCTTTCGATTTGATTATGACGTGGCTCGATTGCACTGCTGCTGGGGAACTTGAGAAGCAGAACCCAGGCCCCGGAGGTAAGCGGCGACCGGGACGACGAGACCGACGACGACGACGAAGATTCAGACGGATCAGCTTCTCACAAACGCAGACAGGGTCGCAAGATTTCTGCCGTGCTCATTAGAGAAGCACCTTGGTTTCGTAGAGTGCCTCGGCCACCTGTTCCGCACCAGTGGAGTGATTTGCTAGCACCTTGGCGCCATTTTCCGGTGACTCCATGGACAGCTGGGGCAGTGTTCTGTTTCCCTGTATTAGCTGGCTCGGAGTTGGGTTGTGCACACGGTGGCGATCAGAGGGAACAGGGTCTCTCGATTCCTATGCCTAAAACACGTGCATCCGCTGTTTCCAAGACGCGCGTAGCAGTTTAGCAGCTTCGCTGACTCATCATGACCATGGTCATAGTGACCCTCATCATAGTGGATTGTTGGCATCATCGGGGAAGCCACCACGCAGCCATAGACTGTAAGATCGCTTCGCTGAGAAATGATATATGTCGTCATCTGGGAGGTCTGGTGTCGTCAGGGAAGAGCTGTATCATCGGCGACATCGCCATCGTCATTGCCGTCGGCAGTGTCAAGTGTAGTGGGCACTCAGGACTCCCAGTACCAGGCGTATCTGACAATGACTTAGTTGATCGCGGCGGCACAGTATCCGACTAAGCATCGCGCATATCGTTCTAAGGCTAACCTATTGTCCTGAGGATAGGAAGAGGGGGTCAGCAGTGCGGAGCAAGCTGCGGGGCAGGACATCCAGCAGCAGCTGGACCGCCAGGCGCCCGTGCTTTCTTCAGTTCTGGATTACGCTGTGGCTTTTTCAGTGTCGCGTTTCCAACTTGTTCCATTCGCGTGTCTTGTGGCGAGATGTGTCAATGCCCGAGTACCCCCCCTGGTATTCACTGTCTGAGGCCCTCCAGCGCCGCTCGCGGTGATCTCATTGACGAGCGGTATAGTTGTCAGTAATTGGTCTTCCCCTTTGCTTCCTTCTTCTCCCCCGACTGAACGCGCTGAAGAAGGCCCTCAAGTGGAATTGTGATATGTGCCTGCAGTTGCGCCGGACATGTGACCCCCTGAACTGCTTCATTGTTGCCCGAGAGCCCTTCACGCTATTCTTGACACTTCGCGTATCCCCACCAGCCTATCCAGCAACGATCCTTAGGTGACTTGCCTGCAGGGAAGTGCAGCGGCATGCAGTATAACAAAGAGTGAGAGCAGCTGCAAACCGAAGCTCGGGATCAGCATGATCCGACACAGGAGTCAAGCATACATTAATTCTCGCATCTGTCAATGTGAGAGCCTCTTGGCAGCCTACCTGGGCCCCCATTGGGAGCATTTTGGATGCCTCGTTTGGGTCCTTGGATACCTCCGGACGTGCCGGCGCCGCCGTAGTTTTGGCGGCGTGCCTGACTGTATGTTTTTTTTAGCAGCCAAGGCTGGGGCATCTTGCTGCTATGCATCTGGTGTGGGGGCTTGGGGCACCTCTTGTGGTCATCTTGGAAGCCATTGATCAAGCAAGGGGGTTCTTATTAGCATTGTCCCTCTGGAGCCCGAGAGCTCGCCTCTTGGTGCCCTCTTCGGGCGATCTTAGAGCGCTCTTGGGCGCTATTGGAGTCGTCTTGGGCCCCTCGTGGGCCCCTCTTGAGGCTCTCTTGGGTCATATTGGAGCGTGAGGTTGTGGTCGAGCCCAGTGCCAGCTGCAGGCTGTGGGCAACCTCCCATGCCGCCTTCTCCGGCATGGGCCAGGGGCGCGCGTGGTAGGGTAAACAGTGTCACGAGCTCAACAAAGAGTGCGGAGCCCGCCGGGGCTCCCGTGCCACGCCGCCCCCATCGTGTCTCCGCCCCGCAGGTGGGGGCAGGGAGGGCTGGGTCAAGGAAATAAGCATCTTCCAGAGAGCTGTACCGTTCAATTGGCTAAGCAGAAGACGAAGGAGAAGAAGAGCGACCGGGACGTGCAGACAGAAACCGCTGAAAATGCTTTGCTCGCAACCTGTCCGGCATTCCAAGCCCCACCTCCAAGGCGAGCGGCGCCGGCACGATAGAACACACTAACATCGAGGGCGCGTAATGAGGGCTCCAGGCCACGTATCTTCCAAAAAAAACGCCCAAGAGCACTACCCAGGGGAATCCGTTACCGCCCCCCTGTACCGCGAGCCCCCTGAGCCAAGGTGGTCAATGGAGAACCCCACTGGCCAGTGAGATCGTTTGACCGCTGTCAGTCGTACCTGTTCCTGTAATGCGTGCTGATAGTGTTCCTGGTGGGACCGCATAGGGGCAGATCTCACCCCAGCGTCGTGTGGGAGCCGTCTTGAGGCCTTGGAAGCTTATCGGATGCAAAACGGCGAGAATGCAACCATCAGCTGTTTCCTTGGGGTCTTGGAATGAGTTTGGCTTTTGGGGGGCAGCCTTGGGAGGCTCCGTGGGCACTCGGAACCGTAGTGGGGCGGTCTTGGAGCCTCTTGGAAGCATTTTGAAGGACGTATTGCGCCATCTTGGCGGCCATCTTGAGCTACCTGGAGCCACCTTAGAGCCATGATGGCCCAACAGCTTCCGAAGGATGCCCCCAGTATGCCAAAACCTTTGGAACGTCAATGGTTGCCCAATGAGTGTGGCCTTGAGCAAAACGGGGTCCCCTACCAGCGTCGCACCTCTGGAGCCCGAAACGTCGCCTGCTGGGGCCCTCTTTGGGCGCTCGCGGGGCCGCTCTGGAGCCCTCTCCTCCTCCTCCTCCTCCTCCTCCTTCTCCTCCTCCTCCTCCTCTTCCTCCTCTTCCTCCTCTTCCTCCCCCTCCTCCTCCTCCTCCTCCTCCTCCTCCCCTCCTCCTCCCTCCTCCTCCTCCTCCTCCTCCTTCCTCCTCCCTTCCTCCTCTCCTCCTTCCTCCTCCTCCTCTCCTCCTCCTCTCTCCTCCCCTCCTCCTCCTCCTCCTCCTCCTCCCTCCTCCTCCTCCTCCTCCTCCTCCTCCTCCTCGCTTCTTGGGGCTCTCCCGAGCCACCTTGGGAAGCACCTCGCGGCCTTGGGCCCGCCTCGGGCACGACGAGGCGAGGATGCCCACACCGGCGGTTTCCCGCAGGTGTTGGGGGTGACGTCGGCCGCTGGGGGGGGGCATCCCTTGGGAGGCTCCGTGGCCACTTGGGGGTCGTCTTGGGTTGGTCTCGGGGCATGTTTTAATACAGCACGTGCAAGACAAAAACACACCTGGCGTCACCCTGCAGTGCCTCGAGCCATCCTGGAGGCAACCCTTTGCTTTCTGGGGCCATCCGTGGCCAGAGGAGGAGGAGGAGGAGGAGGAGGAGGAGGAGGAGGGGACAGGGGTTGGACGCGGAAGCTATGAGGTAGAAGAGGATGGTTGCCTGAGCCGTCGGCCACGGCGCTCCCTTCTCCACTGCATTCAGCACGCTTGTCACGCGTGCTGCTCTCTGAAGCCCTCCGTGCCGCCGCAGGCGAGGATGCCAGTCAGCTTCCCCCAATCCTGTGCTGGCGCGGAAGCGCCCGCACGCGCCCAGGACTTCTTCGGGGGTGATCCTCCGGACGGCGTGCTCATTGAGCTCGATGCTGGGCGGGCCATAGCTGCATTGCTCGTCGGGGTCGTTGGGATCGGCCCACACCTCCTCCCAAGTCCCCAGCGCGGCGTCGGCAGCAGCCTGCGGGTGGAGGAGCTCGAGCTGTGTGTGCTGCTTCGTCGGCGTCAGCGATTCCCATTGCACTGGCGGCTTGGTCCACTTGTGCAGCACCCCTGCTCCTGCTCGATTGTGCTTGGCGACCCAGCGGCGCCAGCCTTTTGCCGACGCTTGCCGAACTCGTCGCCGCGTGTGGTTGCTGGCCACTGCCATGAACTTAGAGACGCACTCGATGTACTGCGCGCCTCTGTCCATGAGGGTGATGGTATCGATCCAAGCGACGGTGTTCACAAGCTTGCCCCATTCGATAGTGTGCCACGTGTGCCTCTGCTCCGTCGGGAGGCGGCGCTCTCCTACCGCTGCCGCCCCTGTCCACGGGCAGTCCTGCGAGGCCGCTAGGCCGAGGACAGCAGAGGCCCGATGAGTAGTCCCTGGGTGGCTCCAATTGTCCACCGCAACTCTGTACGTTGTTCCCCACATGTATCGTGGGGTTCTGGTTTTCTTCCCTGCCGCGCCGCACCCGCGTCTCACACCTCCCCCCTCCCCTTCTCCTTCTCGCACAGCACAGCACAGCACAGCACGGCACGGCACGGCACGGCACAGCACAGCTCACCGCACAGCAGCACAGCACAGCACAGCACAGCACAGCATACCACACAGGGCATTCCTTCGACGCCACAGGGGGTGGGGGTGCGCAGAGGGTGGTCCCTCAGCGCGGCCTCTATCCGTGACACGCTCGCAGATCGTGGCAGGCGTGGCACTTTCTCGACACCACAGGGGGTGCGCAGAGGGTGGTCCCTCAGCGCTGCCTCTATCCGTGACACGCTCGCAGATCGTGGCAGGAGTGGCATTTTCTCGAAGCCGCAGGGGGTGCGCAGAGGGTGGTCCCTCAGCGCGGCCTCTATCCGTGACACGCTCGCAGATCGTGGCAGGAGTGGCACTTTCTCGACACCACAGGGGGTGCGCAGAGGGTGGTCCCTCAGCGCGGCCTCTATCCGTGACACGCTCGCAGATCGTGGCAGGAGTGGCACTTTCTCGACACCACAGGGGGTGCGCAGAGGGTGGTCCCTCAGCGCGGCCTCTATCCGTGACACGCTCGCAGATCGTGGCAGGAGTGGCACTTTCTCGACACCACAGGGGGTGCGCAGAGGGTGGTCCCTCAGCGCGGCCTCTATCCGTGACACGCTCGCAGATCGTGGCAGGAGTGGCACTTTCTCGACACCACAGGGGGTGCGCAGAGGGTGGTCCCTCAGCGCGGCCTCTATCCGTGACACGCTCGCAGATCGTGGCAGGAGTGGCATTTTCTCGACACCACAGGGGGTGCGCAGAGGGTGGTCCCTCAGCGCGGCCTCTATCCGTGACACGCTCGCAGATCGTGGCAGGAGTGGCACTTTCTCGACACCACAGGGGGTGCGCAGAGGGTGGTCCCTCAGCGCGGCCTCTATCCGTGACACGCTCGCAGATCGTGGCAGGAGTGGCACTTTCTCGACACCACAGGGGGTGCGCAGAGGGTGGTCCCTCAGCGCGGCCTCTATCCGTGACACGCTCGCAGATCGTGGCAGGAGTGGCACTTTCTCGACACCACAGGGGGTGCGCAGAGGGTGGTCCCTCAGCGCGGCCTCTATCCGTGACACGCTCGCAGATCGTGGCAGGAGTGGCACTTCTCGACACCACAGGGGGTGCGCAGAGGGTGGTCCCTCAGCGCGGCCTCTATCCGTGACACGCTCGCAGATCGTGGCAGGAGTGGCACGTTCTCGACGCCACAGGGGGTGCGCAGAGGGTGGTCCCTCAGCGCGGCCTCTATCCGTGACACGCTCGCAGATCGTGGCAGGAGTGGCACTTTCTCGACACCACAGGGGGTGCGCAGAGGGTGGTCCCTCAGCGCGGCCTCTATCCGTGACACGCTCGCAGATCGTGGCAGGAGTGGCACTTTCTCGACACCACAGGGGGTGCGCAGAGGGTGGTCCCTCACGCGGCCTCTATCCGTGACGCTCGCAGATCGTGGCAGGAGTGGCACTTTCTCGACACCACAGGAGGTGCGCAGAAGGTGGTCCTCAGCGCGGCCTCTATCCGTGACACGCTCGCAGATCGTGGCAGAGTGGCACTTCTCGACACCACAGGGGGTGCGCAGAGGGTGGTCCCTCAGCGCGGCCTCTATCCGTGACACGCTCGCAGATCGTGGCAGGGAGTGGCATTTTTCTCGACACCACAGGGGGTGCGCAGAGGGTGGTCCCTCAGCGCGGCCTCTATCCGTGACACGCTCGCAGATCGTGGCAGGAGTGGCATCGACGCCACAGGGGGTGCGCAGAGGGTGGTCCCTCAGCGCGGCCTCTATCCGTGACAAGCTCGCCGGAGTGGCATTTTCTCGACACCACAGGGGGTGCGCAGAGGGTGGTCCCTCAGCGCGGCCTCTATCCGTGACACGCTCGCAGATCGTGGCAGGAGTGGCACTTTCTCGACACCACAGGGGGTGCGCAGAGGGTGGTCCCTCAGCGCGGCCTCTATCCGTGACACGCTCGCAGATCGTGGCAGGAGTGGCACTTTCTCGACGCCACAGGGGGTGCGCAGAGGGTGGTCCCTCAGCGCGGCCTCTATCCGTGACACGCTCGCAGATCGTGGCAGGAGTGGCACTTTCTCGACACCACAGGGGGTGCGCAGAGGGTGGTGGTCCCTCAGCGCGGCCTGTATCCGTGACACGCTCGCAGATCGTGGCATGAGTGGCACTTGCTCGACACCACAGGGGGTGCGCAGAGGGTGGTCCCTCAGCGCGGCCTCTATCCGTGACACGCTCGCAGATCTTGGCAGGAGTGGCACTTTCTCGACGCCACAGGGGGTGCGCAGAGGGTGGTCCCTCAGCGCTGCCTCTATCCGTGACAGGCTCGCAGATCGTGGCAGGAGTGGCACTTTCTCGACACCACAGGGGGTGTGCAGAGGGTGGTCCCTCAGCGCGGCCTCGCCTCTATCCGTGACACGCTCGCAGATCGTGGCAGGAGTGGCATTTTCTCGACACCACAGGGGGTGCGCAGAGGGTGGTCCCTCAGCGCGGCCTCTATCCGTGACACGCTCGCAGATCGTGGCAGGAGTGGCACTTTCTCGACACCACAGGGGGTGCGCAGAGGGTGGTCCCTCAGCGCGGCCTCTATCCGTGACACGCTCGCAGATCGTGGCAGGAGTGGCACTTTCTCGACACCACAGGGGGTGCGCAGAGGGTGGTCCCTCAGCGCGGCCTCTATCCGTGACACGCTCGCAGATCGTGGCAGGAGTGGCACTTTCTCGACACCACAGGGGGTGCGCAGAGGGTGGTCCCTCAGCGCGGCCTCTATCCGTGACACGCTCGCAGATCGTGGCAGGAGTGGCACTTTCTCCAGGGGGTGCGCAGAGGGTGGTCCCTCAGCGCGGCCTCTATCCGTGACACGCTCGATCGTGGCAGGAGTGGCACTTTCTCGACACCACAGGGGGTGCGCAGAGGGTGGTCCCTCAGCGCGGCCTGTATCCGTGACACGCTCGCAGATCGTGGCAGGAGTGGCACTTTCTCGACACCACAGGGGGTGCGCAGAGGGTGGTCCCTCAGCGCGGCCTCTATCCGTGACACGCTCGCAGATCGTGGCAGGAGTGGCACTTTCTCGACACCACAGGGGGTGCGCAGAGGGTGGTCCCTCAGCGCGGCCTCTATCCGTGACACGCTCGCAGATCGTGGCAGGAGTGGCACTTTCTCGACACCACAAGGGGTGCGCAGAGGGTGGTCCCTCAGCGCGGCCTCTATCCGTGACACGCTCGCAGATCGTGGCAGGAGTGGCACTTTCTCGACACCACAGGAGGTGCGCAGAGGGTGGTCCCTCAGCGCGGCCGCTATGCACGACGGTCGTCCAGGGCATAGCAGGCGTGGCACTTTCTCGACACCATAGAGGCTGCGCAGGGGGTGGTCCCTCACCGCGGCTGCTATGCACGACGGTCGTCCAGGGCATAGCATGCACGACACCATAGAGGCTGCGCAGGGGGTGGTCTCAGGGCATAGCAGGCGCGGCATTTTCTCGACACCACTGGGGGTGCGCAGGGGGTGGTCCCTCACCGCGGCCGCTGGCTGGCTCGAATCTGTCCTCGACGGAGGATAGAAGGCTAGGAAGAGGGAGGAGGTTCAAGCAATATGGCGTTGCATGACACATAGGTAAACATTCGCGACGAGGGCTGAGAACGCAGAATTGCACATATATTATAAACTTAAGCAAACACTCAATATTTAAGTTAAGTATGTGGGGTTCCTCGGTAGCGTAATTGTCACGTCGGTGTCGATGCTGTTCATGTCGGCGCTGTCTTCGTTGGCTCACTCGTCGCTGCCGGCCCCATGCTTGAGGCCGTCGCTCCAGGCTGGGTGGCGCCGCTCCAGCAGCGGCGCGATGACAGGCTTGTCGAGTATGCCCTTGGCATTGCAGTACGCCCAGTGCAGGGTGGGTGTCCGCCTAGCCCGTGTGCCACCACCGCCTTGTCGCTCTGGCGACCTGACCGAGCCGTCGGCCCAGCCACTCCGCCGCCTCCGCCCACTGCTGCTCCAGCGTGGCCTCCTCGACCTTGGGCGGCCTCAGCGCCTCCCAGTGGTAGGTGGGGATCTGCTGGTGGCCCTTCCTCTCGTAGAGCTCCTCGCCGTCGAAGTTATGGTACTTATTGAGGTAGTCCTCTTATGTCGTCGCCAGCTGGCTCCAGCAGTCGTCCACGCCTGCTTGCTCACATTGTGCAGGCGGAAGCAATCGCGGCCAGGCAGTCGGCCCCGATGCACATCCCGTCGGCAGCTCCAGTGGCCACCGTCGCAGTCGTCGCGGTACTCGTATCCACCTGGGGGGCCACTTCACCTGGCATATGCAGGAGGACGGGCGAGTGGGGAGCGACTTTGTAATTGTCCTGCACCTTCGCAGTGATGCTACTGTCCGCCAGTGTCTCGGAAATGATGGGGCCGTCCCTGTGACGGGCTGCCCCCATCACTGAGCACGAGCCCCTGTGAGCATCGAACGCGATGATCCCTCCCATCCTGTTGAGCAGTCCTGACTCCTGGAGCTCCGTCGGGTCCATGCTGAAGTCCTCCCAAGGCTCCAGTTCCTCCCCGCCGCCTTGGGACGCGGTGGTGAAGTTCATCGGGATGGCATTGTTCCTGTCTGTGATGCCCTCGCTCACCCACGGGATCACCGTGCCGATGGTGATGCCCTGCTTGTCGATGGCGTCTAGCGTGCCTATTGCCAAGAGGCCCTTTGGACTCTGGGGGCGAGATGTCCCAGCCGTCGAGGTTCCTGCCGTAGGTGACCTCCACGGACGGCGCAGTAGCGAGGAGGACCCCCCCGCTCCAGCCGCCCTGCGTCTTGACGCTGGGCACGATGCCTAGTCGCCATTCGCGCTTCTGCATGCGCTGGGTGGAGCAGGAGATAGTGTTCGGGCTAGCCTGCAGCGTCTGCACCATCACCACTGGCGCTCTGCTCATGTATCGTATGTGGTTTAGCACCCTCTCCAGCGTGCCGATGGAGTTCGCATTGACGGTGAAGAACTCCCGCCCGTCTCGCTGACCGTCAGGAAGACGGCGGCGTAATCTAGGTGTATTTGTTGATGTACCCAGGCTCCTGATCAGCAGTCAGAGGAAGGAGAAGAGCCGCATGCCGGTCGATCTCCTCGGCGGTGCAGACCCCTCCTGCATGATCTTGCGGACCTGCTCGCTGGCGCCCTGGTGAAACTCGAACAGCTCCTCCTTGACCCCTGCCTCGTCCCCGCGCTTCGCCCGGTGGGTCTGACGGTTGTTGATCTGCTTGGCTGTCGCCGCCTTGGCCGCCTCAGCGGCTGCCTTCGCCGTCTCCGCTTTAGCTCACGCTCATCGTCCGCTTCCGTCTGGGACTAGGCATGTTGTAGCGCTTCCTGTAGCTAGAGGTCGAGGTCACGATCTCGCAAGCACTTGGCGGCCTGCTCGAGAAAAGCGACCGCCGCCCCCATCCTTGCCCTGGCTTGGGTACGCTGAGCTCGTCGACTGGGGCCGCCTTATCCTTCTCAAGCTGTTCCTGGGCTTCACGCATCTTCCCCTCCTGCTTCTTGACTCGCTCTTTCCGCGGGCGCGCAGGGTCTCGTACGTGTTCCTCTCGCGCACGACCTTGCACTCCGAGAAATAACGTTTTACTTTGCTGTCAGCGTCGACAGTCTCCTGCAATGCATCCTGCTGCTGCAGCACGGTGATGTTGCCCGACACCAGGGGGCCAAGGTCGGGGTCCTCAGCCTGCTCCCGCAACTCCTGGAGGTGACCTTGAGCTTGCTGAGCTTGGCCTCGGCTGCGTCCTCGCTCTCCGTGTTGTCGGTGCCATTGTTGCCGCTGCTATCGTTGGGCTTCGCGATGCCCTTGGTGGCCCAGCACTTCCAGCAATAGTCGTAGGCTGCTCCGTCCTTGGCCTTGCACAACGTGCAACTCCCCCCATCGCGCGATCGGGTTCAGGAGCCCATTCAGGAGCCCATTCAGTGCCACTTCGAAGTTGGCGCTCGCTGACGCCGCGCGCCGCATCTCTGCAGGTCAAAGGCGGGCTCGGCGCGAAATGGCTAGGATGCGAAGGTGCGTGATGATGATGATGATGAGGAGGAGGAGGAGGAGGAGGAGGAGGAGGAGGAGGAGGATAAGGGGGAGGAGGAGGAGGAGGAAGCAGGAGAGAGGAGCGACGTGGAATGCCCCCGTCGTGTGCCATGGCAGGCCAAGCTGCTTCAAGAAGACGAGCAGCGGGAACGAGCGCTTCTGGCTGCACAGGCCGCTGGAGGAGGAGAAGGAGGAGGAGGAGGAGGAGGAGGAGGACTATTAGCAGTAGCAGTAGCAGTAGCAGCAGCAGCAGCAGCAGCAGCAGCAGCAGCAGCAGCAGTAGTAGCAGTAGTAGTAGTAGTAGTCGTAGTAGTAGTAGTAGTAGTAGTAGTAGTAGTAGTAGTAGTAGTAGTAGTAGCCGTAGTAGTTGTAGTAGTAGTCGTCGTAGTAGTAGTATAGTAGTAGTAGTAGTAGTAGTAGTAGTAGTAGTAGTAGTAGTAGTAGTATATAGTAGTAGTAAGATAAAAGTATGCGTAGTAGTAGATAGTAGTAAGAGTAATATAGAAGTAGTAGTAGTAGTAATAGTAGTAGTAGTAGTAGTAGTAGTATGATAGGAGTAGAGTAGGAGTAAGTAGGAGCAGTAAGAAGTAGTAAGTAGTAGTATAAGTAGTAGTAGGAGTAGTTGTAGTATGTAGTAGTGTAGTCGTGTTATAGTCGTAGTCGTAGTAGTAGCAGTAGTAGTAGTAGTAGTAGTAGTAGTAGTAGTAGTAGTAGTAGTAGTAGTAGCTGTAGTAGTCCTACTCGTAGTAGCTCCCCAATCAGAGTTTGCCTCTCTAGGGGTCCTAGCGGATTCATTCCCCAATCAGAGCTTGCCTCTGTAGGGGTCCTAGCGGATTCATATGGTTAGGTTAGCTGCGGCGCCGATTTCGGCGGCACGCCCGGGTGCCTGGGTGCCCGGGTCCCCGGGTGCCCATCGCCCTATAGCCTTCTGCCCTATAGCCCTATAGCCCAATAGTATTTAGCCTTCATTGCCCTATAGCCCTATTCGCCCTATAGCCATATAGCCCTATAGCCCCACAGCCCTATAGCCCTATAGCCCTATAGCCCTATAGCCTTATAGCCCTAATAGCCCTATTGCCCTACAGCCCCATAGCCCTATGGCCCTATAGCCCAATGGCCCTATGGCCCTATAGCCCTATAGCCCAATAGCCCAATCGCCCTATAGCCATATAGTCCCATAGTCCTTATTGCCCTATAGCCCTATAGACCGATAGCCCTATAGCTCAATGTGCCTATAGCCCCATCGCCCTATAACCCTACAGACCTATAGTCCTATGGTCCTATGGCCCTTGAGCCCCGTAGCCCTATAGCCCTAAGAAGACTCGGATTGGGTTTTTCCTCCAGTATCATGACATGGTTCGGTGAGGTGCGGCGCCGAATCCGGCGGCACGCCCGGGTGCGCGGGTGCCCGGGTGCCCGGGTGCCTGGGTGCCCGGGTGCCCGGGTGCCCAGGTGCCCAGGTGCCCGGGTGCCCAGCTGCCCGGGTGCCCAGGTGCCCGATAGCCTTAAAGCCTTATATCCATATAGCCCTATAGCCCCATACCCCTATAGCCTTAGAGCCCTACAGGCCTACTAGCCCTATAGACCCATAGCCCTATAGCCCTATAGCCCTGTAGCCCTATAGCACTATAGCCCTATAGCAATATTGCCCTATAGCCCCATAGCCCTTTAGCCCTACAGCCTTATAGCCCTCTAGCCTTATAGACCTAATAGCCCTATAGTCTTATAGCCCTATCGCCCCCATTGCCCTATAGCCCTATAGCCCTATAGCCCTATAACCCTATAGCCTTATAGCCTTATAGCCCTATAGCCCTATAGCTCTATAGCCCCTCAACCCTGTAGTCCAATAGCCCCATTGCCTTATAGCCTTAAAGTCGTTATGATTTGTGCTTTCCCCAGTATCATTGTAGTCGTAGCCGTAGTCGTAGTCGTTGTAGTAGTCGTAGTCGTAGTCGTCGTAGTAGTTGTAGTCGTTGTCGTAGTAGTAGTCGTAGTCCATGTAGCAGTGGTCGTAGTAGTAATAGTAGTAGAAGTAGTCGTAGTAGTCGTAGTCGTAGTCGTAGTAGTAGTACTAGTACTAGTAGTAGTAGTAGTAGTAGTAGTAGTAGTAGTAGTAGTAGTAGTAGTAGTAGTAGTAGTAGTAGTAGTGGTCGCGGTGGTAGTAATAGTAGTAGTAGTGATAGCAGTATGGGTAGTAGGCGTATTAGTAGTATTAGTAGTAGTAGTAGTAGTAGTAGTAGTAGTAGTAGTTGTTGTTGTAGTAGTCGTAGTCGTAGTCGTAGTTGTTAGTCGTAGTAGTCGTAGTAGTGGTCGTAGTAGTAGCCGTAGTAGTAGTAGTAGTAGTCGTAGTAGTAGTAGTAGTAGTCGTAGTAGTAGTAATAGTAGAGATGATAGTAGCTGTAGCAGTAGTAGTAGCAGTAGTAGTAGTAGTAGTAGTAGTCGTAGTACTAGTCGTAGTAGTAGTAGTAGTAGTAGTGGCCGTCGTCGTCGTCGTCGTCGTCGTCGTCGTCGTAGAAGTAGTAGTAGTATTAGTAGTAGTAGTAGTAGTAGTACTAGTAGGAGTAGGAGTAGGAGTAGGAGTAGTGGTAGTAGTAGTAGTAGTAGTAGTCGTCGTCGTCGTAGTAGTAGTAGTAGTAGTAGTAGTAGTAGTAGTAGTAGTAGTAGTAGTAGTAGTAGTATTTGTAGTCGTAGTAGTAGTAGTAGTCGTAGTAGTCGTAGTAGTCGTAGTAGTCGTAGTAGTCGTAGTAGTAGTAGTAGTAGTAGTAGTAGTAGTAGTAGTAGTAGTAGTTGTAAGTAGTACTCGTTCGTAGTAGTAGTAGTAGTATACAGCAGCAGTAGCAGTAGTGGTCGTAGTAGTGTCGTAAGTACTACTAGTAGTAGTAGTAGTAGTAGTAGTAGTAGTAGTAGTAGTAGTAGTAGTAGTAGTAGTAGTAGTAGTAGTAGTAGTAGTAGTAGTAGTAGTAATAGTAGTAGTAGTAGTAGAAGTAGTAGTAGTAGTAGTAGTAGTAGTAGTAGTATAGTGGTTCATTATGTTTAGAAGGAGTAGTAGGAGTAAAACGAATAGCCATATCAGTTGTAGTCGTAGCCGTAGTCGTCGTAGTAGGAGCAGTAGTCGTAACAGTAGTAACCGTATTATTCCCCACATCCAAAGTGGGGTTCTTGTTTTCTCTGGACACCCCGCGCAGGAACAGGAACACACACACACACACACACTCACACTCACTTACACTCTCTCATCATCAACCTCATCAGCATCATCGATGATGCTCTCTCACATGCTTAGTCACTCACATACTCATCATCATCATCATCACTCGCACTCTCTCACACGCTCATGAACATCATCATCATCATCGGCATCGGCATCATCCTCATTCAAACATCATCATCGCCACCACCACTCACAATCAATCATCATCCTCTTCACCACTCATCTTCACCACCACTCATCATCCTCATCCTCATCATCGTTGAGTAAATTGTGAGGAAGTCTCAGGCGGGAGCCCCCTCCCTATGGGGCCCGCAGATCATGTTGGTAATCCGAGCGGGTCATCGGAATCTTGTAACTGTCGTCACTTTTGGGCTCCCCAGGCCTGAAAATGGAGGAAGTCTCAGGCGGGAGCCTCGTCTGTGAGTGAATTGGGAGGAAGTCTCAGGCGGGAGCCCCTCCCTATGGGGCCCGCAGATCATGTTGGTAATCCGAGCGGGTCATCGGAATCCTGTAACTGTCGTCACTTTTGGGCTCCTCAAGCCTGAATTTGGAGGAAGTCTCAGGCGGGAGCCTCGTCTGTGAGTGAATTGTGAGGAAGTCTCAGGCGGGAGCCCCCTCCCTATGGGGCCCGCAGATCATGTTGGTAATCCGAGCGGGTCATCGGAAACCTGTAACTGTCGTCACTTTTGGGCTCGTCAAGCCTGAATTTGGAGGAAGTCTCAGGCGGGAGCCTCGTCTGTGAGTGAATTGGGAGGAAGTCTCAGGCGGGAGCTCCCTCCCTATGGGGCCCGCAGATCATGTTGGTAATCCGAGCGGGTCATCGGAACCCTGTAACCGTCGTCACTTTTGGGCTCCTCAAGCCTGAATTTGGAGGAAGTCTCAGGCGGGAGCCTCGTCTGTGAGTGAATTGGGAGGAAGGCTCAGGCGGGAGCCCCCTCCCTATGGGGCCCGCAGATCATGTTGGTAATCCGAGCGGGTCATCGGAACCCTGTAACTGTCGTCACTTTTGGGCTCGTCAAGCCTGAATTTGGAGGAAGTCTCAGGCGGGAGCCTCGTCTCTGAGTGAATTGTGAGGAAGTCTCAGGCGGGAGCCCCCTCCTTATGGGGCCCGCAGATCATGTTGGTAATCCGAGCGGGTCATCGGAACCCTGTAACTGTCGTCACTTTTGGGCTCCGCAAGCCTGAAAATGGAGGAAGTCTCAGGCGGGAGCCTCGTCTGTGAGTGAATTGGGAGGAAGTCTCAGGCGGGAGCTCCCTCCCTATGGGGCCCGCAGATCATGTTGGTAATCCGAGCGGGTCATCGGAACCCTGTAACTGTCGTCACTTTTGGGCTCCTCAAGCCTGAAATGGAGGAAGTCTCAGGCGGGAGCCTCGTCTGTGAGTGAATTCTGAGGAAGGCTCAGGCGGGAGCCCCCTCCCTATGGGGCCCGCAGATCATGTTGGTAATCCGAGCGGGTCATCGGAACCTTGTAACTGTCGTCACTTTTGGGCTCGTCAAGCCTGAATTGGAGGAAGTCTCAGGCGGGAGCCTCGTCTCTGAGTGAATTGTGAGGAAGTCTCAGGCGGGAGCCCCCTCCCTATGGGGCCCGCAGATCATGTTGGTAATCCGAGCGGGTCATCGGAACCCTGTAACTGTCGTCACTTTTGGGCTCCTCAAGCCTGAATATGGAGGAAGTCTCAGGCGGTTTTGTCCAGGGCGGAGGCGAAGCAGCTCGCGGCAGAGCTGGGCTTCGTGCTGCCTTCCGCCTGAGCGCGGCTGCGCCTCGCTCGAAGCCCGCGGGGTTGTCCCAACGGCTTGGTCTTGCGCGCCAACGGCTCGCGGGGTTGTCCCGACAGCCTGGCCCGCGGGGTTGTCCCAACGGCTGCGCGACGTGACCAGTAGAGAACGCGCCTGTGCTGGCCGTGGCGGCGACGGCGCCGAGGAACATCGACATGCGCGCTCATGCAACAGGAAGGGGAGGAGGTGGCGGGGCGCGGAACAAACAGGGGGGCGAGGATGGGGACAACGTAAGGAGTGGAAGGGGGGCCCGCGCCAAGGCGAGAGGAAATATACGCAGAAGAGACAGCCAGGACGCCTCACCAACCACGAGGACGACGGTGATGTTTTTTTCCAGATTCGCCCAGAGGATTCTTATGTGGGGTTCTTCCGTCGGAGTAATTACTATAGTAGTAGTAGTTAGTAGTAGTAGTAGTAGTAGTAGTAGTAGTAGTAGTAGTAGTAGTAGTAGTAGTAGTAGTAGTAGTAGTAGTAGTAGTAGTAGTAGTAGTAGTAGTAGTAGTAGTAGTAGTAGTAGTAGTAGTAGTAGTAGTAGTAGTAGTAGTAGTAGTAGTAGTAGATAGTAGTAGTAGTCGTAGTCGTAGTGGTAGTAGTAGTAGTAGTAGTAGTAGTAGTAGTAGTAGTAGTAGTAGTAGTAGTAGTAGTAGTAGTAGTAGTAGTAGTAGTAGTAGTAGTAGTAGTAGTAGTAGTAGTAGTAGTAGTAGTAGTAGTAGTAAGTAGTAAGTAGTAAGTAGTAAGTAGTAAGTAGTAGTAGTAGTAGTAGTTAGTAGGAGTAGTAGTAGTAGTAGTGGTAGTAGTAGTAGTAGTAGTAGTAGTAGTTAAGTAGTAGTAGTAGTAGTAGTAGTAGTAAGTGTAGTAGTAGTAGTAGTAGTAGTAGTGGTAGTAGTAGTAGTAGTAGTAGTAGTAGTAGTAGTGGTAGTAGTCTAGTAGTAGTAGTAGTAGTAGTAGTAGTTGTTGTTGTGGTCGGAGTAGTAGTCGCTAGTCGGAGTAGAAGACGAAGAATAGTAATAAAAATTCGCCGGCCCAACGGGC
>CAUYUJ010014185.1:397244-399744 GCA_963575745.1 Prorocentrum cordatum | reverse complement strand
TACAGTGCCGTTTTTAATACATGTTCCGCGTGCGGATCATGTATTAAAAATGCAGGGATTCAGTATTCTTAAAGCAATGATGAATTTATGCGTTGATTTATTAGTGAATTAATCATGTATTGAAATCCTATATTTAGAAAACTCCGATGTATTAAAACCTGCCCTGTAGTGGAGCAGCGGGGCCGTGCCCTGCCCCGCCAAGGGGGGGGGGCCCTGCGAGCCCAGGTGATGTCCACCGGAGGAGGTCAACTCCGAAGCGGAGCTCTCTGCTGGCGTGCACGAGTGGCTGACCACCGGGGCGATTCCACTTGGAATCGATGCGGTGAGCGATTGCAGTCGAGCATCCGATCAAAGAGCCCCCTCCCGAAAAACTGAGCCAGCGTCTCTTGACCAGCTTGCTGGAAAGCCGGCCCAGTTTCTCTCGAGCACGTTCGCCCCCCCAGCGTTCACAGCAGAAGTTGGCCCAGGCTTGCCTTAAGAAGCTGCCGAAAGCTGGCCCAGATGTCTTGCGTGATCGGTTTCTCGATTTTACGTGTGGTTGTATCCCCGCTCCCCGCGAGGGGGGGCGTGGAGGCGGGGTCGGCGCACACACATTCACATTTTCACACTTGCACACATTCACACATTTACGCACCACACACATCCACACACACACACACCGACACCCCCCACACCAATGTCGTAGGGCACGGGTTCGGTGTGATGGTTGCGTTGCGCCGCGCAGTTGTGCGGTCGTTGAAGTGCCCCTGCAGAAGTGTCCCTTGAGCTGGAGAGTAGCGATCAACCATTGGAAGTAAACCGAGTAGTGAGCGAGCAGTGAACAAGAGGAGGTCGTGAGCGGGAGAGGGACGAGAGGGCGCAGTGTGCGCAACACAGGGAAGCTGGCGGAAGTAAGCGGCAATTCCCGTGCGTGCTTTCTTTTGGTGGCCTCCCGACGCTATCCAAAGCGCTTCCGCCGCGCCGGCTTCGGCAGAATTTTTAGCGAGGCGCGCCACGAAACGCCTGTTCCTGGACTCGTGGGCGTGCTGTTCGGGAGAGGGGGAGTTCAACGGCGGCGGGTCTTCTGGCGGAAGCTGGCGGAAGGTGGGCGGAGGTTGAGCGGCAGACCATTGGGAAGGGCATCGTATACGTGCAGAGTGGTCCGGCGATGGCCTCGCCTTCGCGTGGTCCGCGAAACGGTTGGACAGCCTCGCGCTAGCCTCCGTGCACCCCGCCGCAGACGAGCGGGACTGCGGGCGCCACATTGGTGGAAAACTCTTTTTATTTAATCGCTTCGCTCATTCCGCCGGCCCATATTGTCGCACCGTTGTGGGCTAGCCGAGTTTTGGGGGCCGTTTTGGGGCCTCTTGGGGCCTCTTTTGGGCCTCTTGGGCGCCTCTTGGGGCGTCTTGGGGGCCTCTTGGGGGCCTCTTGGGGCCTTTTTGGGGCCTCCTGGGCGCCTTCTGGGGCGGAGGGCTCGATTTTTCAGTTCTCGGTTCCCCTCTTGAGCCCCTCTTGGGCCCGTCTTGGGGCCTCTTGGTCCGTCTTGGGCGGCACTTGGGCCGTCTTGGGGGCCCTCCTGGGCCGTTCCGGGGCCGTCTTGGGAGCCTCGTGGGCCGTCTTGGAGCGGTCTTGGGGGCCTCTTGGGCCGTCTTGGAGCGTCCGGAAGCCGAAAAAGCCAGAACACAAAAAACATCGAAAAAAACAATGAAAATCAACGATTTTGGCCTCTTGGGGCTCTCTTCGGAGGCCTCTTGGAAGGCTCTTGGGGCGTCTTGGAGGCCTCTTGGGCTGTCTTGGGGGCCTTTTGGGCCGTCTTGGGGTCATCTTCGGCGTCTTCGAGCGCTCTTTGGGCGTCTCGGGGGCCTCTTGGGCAGTCTTGGGGGCCTCTTGGGGCACTCTTGGCGCGCTCAGGGCGGCCTGAGAGGCCGCACCCAGAAGGAAAACCATCTCTGAGTTGAACCGGGCGGGACCTTGCCAGGCGGCGGGCGGGGTACTTTTCGCCGGGGGACCCCCAGGGGCCGCCCCGCGCGCGCGAACTAGTACAATACAATTGTTAACCAGTTACCGGAGATCTTAGCACGCCTCTGGCCCGTTGGGCCGGCGAATTTGCCGGGTCTCCAAGGTGGCCGGGATCCCCTCCCAGCACCGATTCTTTGTCCAGCCTTCGCGAGGTTGGCGTCCTCTTCCCCTGCGGGAGGCGACGGGAGGCCTGCGGAGGTAAGATATAGGCCATGCCGCTGGCGGAAGGCCTGAGGAAGCTGGCAGGATCTCAGCGTGCGTCCTCGGGAGCTGGCCACACGTGCTCAGCAGCTCCATGTGTGATTCTGAGCTTCACCCCGTTTGCTGGAAGGGGGCCCGCGAGGCCCGACGGCTAAACTGGTGCAGCAGCAGAAGAAACACAGGAGAGGGGGGACCCATCGGCTTCGACACTCCTCTCGAGAGATCTCTGCTGCGAGCGATTCCCCGAATGAGGGGGGGGTGGTAAGGGGCATGGTTCCCCCGGTTGTTGCCGGTCGGG
>CAUYUJ010014185.1:392244-394744 GCA_963575745.1 Prorocentrum cordatum | reverse complement strand
TTACTAAAGGGGGCATTGTCCATCCCCGATTGAGGGGTGTTCTTACGTCCTAGGTCCAGCCGTGCTTCTACCAGGTGTGCGTCCCTCCCCCCGCCGGGCGACGCGTGCGCTCAGACATCTTGCAGCAGATGCTCGGCAGCAGGCGCTTCATGGCCATACCGCCAGGGAAAGGCTGTACTACAAGATGGCTGTACTGCACGATGGCCCACGCGCGTCATCAAGAGGCTGCTCGGAGCATGGCGCGAGGAAAAACACAAAAAAGATGGCTGTACTGCATGATCTGGCCGGACGCACGCATCCAAGGAGGACACGTCGTAGTGCCGGCAGGTCCCTCTGCGTCCCATTTACACCCCCTCGTGTATCACCCAGCGCGTTCCACTACTCGCAAAGTGCCTACTCGCAAGCGTCGGAAAAGTACACGTCTTCCTCTGTATGAGGTCGTAAATCTTGGCGGCGGATCCAAGCCGTTTGCGAGTAGTTTCTTTGCGAGTTGTGAAATGCGCTCGTTTAGGGTAGGTAAACAAACACTGACATAAACATAAAAACTCGGAGGTCCGCGCGGCTTGCTCGAATCGGCGCTGGACCCCCCTCCCTGGCGGGCGGAGCGCGCCAGGGGCGGCGCCGTAGGCGCCGCCAGGGTGTCCCAGCGCCCATCCGAGAAATTCGCGGGGACCTCCGAGTTTTTTGTTGTTTAAGTCGGGCGTGTCCCTCTACAGGAGGAGTATCCAAAAATAGGCAAGAAATAGTCAGCGGACGATGCTTCTAGTATGTTGTTTGTTGTTGTTGTTGTTGCTATTTTGGTTGATTATCTTTTAAGCTTCCCTCTAGAATCCGCCTGTAGGGGGACATGCCCGACCTGGTTGTATGTTTACGCCATTGTTTGTTCCCCCCTCGGGGGGCGCCCTCCCTCGGGGTGCCTCCCGCTGCCCCCCCCGGAGCTGGCCCGCGTGCCGTTGGAGGCAGGGGCGCTCCCGCGGAACATGGGGCGGACGCCCTCCCCCGGACGGTTGCGCCACTGGCTGCCACAGGCTCGCGCCGTGGGAGGAGGAGGAGGAGGAGGAGGAGGGGAGGGGGAGGGGGGGGAGGGAGAGGGGGAGGGGGAGGATGGATGAGGAGGAGGAGGAGGGAGAGGAGGAGGAGGAGGAGGAGGAGGAGGAGGAGGAGGAGGAGGAGGGAGGAGGAGGAGGAGGAGGAGGAGGAGGAGGAGGAGGAGCGGGAGGGGAGGAGGAGGGGGAGGAGGAGGAGGAGGAGGAGGAGGAGGAGGAGGGGAGGAGAGGAGGAGGAGGAGGAGGAGGAGGAGGAGGAGGAGGAGGAGGAGGAGGAGGAGGAGGAGGAGGAGGAGGAGGAGGAGGAGGAGGAGGAGGAGGAGGAGGAGGAGGAGGAGGAGGAGGAGGAGGAGGAGGGGGTTCCCCCTTCCATGGCCCACTTCAATTTCGGCACTTGCCGATTCTGGCCGTCCTGATTCGATTCGATTCCGATCTTCCGGCGGTCCGATGCCCCCCGATGCGTGCATGGCGTTGTCGTGCATCCTGTCGCAGCCGATTCGATTGGGTGTCGACTCCGTGACGATGCAGCCCGATCCGACGCACATTCCCATTCGATTTCCCGATTCGACCCGATTTCTCGATTCGATGCTGATTGACCCTGCCTCCTCCTTCACCAAAGGCCGCGGACTACTGATGCCACGGCCGCCTCCACCTGGTTGGTCTCAGCCAGCCCCGGACGCTTGTCAGCAGTTGTGGTCGTTCGGTCTTCCGTTCGTTCCTCCTTCTTCACCTCTCTTCCGTGTCCGTAGGGCGGGCTGCGCGCCAGTTTCAGGGTCCTGGTGGGTTTTAGTGCCAGGACCTCCCCCCTGTCTCAAGCAGCTGCGGAGCTTGGAGCCGAGCAAGATTTTAGGACTCCTGCTCATCGTCGCGCTGCTTTCCCTGCTTACTCCTCGCGCTCCTCCACCTCCTTCTTCTCTTCATCCTTCTCCTCTTCTTGCTTCCTCCTCCTCCTCCTCCTCCTCCTCTTCTCCCTCGTTGTCCTCAGCATCCCTCTGACTCCCTCCACCTCCTCATCCGAACAATTCCTCGTCCTCCGCCCCTGCCCTCCAGGTTGCCGACCGGGATCGGCACGCGGGCCAGACACAGAGAGAGAGGAAGTGTGTGGGAACTCGGCGCGATGGAGGAGTCCTCCCGAGGCGGTGGCCTGAGCCCCACCCCGAGGACCAGAGAACGAACGCCCCCCAGGGAGGAGAGCCACTGGCCCGAGGATGACCCCAGGCAGCGCCAGCGACCCCGACGCCCACCCCGAAGTCGCAGCCCAGCAGACGCTGCCTTGGGCAGCGAGTGCGTCGCTGCCGGCACCCCCCCACGACCGGGCCAGCCCGCCGCCCCATCCCCCTTCTGCGTTCCAGCAGCATGCCCCGCCGCGTGGGCTCTGGGGTGGGCGCGTGCAGCCGGCGGACACCCGTGCTGGGCGCAGAGGCGGTGCCACCCACGGGATGGTCCTTCGCAGA
>CAUYUJ010014185.1:377244-387244 GCA_963575745.1 Prorocentrum cordatum | reverse complement strand
TGGCGTATACACTTAAAGATGGGGCCGGGGTGCGCGTTCGATTTGCGTGTGCGTGTGTGCGTGTGTGTTGGTGTGTGTGTGTATGTGTGCGTGTGTGTGTGTGTGTGTGTGTGCGTGTGTGTGTGTGTGTGTGTGTGTGTGCGTGCGACATAGTTGGACAGAAAGCATTGATCAGTACGTGGTAGTTTTTGGATTAACGAATCTGGTTAGTGAGCGATCGGTACGCTTTGTCAAACTATTCCAGGTACCGAGCGCACCCCCGTCCGATCGCGAAGTGGATTAGCCATTTCGTGCAACGTGTTTCCTGGATTTACGCAGTAAGCCTGTCACCGCCTGTTCGTTGAGTGGGTCAGCCGGACAAGGGCAAAGGCTTCCCATGCACGAATGTACACGTTTAACACGCTTCCGCCGGCGTTTATATTCACAGACAGTGACGTGAGTCAGCGGGGACGCCTCCCCCTGTTGGCGTCATTCACGAAAAAATACCATTCACACTGTTTTACACCGTTCGCAACGGCGCTGACGGCGAGCCATATGCAGTCTACTAAGCAGGTGCCTGGTCACAATTGTGACATGCCCGCGAATTACAGATTCTGGCACGGACGACTCATGCGAATGCATTCTAATAGTTGGTGGAATGAAGCGGGAACCCAGCGCGTCAGCCAACTTTTCCATCTCCGCGAAAGTTAAAACAAGAAGCGGCACGTTGATGATGGCTAAACCGCAAGTGAAATAATGTGGGCGGTGCCCTTCGCAATACGTGGCCTCCACCTGTTACTGTTGCGGCACACCCTCACGAACACGCTGCATTGTGCATGGATGGTGGCCATCTCCTTGTAGGAAGAAAGCTGTAAGAGTGTCGGCTTGATGGTGATAGGCGCTCTGTATCGTATCGTTCGCTGGTCTACTGCAGTCGCCGTGGGCTTGCGGACGGTCGAGGTAGTCTTGGTGTGCTGTGGCGTTTTGGGTATGCAGGGGTCTGTCTTCTGCGGCACTGTGGCTCCCAATGGTCCTGGGATGTAGGGCTATTCGTGTGCTCGAAGGGCCCTGTCGGTGTCTGGGCCGAGTTCCTTGTCTCGTGTCCCAAGTAGGGTTGGGTGCTGGGCATGATGTCGGCGCTGTTGCATATGTTACAGGTGCCTCTGGTGGATTGTTGTGCTCGCACCGGCGGGCTCCGCATTCATCGCAGATCTCCTCCTTCTCGGTTCCTCCATTCCTTTTTCTTATAAATGATTCTTCCCTGTCGCACCTCGAGGCCGGTCGGAAGGGCGGGCCAGGCGTTTCGCTTGAGACCTCCTTACCATTTGTGAGCCTGAAGCTTAAAGTTGGCGGCAGTTTCACGAATGGAGGCCGAGTCGCTTCCGAAATGTGGCTCTCGCTTGAGTGCCGCGCACATTCGTTTTAAGCTTTGCATGGGTTTCGCGGATTGAGGGGGGGTGGTTTTCAAAATGTGGTTCTCGCCGTAGCTCCGCGCACGTTCGTTGTTCAAGTTGCAAGAGCTTCACGGGTAGAGGGCGGTTCCTTTCCAAATTTTGGCTCTCGCCCCAGCGCCGCGCACATTCGTTTCAAATGTTGCAAGAGTTTCGCCGATTCTCATGGTCATTTTCCAGAACGTGTTTCTTCGAACGATTAAGGCGTGTCAGGGCACAACAGTTACGGTGATTCGTGCTGTTGAATTCCTCTGAATGGTGTGATGGCACGATTCAGGATCGTCAAGACGCAACAGCCAGGTTGATTCGTGGCGTTGAGGTCCTAAGAACCGTGTTTTGGCACGCTTCAGGCTTTTCACACGGTTGCTTCCCAACGGGGCGTGTCCTCAGTGGGAGTGAATGTTTGTACGGGGCCTATGAAAAGGGAGCTTGGAGGGAGGTGTATCCCGACATCGTTGGTGAGTCTTGGCTTTACACTGATCCTCCTCCTCCCCCTCCCCTTTCTCCTCCTCCGTCTTCGCCTCCTCCTTCGCTTCCTGCCCTTCCTTCTCCTCTTTCTCCTCCTCCTCCGCCCCCTCCTCCTCCTCCTCCTCCTCATCCTCCTCCTCCTCCTCCTCCTTCCTCCTCCTCTCCTCTCCTCCTGATCATCATCATCATCATCATCATCATCATCATCATCATCATCATCATCATCATCATCATCAGCAGCATCAGCATCAGCATCAGCATCATCATCATCATCCCTTCTCCCTCCTCCTTCTCCCTTTTGCTGCGTTTCCCTTTTGCTGCTCTTCCTCCGCATCGTGGACTGAAGCCTGGCCCCTCGCCGTCAGCACATCTCTCGCCCAGCGGTGCTTTTGGGTGCGTCCTGACAGTCAACGTGGTGCACGGCGCGGACGGGAAACACAGACGCCCTACACAGCTTTCATTGAACATGTGACGCGTGGGCAGCGGCAGGGGCAGGGGGGATGAGGTGGAGGAGAGCGAAGGACATGAGGAGGACTAGAGGTATGACCTCGACGGCCTTTAGTGCTTCTCTCATTGTCCACGCCATCGATAGTCGATTCCGCGCAGGGTTGTGACTCTGTCGGGGACATTCGGACAATGGTCATCACGAAACCGCCTTTTCCTCGTCATCCTTACCCTCCTGGTCGTTGTCGTCGTCGTCCTTGCCCTCGTGGTTGTCGCCTCGCACCTCCCTCCGTGTCTCAATATCAAACTGCTCATCATAGTCTTCGTCCTCGTCTTCGCCCTTGCCATCCTCGTCCTATTTATTATCCTCCCCATCCTCCATCCTCCTCCCCCCCTTCCTTCTCCTCCATCCTTTCTCCACTCCCCCCGCCTCTTCGTTCTCCGCCACCTCCGTACCCTCGGCCTCCTCGTCGCCCTCCTCCCCCGCCCATCTGTGGCCCGCGTGGCCACCAGGGGGGGCAGCCGCAGCAGCAGCTGCAGTGGCCGCCTCGGCTCCCGCGAGGGTGGGCTGGCGGCGGGCAGCGGCCGAGCGGGCGACCGGGCAGCTCCTCCGCACACGAGAAGGGGAGCAGAAGCAGGAGGGGGAGGGCGAGCAGGAGGAGGAGGGCATGAGGAGAGTAGGAGCAGGGGTCAAGTTCGCCCCGTCGAGCGAGTCAAGTGGCCCCGCCCATTCGCCCCCTTCCCACAGCATGCGAATCACATGTGGCACCACTCCGGCCTCCCGCCTCCCACCTCGCGAACGGAAGGCGCTGGCGCGCGGCCGCGCTTCAAGCGACTTGGCGAAGAGAAGGCTACGCGGGCCGCGCCGGGGCCTGAGCGGCAAAGCTTCAGATGGGGGCGGCATCAACGAAGCACGTGGCGCGCTGACACAGCACTGCCACTTCCACTCACGAGCTGCGCGTCGCTCGGGCGAGGTTGGCCTCTCGCCCGCTCTCGCGCGGCCCCGCTGCCGCTGCCGTTCTCGTGCGCTTCGGCGCACGATCCATGCGCCGCGCCCGCGCTGGAACGCCGCTTCCGACCGAGCTGCGCACGGAGTGTGGGCGAGGAGGGCGACACGTCGCACATTCGCGCGGGCCCTCCCGGAATCGGCGAGTGACAGTGCCGAGGCGGGAGCGCCACTTCGGGCGAACTCGGCGCGGCGTCGAAGCGAGAGCGACATGTTCGTCAGGTCGTGCATCGACACGCGCGTGCGAAAAATGTGCGCTGCGCCCCGTGTGGGAATTCAATCCTCGAGGAAGAAAGCGCGGCGCTGACGCGAGAGCGACACCCTTCCATCTTTCGCGCGGGATAGGCGTGCCCCGTTCCATTCCTGCCACGCGTTTTGCAACATGGGCAATGTAACGCCAATGTTGGGACGAAGAGGTTTGACTTTGCATTGCGTTTTGGCAGGTCGGATAGGGCCACCCGGATTGGGCGGTTATCGTCAAGCAGATTTCCAGAGTTAGAGTATATAGTATAGGCGGACGGGGGATGATAACGTGCAGGAAGGTCCAGATGACGGGTCAGCAGCAGCAGCAGGTGCACACCGCTCGCGCGACAGGGACTAGGGAAGAGAGGAGGGAGGGGCGGCGGCCAGGTGGGTTAGGCTGGCCTCGAGGTCCTGAACTTCGGCCAACATGAACTCCTTCGCCTCGCCGTACCTCTCATTTCGGGTGGAACTTCTGGGAGGTCAAATTCTGTTTTCGCCCTGGTCTGAAATCCAGCTTGATTCAGCTTGATCCCGCTTAATCCGGCTTAATCCCGCCTAGTCCCGCTTAGTCCCGCTTAATCCCGCTTGGCCCGAGGCTGTTTCCGGCGTAACAGCTTCCAAATGGAGCTTAATCCTCTTTAATCTTTCCGACGAAACCCTCCCAGTAGTTGCCTCCTAATCTCATCCTCCTTGGGATGCCCCGCGCGCCGCAGACGATTCCTGCGGGTCTGGAAATTCTTGTCCGCTGGTTGGAACCAGCAGACCTCAGCGAGACCTCTGAGAGCCTGGGTGGTGTGACTACCACAGTTATATCATAAAAAGAACGGCCCCGTCTTCCAGAGTGCACAGCCCCGAAACAAGTTTCGGTTCCCAGTGGAGGAGGAGGAGGAGGGGGTTGGAGTAGGAGCAGGGACTGGGCCCGTAGGCCTCCTACACACCGTAAGTCCACGACACTCGTGGAGATGGAGTTTGGCTCGTTCTTTCTTGGCGGTGGCCTTCCTACCGCATCTGAGACAGGTGACGGAGGGCCCCGTATAGTGAAACATATGAGGCTTGGCGGGAGCCTTGCGGGGCCTCCTGCGAATTCCCAATGCCGCACCGCCTTCTCCACTCCTCTTCTTAGGGGGGTTGGGGGTGGTGTCGGCATATCGTATTACATGCACGGAGACGTCGGCAACGGACTGGAGCATACTCCGGACATGTTGGTACCTCTGCTGGTACACTTCTGAAATCCCTACAGGCCTCGGAGCAAGCGCAGCATCTTGCTTGGCCGCCCAATCCGCTTCTTTGTTGCTTCTGGAAAGAGTCTGAATTCTGGGGTCCTCTGACTGGAGTCCCTCAGTAGAGTGTGCTTGGACCTTCACTACCTGGAGGCCCTGTTGGCCTGGAAGCATACCATCTAGCACCTGCCAGATCAGATTCCAGATGTCAGCGTGTGGCCTGGCACCGCGCGTGCACCAATGCCTGCCCCTCTTGAGTCCCTTGACCACCGTATCACTGCCTATGGCGATCGTGATAGGCGGCCTGGCATACTGCAGAAGCTGGGCAAGCCCAATCAGCTCGCACATGAGAACGGACAGCGTGGCTCTGACCCCCGCTGGGCATCCACACTGCGAGAAGACAGCCTCGAACGAGTCCTCCGAAACGAGCGAGGAGCTCCAACCGGAGCTCTTGTGCCTTGGGGGGGGGCCAACGCCTGAGCCGTCGGAAAAGGCGAAGCCACTGTGCAGGCCTGTCTCTCCCTTGCGTGCGAGGATTCTGTCCACTTGCACATCGAGAGGTGGGCCTGACAGAGGGTGATTCACAAGGCCTCGGGCACAAAGGGGGGCGCCTTCTGTGGCCGTCGCTGCTCGAGGAATGATTCCAGCGTTGTCGTCGGCAACCGCTCTTCTCTGCTGGTCGAGGGCGGCGCAGCGGCAAGCGCGGTGTTGCTGCGAGCCCATCTCCTGCTCGCAGGCCTGACGTTCTCCGACGCCCGTGCCCCCTCTCTTCCAGCGGACCTCCAGCGTGCAGAAGGCAGCGCAGACGCGGCTCTCGATGGCCCCCCCCCCTCTCGCCTGGGACGGTGCCGCTGGGCCTTCTCTGTCCGCGGGGGGGCTCGGACTGGCTCCAACTGGGGCATCTGGATCCCAGGGAGCATCTGCTCGTCTGCCCGCTCCTCCGGGGCAGCCTGCTCCGACCGAGGGGCGGCCAATGCCTGGACAGTGGAGGGCGGGCGGTTGGATGTCGCCCCCAACCGTCGGGTGACAAAAGGTCTGGAAGGGTGCCTCCTGGGGACATTAGCTCTCCCTGCATTTTTGGATGCATCACGTCATTTATCCCATCGAGTGGGATAGCAGTTTCCTGCGCAGTTCCGTTCACACGTTACAGCGGCCCAACGTTCCAAAGATACGGAGGGCGGGGTGATCCTGAGGTTTTCAGCATGTCTTTGTGATGCTCGGAGGTTGATAGACCTCCTACCCTGGCACGCCGATTAGCGAGTTGGTCGTTTTCGTTTCGCGAGAGGGCGTCGGGGCCGTCATTGTTGCGGGTCCAGGTCCGTCGGTTTCGGTCCTGGGCCGCTTTCACTGAAGTGAGGTTTACTAAAGGGAGGTTTGTCCACCGCCGAGATGTGTCAAACAGATGGGCGGCGCTGGCAACGCCCACCCTAGACGGTCCAATGATCCGTACAGGGCAGTGGCAGGGCCTTTGGCGCCATTCCAGTTGAAACTGCACCGCCTGGCCTCTGTCGCGGCCGCAGGCGCAACCGCCCTGGCCCAACCCGCCTTGAGCGTGTCGTATGCGACGGTCTTGTCCCAGACGGCGATGGCCCACTTGCCTAGCGGGCTGAGGGTGGCCTGGACGATGGGGTCTGCCTTGTGGAGCCAGAGGCGCAGTGCCCCGTCCTTCCCCATGGGCTCCCCGCCGAGGCCGCTGGATGGCGATTTTGAGGATGGTCGCTGGGATCCCAAAGCTGGCGGAGGCATAGAACATGCTGGGCAGGAGGCCGTTCCTGACGACAGCTCTCGTGATGGCTCCGCTGGCCTCGAGGCGCAGGAGCTTGCCCGTCCTCTCCCGGGCCTTGTTGACTCTGGAGTTGGCCTGTTCCCGCTTGACTGGGGCCCCTCCCGCCGTGTCGACCCCCAGCGGTTGGCCAGCGGACTTGACCTGGTGCCCGAACTTATTGGCCATTGCCTGGCCGCAGTCGCAGAGCTCCTTGTCGGCCGTGACGAGGTAGCTCTTGCCTCCCCTGTCCCCGCGCGCGCAGGAGATGGGGGTCCCCAGGACGTCCTCGACATGAGCGATGTAGAACTGAATAATGGCACATATGTCCTCCAGCGCTTCTTGTCTGGATCCGCCCCTCTGCATCTGGTGGTCGTCTATGTGCAGAACCTATCTCGCCGCTGGCCATTGCGTCCTCATGTAGTAACAGGTGATGGCCATCTTGAGGGCTCCGTTCCCTCCGAATGACCCTGCAATGGCTGCCGAGAAGGTAACGATGCAAAACTGATCAAAACTGTGAGGCGGTCTTGTGATATGTGATCCACCGCGTGCCAGTACGCATAGACATAATAAGGCGAACATGCCCGGGAAAGTCAAGCTCGGCGCTGCGATCCCAGCGGAGGTGCGCGCTGGCGTGCTCGAAGGCTTTCTCCATGTCCGAATCTGCACGCAGGGAGACAGAGTCCTGCGGGAGGCCCTCCTCGATGAGGGCCTGGGTCCACATGGTGTTCTCTGCCTCTCCTCCTTTGGCCTCAGTCGTCTTCCCTGGCTACCTTGGCTTCCCACTGGATGTCGATGTCGGCGCGCGCTCTCTCGGTGACTCTCGCGATGGTGGCTCATGGGCCCGATTGGCCGAGTCGAGGTAGCCGTCTTGTCCAGTGGGTAATAGAGAATCCGCGTAGCGCTGGTCGGCCAATGAATATGCTTACTGGTGTTCATGATACCGTCGCAAAACAAACCGCGTGCCCTCGTCGAACAGTTGCAGCGACCATCTGGGGTGAATCTGATCAGCCACAGCTCCAGTGGAGGCTCGTGAGGCCCTGCAGACACGGCGCAGCAGGCTCGGGGTAACCTCCACCATAGGGGCTGGGTATACGCGATTATCCCAGGGTCTGTCTCGCTCCCTTCGGCAGGTATCACCATGCGACATCCAGAGCCGATGCAAGGGGGCTGCGTGCTGCTCCGCTCTGGTCTGCGGGTTGGCGAGGTCGAGGTTGCTGATGCTCTGCTGGATCTGCGAGGTAGTAGGGTACGGGGTGGGCGTCGCTTTGGCCCACTTGCTGATCCTGTGGATCAAGCTCGCGGAGCCTTTAGAGAAAAGCTTGAGCCCTTGGCCCTCTCCGAGCCGATCGTCTGCTCGATGGCGTGGGCCTCCCCGATGGCGAAATGGTAGATGGCTCTGATCTCCATGAGCAGCTCCATATCCTCTGCACTGTTGTGCTTCAGGGCGACGCTGAGAACGCGCTGAAACATGCTAGAGTTGGGGATGCGTTTCCACTGCTGGAATCCATTCTCGGCTCGCTGGACGAGCCCTCGGAGATGGGGGTCCAGGGCGGCATGGCTGCCTCCCTTCTTGTTGGCACTCCTGTGCAGCAGAGCCACATCCTCGAGAAGCTTGGCATGCCATCGACATGCCCGAGATGTCAGGGCCCCCTCGCGGTCTGGCATGCGCTTCTGGTCCTGCGGCTGGAACTGTGACGAAGACTTGGGGGGCCATCGCTCCCCTGGCACTGATGCTGCTTGTCGTGGGGGATCTGGCGCAAGTGGCAGGGCTCGACCCCGAGGCTGGCGTTTGCCTCGGACCAGATCCTGTCGAGGTCCTCTGGGTGCAGGCGGTGACTCGGGTCGAGCGTCGGCCAGGGCGCCGCGAGGATGCAGGGTGGTCTGTCTTCACCTCCCGGCGGCTCGACCTGAGACGGCTCGAGCTTCTTCAGGGCCCGCGGCGTGGCTTCCCCGATGGGGGCCTCCAGCCCGCGGGCCGGGGCGGTGCGCGGAGGTGCGCTGACCTCGGTGTGGGGCTGCGGCGGCTCGAGGGCAGCGGCGACGCGCTGGTCCACGACGAGGTCGTCCAGCTCGCGCTGCCCCGTGGCGTGCCGGCACGTGGGCGGCCCCGTGGCCAGGGGCACGCCGCCGACGTCCTCGATCCAGTTGCCATTGGCCAGGTCCGTCGGCGGCATGCTGCGAAGTCCCCATCGGAGGACCCGCGGGATGCCGTGCCCGGCCGTGAGCTCCCCTGTCTCGTGGAGGAGGCCGAGGCTCCCGTTGGCGAGGCCCTCCGAGACCCACATGCAGACACCGATTGGCAGGATGCCACCTCGCCCTCCCATGGGGGACCATGCCGCGCACAGTCGCCCTGTGGAGCCTGGTGGGGAGTGATCACATCCTCGATATCCTTCCAGTGGGTGCGAGACCAACTGCCGAAGGTACTGCGATGCATACTGCTGCAGTCGTGCCTCCTCGAGGGCCTGGCGCTGAACTGGCCATGGCGAGGGTGACGCCTCGCTTCCCGGCTGCCGCGATGATTTCTGGAATCCAGATTTTGGCCAGCTGGTGCTGTTGCCCCATGAGTGCCCAGACTGGTCCTCCACAAAGATTGTTTATGGGCTCGCTGGCGGACTTCCAACTCGTGCAATTGGCTCCGCGCAGCTTGACTCCCTTCCCGGTGCCTCCGCGCCCTCTAGTCCTTGATTGAGGGGGGGTCTCACCCTGGGGCATCTGGGCAGACACTGCCTCTGGCGCAGCCCTGGGATGATCACGATGACGCACTGCCGTGCTGGACTCTGGTGTCCAGGTGCCTGTGACTAGCCGACGGTCCCCCAGCGTCTCAGTACGCCCAGGCGCTGTGCCGTCGCTGAACCTCGCCCGTCTCGGAAGCCAGAGGTGGTGGTCCTGTGGCGCGGGGGCTGCAAAGGGAGCCCCGCCTTCCCTCTGCTCGGGGGGGCTATGCCCCCGCCTCTGGCTGAGAGGCAGCGGCGGGGGCCTTTGCCCTTTGCGCCCTCCGCTTGGCCAGAGCCTCCGCGATGCAAGCCTGGACTTTGGCCCGCTGCGCGTCCGCTCCTGGTGTACTTGCAGAGGAGCTTGAGGCTGTCGAGGCTGTCGAGGCATCCGCATCACCTTCTCCATGCTCTGGTCCAGGTCCGTCTGCGCCTGCGGCTGGGGGTGCAGCTGGGGGTCCAGCCTCCCCGTTGCCGCCCTTGCGCTTCTTGACCATGCGGGCCGCATGCTCCTGGTGCTGCCCCTTGACTGCCTTCGCCGCCTCGGCGGCCTTCTGGGAAGCCTCTCGCGCCATACTGGTAATCTTCTCCTCGAGTGCTCTTTGCCTCTTGTCAATATCCTCCTTGTCCTCTTTGGCCACCTCACAATCCTCCAAGTCGACGGTCGAGCCCATGTCCACCTTGATCGTGCTGCAGGTGCCGTCGAGGGAGGC
>CAUYUJ010014185.1:364744-369744 GCA_963575745.1 Prorocentrum cordatum | reverse complement strand
TCCTTATCCTTCTCTGCGGCCTCAGTCACATCCGGGAAAGCATGGATCGAGGGCAATGTTGCCATCTTGACAAACTAATCCTTGTCGAAGTCGCTGCTATCGTGATCTGGCTCCTTGCAGTTGCGGTCGGCTGGTTTCTGGCGCTATGCAGCGAATGCGAAGTCCAGAGTGTCTCTGGTGTACTCGTCGTTGTCGTCGGCGAACATGCTGGTGTAGACCTGCTCGGTCCGGTCCAACGCTTTGAGCAAGTGTTTTCTGTCCTCGTCAGATGCTGGGGCAGTCTTGTCGGACGTCATCCCCTGCAGTCCTAGCATCGGCATGCACGTGGCAACTTCAGTTTGACCCATCTTTGGTAGCACCACATTCTGACTCGCGCCACCCAGGTCGGACTTCTTCGCCGACCTGCGATGGAGTAGTATTTCAGCCTTGTCCACCCTCGGCTCAGCGTTCTCCCACGCTGGATCCATCATGGTCGCTGATTCCAAATGCGTGAGGATGCCTTCAACCTTTGCCACCAGAACTTGCATTTTTGCTTCGATCGAGTCTAGCCGTGATTACAAATGTTTCTTGCCTCTCGCCATTGCACTACGCTGTCGCTCGCGCCGAGCCGGCAATACGCTAGGGATCTACATGGCTCTGCAGTCAGCTGTGCTTGAAATGCGGGACGCGCTTGGCTGGCTATGCTGCACCTTGAACGAATTTTGACCTTTAACCTTGGCTGGCTATCCTTGATTCCTTGTATGAGGCCTATGAAGAGGAAGCTCGGAGGGAATATTGTTGCACTGGTCCTCCTCCTCGTTCTCCTCCTCCTCCTCCTCCTCCTCCTCCTCTTCCTCTTCCGCCTCCTCCTCCTCCTTGTCTCTTTCCGTCGCCATTTTGGCTCATGCGTACCTTGGGCGCCAGGCGGGCGGCAGCGTTTGGGTCTCTGCCTTTGCGGCGTTGGCTCCCGTGGGAATGGCTGTGGCAGGCTGCACGGCTGCTCATGGAGCGGCGGAGCACCCCGACGCTGCGGCGGACGCGGGCTCGCTGTGGCCTGCAATGCTTGCCAGGCGCGATGCTGCCCGTGCGGCGGCTGCGGGCCGCCTTGCCGCGGTGTTCCAGAGGATCGCCGAGCTGGAGGAGCAGGTGATCGGGCTGCAGGCCGAGCGGCGCCATGCCCAGGCGGCAGGCCGCGCTGCGGCCCTTGTGGCGGCCCAGCGCGCCTCGGAGGCTGCGCCCGAGGTGGCGGTCGGGTCGGCCGCGCAGCAGGACCCCGCGCTTCAGTGCGAGCTCGTGGAGCGATGGTGGCGCCCGTCCTGGAGGCGGACCTCCAGGACGCGCCCAAGAGCGCCTTGCAGGTGGGCAGGCGCAACACGGTGTGCCACCACCCGCAGCTGGCCGCGGCCGAGGTCCGTGCCATGCCTCAACGCGCGCTCAACCGTTTGCAGCGCGAGGCGAGGCGCGCTCGCCTTCGGCGCTGGCGTGGCAGCAGGCGCGCGCCGGTTCAGCCGCGGCACCGTCGGCTGTTTGCGGCGCGCTCGCCTGCGGACGCGGCCCCGTTGGCATGGCGCGTGGTGGCCATGCGCGGCCGCGCACCACGCAGTGCGCCGCCTGTGCGAGCACCTCGGAGCACATCTCGCGCCGAGAGGCCGCCTGGAGCCGCAGGTGCCCGTTGGTGGACAGCGGCGGCGGAGGTGGCGGGAAGGAGTAGCGGCCTCGATGTCCCCTCTCCGTGCGGTGCCGCCGACACCCAGGGTGTGCCTGAATATCACGACGAGGGTGGAGCAGCAGTGGTTCGTGGTGCTGCCGACGTCGGTCGTGCTCGTGCCCTCCCTCGGCAAGCTTGTCGCGATGCCGCTCATGTTTCCCGTGCTGGCCCTGGCGATGAGGAGAGCGTCGCGAACGACGGCACCTAGGTCCCTCACCCTGCCCGTGGCGCCGCCGCAGCGGGTGCTGGCGATGGAGTTTCTCCTGATGGTGTTCACGGAGGGGCTCGCGGGGTCAATGGGGTCGCCGCTCGACTCGCTCACGATGCCTCCCAAGCTCGTGGTGCAGCAGTCGACGGTGATGCTGATGGCGTTCTTCCGCTTCGTGGCCCTGACGGCGCCGACGACCCGTTCGACGAGCGCCCGTTCGACGAGCGCGCGATCGTCGGTGGGATGCGGCGCATCGTGGCCATGCGGAGGCGCACGCGCCAGACATGGGCCATCGAGTACCGCTTGCAGGGCGATGCCCAGCTCGCCAGCATGGCCGCGGAGCTGGAGCAGGCGAAGGCGCCAAGGCGCCCGCCTCGCCGCGAAGGCCAGGCAGGCCAGGGTAGCGCGGAACGGGAGGTGAGCCTCGGGGGCCTGGCCGCCCGCTGCGCCGCGTAGGAGCGGGCCCATGCTCTGTCCTGCTAAGCTCCGCCTCGAAATCTTGGCGCGTCGCCCCGCGCTGGTTTGGGGGCCGCCGCCGTCTGGGTCGGGCGGCCGCTGGCGGCTGCTGGGGTTGCCAGCTCCCGTGGCTTCCGCCCCCCTGGCTTGCCCTCGGGGTCGGCCAGGGTCGGGCAGATGCCTGTCTGGGCTGCTTCGGGATCCCTCCCTCGTCGCCGTGCTCGAGGCGGCGCGGGGCCCTCGTGAGATCTGGTGCCCTGGCGGTCGTCTGCGCGCAGACGGCCGCCAGGGCCTCGTTGAGGACGCTCCATCCATCCATCCTCCTTGTCTCTTCCCCCCCCCTCCTCCCCGCGCCCTAGTCGCTGCGGCCGCCCGAGGTATTCGGGTTCAGGCCCCAGGGCGCCAGCCAGACCTTCGCGGTCGCGCGACCAGGGGCGGCGCGCCTCACGCCAGAACGTGGGCGTGCTCCCGACGAGACGCCGCCAGCGCCAGCCCCGCGGCCGGCCCCGCGGGGCCCAGCCCCGCGGTGCCCGTGGCGGTAGCGCTCTGCCGCCTGTGCTATGCCGCCTGGGCTATGCCGCCTGGCGCAGCAGGCTAGCATGGGGCGCCGATGTCGCCGTCTTGGCGCGGCGGTTCCAGGCTGCCTGTAGGTCTGTCGCTGGCGCCGTGCCTCAGTCTGAGCCTCAGCTGGCTGTTCGCGGTGCTCTTCAGCCACCCGCGAAGGTGAGGGCCCTGAACCAGATGGCGTTGCTCTCCAGTGTGCCATTCAGCCGCAATTTGGCGGCGTTCTTCGGGCAAGCGACGGAGGTGCTCTACGGCCAGATGCTGGTGTTACTCTTCGGCTTCTTGTTGCCTGCTCGTGGAGATGAGGCCCGCGCCGATCTGCGGGCGCACGAGGGCGTTGCTCTTCGGTTTGACGATGGCGCTGCTCTTCGGCCATCTGCTAGTGCTGCCCCTCGGCCGCGTGAGCCTGCTTCGAGTGCTGCCCCTCCGCCCGTCGGTCGGACGCTACAGCCAGCTGCTGGCGTGGCGCTCCGGCCACCTGTTGGCGCGACCGCTGCCCTTCGACCACGAACGGATGGCCGACGGCATGGGCTTCGATTCTTCGGCCAGCCCCAGGGCGAGGGCGGGAAGCCCATGTGCCGACCGCTTCCGCTACCTCCGCGACGTGCGCGGAGCGGGAAGACACTCGCTTTGGAGCGCGCGCAGGGGCGGCGTTCGACGCGACGGTGGGCCGGGAACACGCCACGGCGCTGCGGGGCGCACCGAGCGAACCCGCTGGTGAGGGCGCGCAGTGGCCGCCCCGTCACGCAGAGCCACCAGCGCTCGCGAGACGGCAAGGCCCACTTCAGCTGCACCGTCAGCAACTCCGTCGACCCTCAGCTTCACATGCAAGCCCGCGAGCTGTGGCGGCGACGAGGAAGCCGATGACTCCCGCGACGACGGGGACATGGACGGCTGCCGATGCACCCGGAGTCCGACGCGAGACCCAGCAGCGCCGAGGAGGGCGGCACAGGATGCGACTCCGTCGACGACGAGGCCCTGGAAGGCCCGCGGCACCACGAGTCCGACGTGAGCCCCAGCATCGATGTGGACGTGCAGAAGATGGCAGTCACACGCTAGGGCGGCGCGCTCGAACCTTCCGGGTACGACACCTCTACGGCGCTGGTGCACCAGCTCTCGGTCGACGAGACGGTGGTGGCCATAGTGGAGCTGGTGTGGCGGAGGGCCCGCATCATCGCGCCGGTGAAGGGCTGGGTCTCCACCGAGACGACAGACACGGCGTAGCAGATCACGCGGCCCTGCGCAGGGCAGCGGCGCTCCTCCCAGTACGGCGTCGTGGGCTACGGCCCCCTCGGTGACGAGGCCATGGGCGGCCCGCAACACCTCGAGGCCGTCGAGTGCCTGGGCATGGCTGGTGAGGAGGAGTCGACGAGGTCGTTGACTCACTCTGTGACTTCTTCGGCGGTGAGGCCACGGGCGGCCTGCTTATGCTTGGCTCTGAGCTCGGCGCTGACATCGACGAGGGAAGCTCCGAGTCCTACGCGGACATCGGCGAGGTCGTCGACTCCTCCGACGGCGAGGCCATGGACAGCTTGCTGTGCCCCGGGTCCGACACGAGCCCTGGCACCGGAGGGGAGGACGACGCGGGCTTCGACTCCTCTCGGTGACGAGGCCATGGACAACGACGAGGCAGGCGAAGTGGGCTTCTACGAGTCTGACCTGTTGGATACCGCAGTGCCGCCAGTCCGTTGTGTCAATTGGGTGATCCATGCGAGGCTCGCCCACTGGCTACCCGACTCCCAGGTGTTCCTGCTGTGCCGTATCTACAGCAGATTGGCACATTGCCGCTCCGGACGGCGCAGCGCATCAACTGAAGCGAGGCGCCTTCCTCACCGCGCGAGTGCCTGAAGGCGTACTTGCCTCAGGCATGAACGGCGGCCTGGCCGCCCCAATCTTCTAATGTTCCGGATGGCGCAGCGCATAGTTCGTTTTGCAGGCGGTCCGCTCAATTTGCGTGCCTGGGGGCGTCTGAGCCTCAGGAGTGCATGAATCATCTCGTTTCGCAGGTGCCCCCCGCGGGGCCGAGGCATCGTTGCTCTTGTCCGCTCGCGTCCCGACCCTCGTCAGGTGAACTGCTGCGTGCAC
>CAUYUJ010014185.1:324744-359744 GCA_963575745.1 Prorocentrum cordatum | reverse complement strand
GGAGGTGCACCCAGACGTCGCCCTCAACCAGGCCCAGGCGCGGCTGCGCAGGGCCGAGGCAGCGCTCAAGCGGACCATCGAGAGCATCTCCGAGGGCGAGCAGTGGCTGCAGGACCAGAAGGAGCAGCGGGAGACCTGGGTCCTCGAGGTCGCCGACGCCGAAGCGGCGGTCCAGGCGGCCTACGCTCGAGCGGCGCCCAAGGCCGCGGCGCCTGTGGAGGAGCCCACGCCAGCCCTGGACCTCTCGCAGCTGCTCGAGGGCGACCTGGACCTCCTCAGCGTGCGGCCAGGCAAGGCGTTCGATCTCGAGGGACTCGACATCCCGCCTGAGGAGCACCGCCAGTTCGAGGAGCAGATGGGCCAATTCGTCAAGCAGGTCCAGTCCGAGGTCAAGCGGCACTTCGGCCCAGCGGCGGATGGGGCTCGCCGCGATGCGAGCGGACCTCAAGGCCTTCAGCGACAGGCTCAAGAGCAAGAGGGCTCGGTCGGAGCCCCCCCCTCCAGAGGCCGCCGCCGCTCCCGCCTCAGCGGCGCCCGCAGGCAAGGCGGCAGGCAAAGGTGGCCCAGGAGGCGGGACGGCCGACGGCAAGCAGCCAGTGGCGGCCGCGCCCAAGGCGGCTCCCACAGGGGGGCCGCCAGCTCCTCCCCCTGGTGGCGCTGACGGTGCTCGCGACGCTGCTGCAGCCAGCGGCGGCGGCGCTGCAGGCTCCACCGCTCCTTCGGGGGCCCAAGGCAGGACGCCCAAGCGCGAGCTGGCGCAGGACGTCCGAGCCAGGATCTTGGAGCGGGCAGCCACCAAGCCTCCAGCTGCTGACGGATCCTCCAGCACAGCCTGAAGGACCAGCCCCGCAGGGCTGGCGACGGTGGCGACAGCGTCCACGCCGTGGTCGGGGCAGGACTGCCGCGCGAAGGCGAGGAGCGCCAGCCGTCCCACCAGAAATCGACGGGGTCGCGACGACCTCCACTACTTCTACGAGTACTACCACTACATGGGGTGCGCCTCCTCCGCCCGACCTGGGGGAGTCGCTCCGAAAGGCAGGCAGGCAGTGGCAGCCTGGGCCCAAGCGGGTGGCCTTCATCGTGGGGACGAGCGTCCACGTTCCAGCCATCGAGGAGGGCTTTGACATCCTGGACGGGGGCGGCGACAGCTCCTCCTCGGACACCTGGGCACGGCGGGCGCTCAGGGGCGCGGACGCGCTCCGTCGCCAGCTGCTCGCGCCGTGGCTCCGACGGCTGGACGTCAGCTCAGCCTCGAGCACAGCCGCGGACGCCTCGGAAGAGGCTCCAGTGGCGCATGAGTGGAGAGCCGCGGATGCGCGGGTGGCCGATGCCTCTCCCCATGCGCCCCTCTCGCTGAAGCCGCCGACAGGCGGGTGGCCGATGCATTCAGCGATGTGCCCGTGGGACGGAGAGCCGCAGACGTGCGGGGTGGTCGACGCCTCTCGACACGAGCGCCCCCAGCTCGGCTCCCCTGACGGGGGGGTGGCCGATGCAGCCCAGCTGGGGAGAGGGATGCTGGAAGCCCAGATCGCGGGGCAAGGGGCGCCACGCCAAGCCTGGCATGGACGTCAGCTCAGCCTCGACCACGGCCACGGACGCCTCGGAAGAGGCTCCAGTGACGCATGAGTGGAGAGCCGCGGATGCGCGGGTGGCCGGTGCCTCTCCCCATGCGCCCCTCTCGCTGATGCCGCCGACAGGCGGGTGGCCGATGCCTTCAGCGATGTGCTCGTGGGACGGAGAGCCGCAGACGTGCGGGTGGTCGACGCCTCTCGACACGAGCGCCCCCAGCTCGGCTCCCCTGACGGGGGGGTGGCCGATGCAGCCCAGCTGGGCAGAGGGATGCTGGAAGCCCCGATCGCGGGGCAAGGGGCGCCACGCCAAGCCTGGCATGGACGTCAGCTCAGCCTCGAGCACGGCCGCGGACGCCTCGGAAGAGGCTCCAGTGACGCATGAGTGGAGAGCCGCGGATGCGCGGGTGGCCGATGCCTCTCCCCATGCGCCCCTCTCGCTGATGCCGCCGACAGGCGGGTGGCCGAAGCCTTCAGCGATGTGCCCGTGGGACGGAGAGCCGCAGACGTGCGGGTGGTCGACGCCTCTCGACACGAGCGCCCCCAGCTCGGCTCCCCTGACGGGGGGGTGGCCGATGCAGCCCAGCTGGGGGGAGGGATACTGGAAGCCCCGATCGCGGGGCAAGGGGCGCCAAGCCAAGCCTGGCATGGTGCTCAGGGGCCTCAACGGCAGCGCCTGGGGCACTCTCGTGGACCACTTGGACGAGATGCCGCCGGGCAGGAACACCATCATGCTGGTTCAGGAGCACCACCTCACCAGCGATTACGTCGGCGAGATCAGTGCCAGCTGCTTCCAGAGGCACCTCACCGTCGCCCTCGCTTCCGCGGCTGCGGGGCCAGGTGGCGGCAGAGTGGCAGGCTCGCCAGGAAGGCTGGTGACGGCAGGCCGCCAGGAAGGCTGGTGACACCTTCGACTTTTCGCCGCCAGGCTCGCCAGGAAGGCTGGTGACGGCCTGGGCTCCTGGGTTTCTTCGCGGTGGCCTCATGGTCCTCAGCGCCTACTTCTGGGTCACCGAGGGCTGGGCGGTTCGCAACCTGTCCATCTTGGGCGCCATCGGCGAGCTGGTGAGGGCCTACGACATCCCGTGGGTCCTCCAGGCCGACTTCAACAACGCCCCCGACACGCTCATGGCCACGGGCTGGGTGGTCGACGTCGGGGGCACCATCTTCTCCTCGGCCGCCCCCACCTGCCAGGGCAAGGGCGGCGGGAGGGTCATCGACTACTTCGTGGTGGACACGCGCATCGCGTCAGCCTTCGGTCCAGCGGAGGTGTTCGACGCGTCCACCGCCCCGCACAGCCCCGTCGCCATCGCGACGGAGAGGCCTCTGCGGGAGCGGCTAGGCTGGAGGCTGGTCAAGCCTCGTGCCTTCCCGACTCGCCTCCCTGTGGGTTGTCGTCGGGAGCCTCCAGCCTGGCCGATCCTCGACAGTGGCGCAAACTACAGCGACGCCGAGCTGGAGGAGCTGTTGGCTGGGTTTTCGGCGGCGGCCGGGCACGACCTGCAGGGCATCCACGACCTCGTCGGCGAGGCCGACTACACTGGCAGGGGGTGTCACCCCCGATGGGCCCGAGCCCCGATCGCAGGCCCAGAGGCGCATGCGAGGCCCAGGGGCACCACGCGCTCCAGGGCATGGCGCTGGGTGGCCAGCCGCGTCGGCGACATCGTCTGGCTGGCGCAGGCGGCCCGTCAGCGGCGCGACTGGCAGCCGTATGCCGACCAGTGGCGGCGCCTGCGCAGGCGCCTCCACCACGGCGCTGCCCGCTGGTGCGACGCGCTGGGCGACGACGCCAATGCCGTGCACGCCGAGCTCCTCGCGCTGGGTGACCTCACCTGGGACGGCGACGCGCTCTGGGAGGGCGCCCCCAGGGCCATGGATCTGCTGCGTCGGGCCACGCAGCAGGCCCACGTCATCGAGCAGGGCCTCCGAGCCCAGAGGACCAAGGCGTGGCGCCAGAGGCTCAAGGACGGCTCGCAAGGAGGTGCGGGCTTCGTCCACCGCATGTCGAAGTGGCGCCAGGGGGTCGACCCCGCGCTCGGGGCCCGAGGGCACACCAACCTGGACATGACGTGCCCTCAGGCTGCGGTCGACTTGGAGGCGCTAAAGTGGATCGACCTCTGGACCTCCCACGGCGCCCAAAGCCGAGGCGAGCTCCCTCGTCCCTGGGAGTCGGCCACCTTCGAGTACAGCATGGTCAAGCCGAGAGCGGACGACATCAGGTCCATCTGCAGGGCCTTCCCCGAGCACACGGGGGTCGGGGTGGACAACTGGCACCCCAGGTGGTTCGCGAGCTTGGGGGACGAAGGGCCAGAGTTCCTGGCCGCCTTCGTCGCCTACGTGTCGCGCACGGCCAGGCGGCCCCCTCAGCTGCGCTACGTGATGTACTTCCTGCTGGCCAAGCAGGGCGGGGGGACCAGGCCCATCGGCCTCCTCACCACTGGCGCGCGGCTGGTGGAGCGCGCGCACTCGCACCTGTTCCACGACTGGGAGCGGGAGATTCGGCGGGACTACGACTTCGCGGCGCCAGGCGGGGGCTCAGAGGATGCGATATGGCAGCAAATGTTGTTTGACGAAGGAGCCCAGCCTGGAGAGGTAACGGGCACGGCGGTTCTAGACTTGGAGAAGGCGTTCGAGCACGTCACGATGTACCTGCTGTGGGCTGAGGCGCCCAAGCATCAGTTTCGGTTGCAGCTTTTGAAGCTCCTTATGTCGATATACACGGCCACGCGTTTTGTCTCGTTCCGCGGCGTGGTGCCGGTTCACTCGGTGACCACATTCTCTGCAGTCATTGCTGGCAGCAGTGGGGGCACGAGATGCCTCAAGCTAGCCATCTTGTCAGTCGTGGACGGGTTGGCGCAAGAGCACCCTGCCATGCCGCTGAAACTCTTTGTCGACGATTTAAGCATTCAGGCGCGAGGTGCGGAGACGGATGTCTCGGCCTCGCTGCATGCGGCCACGACCCATTACATAGAAGAAATGGAGGCCCGTGGGATCCCCGTCTCCAGGGTCCGACCAGACAAGCCAACGGGCAAGGGGTTTATCATGGCAGCGCAGCGCTCCCTGCGAGCTCGCATCAAAGGTGGGGCCCATAGTCTTGGACTGGAGGTCCAGACTAGCAGCGCGCAGCTCGGCGTAGACTCGGCGGGAGGAGGAGTTGTGTCGCTGCGCGCGCGAGCCGACGCCAGGATGGGGAGCGCTCGGCGACGTAGAAGCAAGCTATCGAGTCTTGGCAAGCAGGGCGCGCGCACTTTTCAGGTCGCGCGCATGGGCTTCCTCCCTTCCGTGCTGTATGGGGCGGCCTGCCTCGGAATGGATCCGACTCGGCTCACCCGAGCGAGGGCCCTCGTGGCCTCGGCGCTGGGCGGGAATGCAATCGGTAAGGACCGACTGCTGCGCCTGTGGACGCTTCGCTGCGACCCCCTGGTCGACGCGTGCACGAAGCCACTGCTCAAATGGGCGGAGGCCGTCTTTGCTGGCAGCCACGAGGAACTCATGACTGCGGGGTGGCGCAGAGCTGTCGCGGCGGCCGCTGCCGCCACGCCTGGGAGCAGCCCCTGGAGACAGATAAAAGGACCTACCTCAGCCGTCTGGGCCACTCTCCGTCTCCTCTCTTGGACGTGGCCTGCCCCTCACGTTTTCTCCGACCATCTCGGGCAGCAGTGGGAGTTGCGTAGGACGGCCCCGCAGTGTCTCAAGAAGCTGATCTGGTCTCGTCTCGAATTCGCGGTGATGACCTCCTGGGCGGCCTCCAGGGACCTCGGGATCACCCGTCCCTTCCTAGAGCCCATTTGGGCTCTCCTTCGACGAAAGGCTAACCGATCGCCGCAGAGGCGATCGGCTATCCTGGCCTACATGGGCCGCGATTTCTGGACCCAAGAGAAAGTCTGGCGTGCGGGTTTCGGGGGCGACAGGTCCTGTCAAGCCTGTGGCGCTGAAGTCGGATGCCAGCACCATCGTTTCTGCCGCTGCCCAGACCGAGGAGCAGCGAGAGCCACCGTCGCCGAGGATGAGGGCCTCCAAGGGATCGTGCATCGTGCTGGAACCTCCTCCTTGGATTCCCTCCTCTTCTCCCGTGGGCTTCACGAGCACCCCTTGGAGGACCCACTGTCTGATTGGATTTCTGCCCGAGAGGAAGAAAATCCCGATTTTGAGAATCCCCCGCTGGTCTCAGGTTGGGCCTGCTCCGACGGCTCGGCCAGAGGCCCCCCAGGGCTCAAGAGTTTCGGCTGGGGCTACGTTTTCCTGGGCCAGGACGGGGGGGCTGTCAAGGCCATGCGGGGTACCCTCCCAGGGCTGCGTAGTCTCGCCTCCGTCCTCCGTGCCGAATTGTATGGATTGCTCAAGCTGCTGGCTAGCGCTCACCCGCCTTTGCGGGTAGGGATCGACAATAGTTCGGTCATTCGAGGCCTCCGTAGGGGCCCCCGCTGGTGCTGCAGCCCTCGGAGGCCGCACGCCGACCTCTGGGGCAGGATCTGGGCCCTGCTCCAGGATAGCTTCGGCCAGGAAGGCGACTTCCAGGCCGTCAAGGTGAAAGCCCACGCTCGTGGGCCCAAGGACAACTCCCACGAGAGCCGTCTCGACTTTCAAGGGGATCAATTGGCAGACAGCGAGGCCCGCCTTGGGGCCGACATGCAGGAGGTTCCCCCGTGGAAGGCCCAGACCTGGACCACCCGCTCGGCGGAGGTTCAGGCGGTGCTGACTCTGGTGGCGGGGGCGACGGGGCGGACTGCGGATTTCGGGGATTCCACGGGGAGGCCTGCCGCGGGCTCCCGCGGAGCCCGCCGACGGCGGCAGGGGCCGCCCGAGGGTGCTCGCGCCCACGTCCTCCTCTGGAGGAGGGGGGCGTGGCGGAGCTCGACGTGTGGCCGCAAGGCTTTCTCCAGCAAGGCCAGGCGCGCGCTGGCGCGCAGGCCCTGCCAGGGTAAGATGAGGGTGGATCGTCGTTGGGGAGTCGAGCTGGGGCGGGGGGACGGAAACATCTCTCCTGCCCTTCGCGGTGCGGCTCTTGGACACGAGCTGCACCGCGTGGGCCAGTGCACCTTCTGCGATCGGTGCGGTGTTTTCTCGAGCGAGAGGGGGTGCAAGCTCCTTGGTGCCTGCGGAGGGGCTCCAGCGAACCCCACCGCAGGGTACCGCCTCTCGCTCCTGCGCCGAGGCAGAAATCCTTACGCAGTGAAGGTCTCCCTGGAGGCGGTACCGCGCTCCCTGGTACAGGAGGAGTGCGCCGCCTTCTGGGAGTGCCTCATGGACTGAATCGGGATGGAGGCGGGAAGGCACCCCGTGGCGGAGTGCCCGCCTATCCCACTTAATCTTGTGGCGAGCTGGGGCGGGGACCGCCAGGCATCGTTCTTGCAGCAAAAACCTCCCCGGGACTCAGGATGCGGACCCTTGGTTCCCTTCATAAGGACGCGGCCTTCGAACAAGGGGCGTTTGGGGGCGCCACCCCTCTGGAGGAGGCCTCAGCAACGTCCAGGCAGCCCCCTAAAATTGGGGCGGTGTGCCGCTGGGGTGCGCCGCGGGGCTCCCGGCGATCGACGGGCGAGCCCTCTACCGAAACAACCCCGCAGCGCCCCAGACACGCCCCATCTCGCGCCTCCTGTGGACGGTGCAGAGCGCCAGGCGGCCTCGTGCCCGAGGTGCCTGCGAGAGGTGAGCTGGGGGGGGGCGCGAAGACATGATGCACTCCTCCCTCCTCCTCCTCCTCCTCCTCCTCCTCCTCCTCCTCCTCCTCCTCCTCCTCCTCCTCCTCCTCCTTCCCCCACCTCCTCCGCCCACCTCCTCCGCCTTCTCCTCCCTCTCCTCCTCTCCTCCTCCCCTCCTCCTCCTCCTCCTTCCTCCTCCTCCTCCTCCTCCTCCTCCTCCTCCTCCTCCTCCTCCTCCTCCTCCGCCCTCCCTCCTCCTCCTCCTCCTCCTCCTCCTCATCCTCCTCCTCCTCCTCCTCCTCCTCCTCCTCCTCCTCCTCCTCCTCCTCCTCCTCCTCCTCCTCCGCCCACCTCCTCCGCCTTTCTCCTCCTCCTCCGCCTTCTCCTCCTCTCCTCCTCCTCCTCCTCCTCATCCTCCTCTCCTCCTCCTCCTCCTCTCCTCCTCCTCCTCCTCCTCCTCCTCCTCCTCCTCCTCCTCCTCCTCCTCCTCCTCTCCTCCTCCTCCTCCTCCTCCTCCTCCTCCTCCTCCTCCTCCTCCTCCTCCTCCTCCTCCTCCTCCTCCTCCTCATCATCATCATCATCATCATCATCATCATCATCATCATCATCATCATCATCATCATCATCCTTCTCTGGGGAGGGGGGGACGGGGGGGGATTGCTGCGGCGGCGCGGCGAGCGTCGGCCTCACGAGGCCGCGGGTGCCTCGGCCGCTCAGCGCGGGTAGGACTCAGGGTGCGGATGGCGCCGCGACGACTGGTTGGGATCGATCGTCGGCGCCCGTGGAGCGACGCAGCGCCTCCTCGTGCCGACGATGGTGAGCCCGTCTCCGGAGGAGCTCTGGGCAGCGCTGAGGCCAGGAGTGCCGAGGGCGCCAGCGTTCTCGTCCGTGTCCTCGTCGCTGGTGGCCTCGGCGGGCTGCGCCGCCGGCGCCAGCGCCGCCTCCTGCGCCGCCCTCTTGGCCGCCCTCTTGCGCGCGTGCTAGCCGGCCCTGCCCCCGCCAACCGCGCCGCGCCGGCGCCAGGGGCCTTCGCCAGGTGCTCCTCGCCAGGGCCGCCGCAACCCTGCCGCTGTTCGTGCAGCTCCGCGCGGGAAGCGGTGGGGTTGTACCTGCTGCCCCCGCCAGCGCCGTGCTCGCTGTCCTGGCCGTCGTGCTCCGCGTGGTGCGCCTCGGCCGTCCCTGCGGCCTGGTCGTTGAAGTAGCTCTTCTGGTTGCCCAGCTTGGCGTGGAACCCAGTGGGGTTGTACCTGCTGCCCCTGCCAGCGTCCTGCCCGCTGTCCTGGCCGTCGTGCTCCGCGTGGTGCATCTCGGCCGTCTCCGCGGCCTGGTCGTCGACGCGCTGTCCCGCCCCGTGCTTCGAGTCGTGGTCGTCGTAGCGCTGCTGCTTGCCCAGCGCCGCTTGCAGTCCGGTGGGGTTGTACCCGCTGCCCCCGCCCGCGCCGTGGTCGCCGCCCTGGCCGCCGCGCTCCGCGTGGGGTGCGCGTCGGCCGAGCCCGCGGCCTGGCCGTCGAAGCGCTTCTCCGTCGTGGGGTCCGCGTCGCGGCCGTCGTAGCGCTGCTGCTTGCCCAGCTTCGCGTGGGGTGTGCTGTGGCTGTGCCTGCTGCCCCCGCCAGCGCTGCGCTCGCTCTCCTGCTCGTCGTGCCCCGCGCGGTGCGCCTCGGCCGCCCCCGCGGCCTGGTCGTTGAGGTAGCTCTTCTGGTTGCCCAGCTTGGCGTGGAACCCAGTGGGGTTGTGACTGCTGCCCCCGCCAGCGCCGCGCTCGCTCTCCTGCTCGTCGTGCTCCGCGTGGTGCGCCTCGGCCGTCTCCGCGGCCTGGTCTCTGTAGCTCTTCTGCGCCCCGGGCTCCGCGTCGTGGCTGTAGTAGCTGTGATGCTCGTCCAGCTTCGCGTGGGGTCTGGAGGGAGTGCGCCTGCTGCGTCCGCCACCGCCGCGCTCGCAGCTCAGCTTGAAGTGCGGCGCACCGTGTTGTGCGGTAGAAACAGTGGGAGCACGCACGGGGGGACGAGCTGCCGGGCTTCATGGTTGTGGGGTGTAATATCCGTAAGGGCTTCGCCCCATGCCGCTGGCCCCCTGTCTCGGATAATGGGAGATGCAAAAGCTAAATCATGAGGTCTGGGCGCCGCCGTGAAGCAGTGTCGGGACCTGTTTGTTTTTCGACCCTGGCCCCGCTGATCTGCATGAGGGGTGCCACCGGATTTCAGAAATGTTGCAAATGCTATTGTTTTTATTGACCCTGCATTGCGGATCTGCGAAAGGGGTGCCACCGAATTTCAGAAATGTGGCACATCCCCTGTGTTTTTGGACCCTGGCCCCGCCGATTTGCGTGAGGGGTGTAACCGAATTTCGACCATTTTGCACATCCTGTGTGTTTTTGGACCCTGACCGCGCCGATCTGCGTCAGGGGTGCCACCGAATTTCAGAAATGTTGCAAATGCTATTGGTTTTATTGACCCTGCACTGCGGATCTGCGTAAGGGGTGCCACCGGATTTTAGAAATGTGGCACATCCCATTGATTTTGGACCCTGGCCCCGCCGAATTGCATTCGGGGTGGCACCGAATTTCAGAAATGTTGCAAATCCCTTGTGTTTTTAGACCCTGACCCCGCCGATCTGCGTGAATGGTGCCACCGAATTTCAGACATGTTACAAATCCCTTGTGTTTTTGGACCCTGACCCTGCGGATCTGCGTGAGGGGTGATAATTTTACCCCCCCCCAGAAATTCTGAGAACCCTCCCAGGGCGTGGTAGTTCTGCTGGTTTGGGCTCTCCCCCCTCGCGCGTTCATCAACAAGGAACAGTAAGCAGCAAGAAGCAGAACTGTAACAGTGGAAGCTGTAAGCTGCAACTGCTACAGGGAGCAGCACATTCCCGGCCTGCAGCCTGGTGGCCCCGCACGGGGGCCAGCGGATTTGCTGGTGTTGTCGCTGTGCCCTGCTCGCATTTTGACTGCAGTTGCGACAAATTGTCATTCCAGCTCGGCCAGAAACTGTTGGATTCCAGGGGCAGTGACGTGCCGAAGGAAATCGAATGCACTGCCAAGGCTGGAGATTTTCTCGCAGAGATGGCTCGATACCAACCCAGCCCGCTGCGCAAGCCGTGCGCCTTGCTGCAGCTTCTGGAGGTGCGACCCAAGAGCATTGGATAGGCGACGCAAAGCGGTCACATGGACGTCCAGGACAAGATCCGCCATGCGCCCTTGGAGGCGGGGACCCACATAATATGACGTAGACAGTGTTCTAACAACACGGGCCCATGCCTGAGCCAACCCGCTGGCCAGCGCTTGAGCCAAAAATGGCTGCGGGCGCTCCTCCTCCTCCTCCTCCTCCTCCTCCTCCTCCTTCTCCTCCTTGTCCTTCTCCTCCTCCTCTCCTCGTCCTCCTCCTCGTCCTCCTCCGCCGCCTCCTCCTCCTCCCGGGATTGCAGCCGGGCCTCCCTGCTGGGCAGGTGGCCCGTGCTTTTCTATTTTCAGCAGGTCTGCACGTTGGCCTGCCTTTCCCTGTCCTCCCGCTCCCCCTGCCGTTGCGCTTCGCCTGCCGTACCCCGCCGCCCTCTCTTGCCCTTCGTCGTGCTCTGCTGCCCCTTCCCTCGCTCGCGCTCCTGCCCCTCTCTTTGCTGCTCTCCGCTTCCGCCCTGCTCCTCGCTGCCGCCCGCGTCCCTCTTCCTGATGCTCCTGCCGCTCGTCGATCCGTCCTGCGCTGGCGGCTTGCAAATGGCGGCTGATTGAGTCCCCTCGCCTCCGTCGTCTCTTCCTCTCATGCTCACGAGATACCAGCTGCACATTGAACAGCTCTGGGGATGCAGGCTTCTTGCATCGTGTTTGTGTCAATCATGGGGGATCAGATGTGTACTTACCGAGGTCGCATTTCGGGTCGGATGGGCACGAGTAAGAGACGGTTCAGTGCCCTGTCTCTGCCTCGCAGACCTGCCACGTACGTGATTTTGGCGGGCAGCCACGTCCCTGAGTAGCACCTGTCAGGGGTGCGCCGAAACGGGCTGGGGGCGCATGCGATGCGAACTCCGGACTTGGGGCCTGGTGGCACCACACGGCGAGGTGTGCGCCAAAGCTGGTTCGTTGGCACATGCGAACCTTGGAACTGGTCCCTTCGGTGGGGCTCCTCACGGGTCACAAACCGTGTAGGCGGTGCTCCGAAACGCCACAAGACGTGACAGCAACCAGCGACGCCAGCACATGGCGTACCGTGGAATTGGTGCCGTGGGTGGATCTCCCCATGGGGCGCGCACCATGTGAGAGGTGCGCCGAACACCAACCTTGGAATTGGGTCTTGGAGGGATATCCCCACGGGCCACGAGACGCGTGAGGGACACTAGCGAGGGGGCCGCATGCGTACCGTGGAACTGGTTCTTCGTTGCCTCTCGGTAGGTCAGGGCGTGCGGAGAGTGCTGAAAGTGTTGGGGGGGGTACGGTGTGAAGCGTCCGCGCTGAGGACGAGGACCCACGTGCACTTGGACCCGCAGCAGTTGTGCGCGTGGGTCCTTGCCGCCCAGCGCTTCCCCCATGTTCACCCCTCCCCCCCTCTGACTCCTAATCCCAAGCTTGAAATTTACACACGTATTCTTGTAATTCTTCCATTGTTATTGATTCATTACACTAATATGGCCATGTATTATCATTCAATTCAACAAATGGGTGGACTTCCCCATTGGGGCCCGACGCGTGTCGGCGGCGCGGCGGAAACGGCGGGGGGGTGGGGGGGGCGCACGGCGCACGCGCGAAGCCTGGAGCGGAGGCCCTGGGTGCGCCGGGCTGGACGAGTGGGCACCTGCAAACCTTGGCATTCAGGTGGGGCTCTCGGGGGTCGGGCCGGGCGAAAGGGGGGATTGGGAAAGGGGGGGTTACGAAATTTGCTGCGTGCAGCTGGTTGTGGCCTCACCGAGGGGCCCATTCCTCGATACATAGTCGCCTCCGGCGCCGGGAGGCTCCTGGAAAATCAGCTACGTGAGCTGATTCTCAAACCCCCCCTTTGCTATCCCCCCCTTTCGCCCGACCCGAAGGGGGCACGCACCGTGCGAGAGGTCAGAGAGGTGCGCCAGCATCGGCCTTGGCAAAGCAGGGGCAGGGATGCGAGGGAGGAGGGGAGGGGGGGGAATGGGGAGACTGCCTGCCGCGGCACGGCGGGTTCACAGCGAGTCTCCAATGACACAGGAGGGTCAGAGAAAGCAGGAGGAGGGGAAGAGGAGGGATGCGGGGGCCAGGAGGAGGAGGAGAAGCAGGCGCGACCGCGCGGCGCAGCGAGGTCAACATGAGGGCCCAATTTCATCACATGATGGTTCGGGAGCAGTGTGTTCATGCTGTGGGGGGGGGGCTTCCATGCGTGTTCCTCGAAACCGTCTAATCAGTATAGGCTGTGGTGACCAGGCTTGAGGGCCAAACATGCCCAGGGGCATGACTGGATCTCATCGGCGGCTGGAGGACCGGAGGGCGCGACACCGAGCGGAGGATGGTGCGAGTCCGCGCAGCTGTGATGACAAGCGGGTTGCCCCGCATGCCTATGGGGTCGTCGGAGTCCTCTTTAACGGGACACATGTGTCTCGGGTGACGCTCCCCCGACGCCTCTGAGGGTAGTATGGGGACAGGGCGGCCAGGAGTGCATTGCCTCAGACTTCTGATCCTGATCTTGCCACCGTCTCTGAGGCCACAGCACGAGCACTGCACTCCGCAGTGCAGTTATAAGTGCGACGAGCCGCAGTGCGACGAGGAGTGCCACCAGGAGTGTGAGAGCCCGACCTGCCAGACTCGGTGCAGCAGCGTCGACCTGTCCGAGTGCAGGACAGTGGGGCGTTCCAGAAATGTTTGTCTACGCGGGATTGGGCAGTTGGGTTCTCCTCCTCGGCGGAAGGCCAGCGGAAGGCTGGCGTACGCCAGCGGAACTTTTGCTGGTGCGTTTCCGATGCGGAAGGCTTGCGGGCGCCTACGGATGTAAAAGTAGCCCCCCCGTTCCCCCAGAGATGCCGTTATGTTCAAAACCATCGGAATTTTGAGTCGAAATCAGGGAATTCAGGGTTTCGTGGACGCCCCGACTACAAGTGGTGATGATGCCTTCGTATTGTCTTCTGGTCTGGGGGAACGGCTCATTTGTTATGCTCTTCTTACCCTTCGTCTTCCTGCTCGTCCTCCGCCTCACTACCCGCGCAACGGTTTTGATGACGTCATGTTTTCTCTAGGCCTGGAAGGGTGAGTCCAGCGCGGCCGCAATTAGAGGGGTTCGCTGTGCCGAAGATATTACAGCGCAGCGCATTCGCCAGCCAGATCATCCTGGTAAGTTACATGGCTGTGTCTCCACTGCTTGATAATTGCATTGCTCTGCAAGCCACAGCCGTGCGCAACAGACGCAAAAATACAATGCAATGTGGCGCAAGTCATTTATGGCAGCAGCTTTCCCGCACAGTGGTCAGTGAGAAGTTTCGCGCATGCACCCAGGGGGCCAAGAGTCTTCAAGATTATCCAAGAGGGCCCTTGGAGAGCCCATGACAGTCCCAGCGCGCTCCCAAAGGCGCCCCAAGACGGCCCAAGAGGCCCCCAGGCGGGCCCTCAACGAGTACTGGGAGGAACAGCGGAGGAAGCAGCCTTGAGAAAGGAGGGGTGTGGGAGGTGTGGGGCGACCCTAGGACGGCTCACATTCCGCGCAGTAGGACACTGGCATGCACCCGAGTGTGCTGTGTTGTTGTCTTGCGATGCGCTAGAGCCAGGCTAGAGCCAGAACGAGCGTGAAGCGCGCGCGCCCGCGGGTCTGTGTGTTTCAATGTTTGCGGGTGGTCGATCCGATGCAATACTTCCAAGACTTCAATACCTTCAAAGCTGTCATGTTTCCCGAACCTTCAGTACTTCCAATCTGTCTCTTTCCTGTCAATGCTTGCAGTGCCACGACCGCTCCTGCTCTTCGTGCTGCCTTCTGCCTTCCCATGAAGCGCACTGCTGCCCTGAACCCTCTCGGAGAGACTTCCGCAGCGGAGCAGAGTTCGTGATCCCATGGGCAAGCAAGTGTGGCACCACCGTGTGCCGCCCCTGCAGGATGAACTGCGGCAAGCAGCACTGCGCAGTCATATGCCCCGAGGTCACGTGCATGGAGGAGGGGCCCGGCCTCGCCGCCGCGCCGCTCCCTTGCGCACCCGGTCTTCTCCTTTGTTTGCACCGTGGCACCACGTGCTCCCATTCAGCCTCTTTTCCTTGCTCCTCCCTGATTGTAGTGCATCCCTCCTCCTCTCCCTCCCTCTCCCTGCCACCCCCTCATGCGACCATCTATCTCCGAGTGCCTTCCCCAAGTCCGACCGCCCTGCCGACGCTCCTTGCCCCTCCGCTGCCAGCCTCCCTCCCTCCCTGTGGAGGGAGGGGGCCTGTGCCACTGGGTGCCCTTCCCGCGAACACAGGCGGGCTGCACCCCGGTCGTCGCCCCAGGTTCGCCCGTAGGGGCCAGGGAGAAAGGAAATGGGCCCCTCGTCCTCCTCCTCCTCCTCCTCCTCCTCCTCCTCCTCCTCCTCCTCCTCCTCCTCCTCCTCCTCCCCCTCCTCCTCCTCCTCCTCCTCCTCCTTCTCCTCCTCCTCCTCCTCCTCCTCCTCCTCCTCCTCCGTCGCCACGGTTGCCCACCCCTGGCGGTGGCCTACCAGATGCTCCGCCTGGGCTCGGGCGGTTGGGGGGTCCCCTGCGGGGGGCTCACTGGAGGGGTCCACACCCGTCCTTCCCACAGCCAGGGTGCCCCACTTTCGCGCGTGTGGGTGTCTGCGCCCGGCGGAGTGATGCCCCTCGGGTGGCCTGGGGCGGCACGACCCGGGTGGCGCGTCGTCGTCTGAGCGGGCACGGCTCCAGAAACGGCCGGGCTGCATGTAGCTCGTTCTCGCCAGTGGCATGCTTGTGGCACGCCTCGGAGCTGTGCAGGAGCTGGGTTCCACGAGCGGCCGCGTGGTTTTTGTTCAGCTCATCTTCTCGTTGTGCCCCAGGGGCCCTGGCTCCTGCATGCGCGGCCGGGCGTGCCCGCGAGTGCGGAGCGTCGCGCCGCGTGCAGCTCTGCGAGAGAGCTCCTGCTGCGGGGGCCTGTGGCCGTAGAGGTTGACACATCCCGCGAACGGAGAGGGGGATCAGGAGGAGGAGGCGGAAGAGGAGGAGGAGGCGGAGGCGGAGGCAGAGGCGGGGGATGAGGAGGAGGGGGAATGATGATGATGATGCTGCTGCTGATGATGATGATGATGATGATGATGCAGATGATGATGCTGATGATGCTGATGATGATGCTGATGATGATGATGCTGATGATGATGATGATGGTTATGATGATGATTATGATGATGATGAGGAGGAGGAGGAGGAGGATGCTGATGATGATGCTGATGAGGATGATGAGGATGATCAGAGTGAAGTGGTGATCATGATGCTGATGATGATGGTGGTGGTACTGTGGATGCTGCTTATGATGATGCTGCCCATGCTGCTGCTGATGATGACGATGATGATGTTGATGATAATGATGGTGAGGCATGGTGATAACGCGGATGCTGATGATGATGATGCTGCTGCTCCTGATGCTGGTGCTGATGATGTTGATGATGTGGATGCTGATGCTGATGCTGATGATGCTGATGCTGATGCTGCTGATGCTGATGCTGATGCTGCTGATGCTGATGATGATGGTGCTGATGATGATGATGATGATGATGATGATGATGATGATGATGATGATGCTAATGCTGATGCTGATGCTGATGCTGATGCTGATGCTGACGAGGATGATGATGCAGATGATGTTGATGGTGGTGATGATGATGATGATGATGATGATGATGATGATGAGGAGGAGGAGGATGATGATGATGATGATGATGATGATGAGGATGCTGATGATGATGAAGATGCTGATGGTGGCGGTGGTGGTGATGGTTGCGGTGGTGGTGGTGGTGGTGATGATGATGAGGAGGAGGAGGAGGAAGAGGAGGAGGAGGAGGAGGAGGAGGAGGAGGAGGAGGAGAAGGAGGGGGAGGAGGAGGAGGAGGAGAGGAGAGAGGAGGAGGAGGAGGAGGAGGAGGAGGGAGGAGCAGAGGTGAGGGGAGGAGAGGAGGAGGAGGAGGAGGAAGATTGAAAGGGTTAGGAGGAGGAGGGAGGAGGAGGAGGAGGAGGAGGAGGAGGAGGAGGAGGAGGAGGAGGGGCAGAGGAGGGAGGAGGAGGAGGAGGAGGAGGCTGAGGAGGAGGAGGCGGAGGAGGAGGAGGAGGCGGAGGAGGAGGAGGAGGAGGAGGAGGAGGAGGAGGAGGAGGGGAGAGGGGGGACGGGGGGGCTGTCTCTTCAAATCGAGGACCCGACACCACAGGATGGTTGCGGGAAAAAACACCTGAAAAGGTTTCCTGTGGTGTTTCTCGCGGGGCCAGAGAACCACCGTCAATAATCTGTTTGTAGCACTTCCCTGAAAGGGTTGTTATCGTGGTGTCATTGGGGGGACCGGAGAAAACTTCCAGCACGAACCCGAACAACCCGAAGTGCCCCCCCCCCCACCAAAAAAACACACCTGGAGACAAAGGGGTGCGCCCGCCAAGTGGAGGTGTGCCAGAGTGGAGGGGGGGCGGCATGCGAACTATGCCACTAGGGCCCTCGGTGGAGCTCGCTCTGGGGCCACGAAGCGTGTGAGGGGTCTGCCAGAGTGCACGGAGGGGGTGGGGTCACGCGAACCATGCCGCTGGAGCCTTCAGTGGAGCTCCCGATGGGGCCACGAAGCGTGTGAGGGGTGTGACGTGCCAGAGTGGAGGGGGGGCGGCATGCGAACCATGCCACCAGGGCCTTCGGTGGAGCTCCCTATGGGGCCACGACGCGCGTGAGGGGTGTGCCAAAATGGAGGTGGGGCGGCATGCAAACCATGCCACTGGGGCCTTCTGTGGAGCTCCGCTTGGTGCTGCGAATCGTGTGATGAGTGTGCCAGAGTGGAGGGGGAGCGGCATGCGAACCATGCCACTGGGGCCTTCAGTGGAGCTCCCTGTGGGGCCACGAAGCGTGTGAGGGGTGTGCCAAATGAAAGGGGGGGCGGCATGCGAACCATGCCACTGGGGCCTTCGGTGGAGATCCCTATGGGACCACGAAACGTGTGAGGGGTGTGCCAAATCAACAGGGGAGCGGCATGCGAACCATGCCACTGGGGCCTTCGGTGGAGCGCCCTATGGGCCCACGAAACGTGTGAGGGGTGTGCCACATGAAAGGGCGGGCGGCATGCGAACCATGCCACTGGGGCCTTCGGTGGAGGTCCCTATGGGGCCACGAGGCGTGTGAGGGGTGTTCCAAAGTGAGGGGAGGGACGGGAGGATGGAGGAGCGGGAGAAGGAGGAGAGGAGAGGAGAGGAGAGGGCGCGGGGCACCGTCGCTTCAAAACGAGTACCCGACACCACAGGATGGTTGGGAAAAACTCTGAAGGGGTGTTTTTTTGTGCGCTTCCCGAGGGTGGCGGAGAACCCTCCCAAAAACCACCGAACAGCTCCCTTGAAGGGTGTTTTTTTTGGGAGGGGTCTTGAGGGGGGGCGCGATAATTGTTGGAACAACAGTTTAAGACAACCCCCTTCAATGACAGTTTTTAGGGGGTTGTCCTGGGGAGGCTGGGGAAACCTACCTAACAACCTTTAACATATTCCCCTCGAGGCTTTGTGTTTTTTTTTGGGGGGGGGTGGGGGGGGGCGGAGGACCCCCCCCCCCCGTACCAAACAGAAACCCTCAAAGGAGGTTTGTTGGGGGGTCCTGGGTTAGGAGAACTTCCCCCTCAAAACACCCGCCTGGAAACCCAGGGTCCTGGGAGGTCGGAGAGAGCCCACCCAACATCTTTTAATCCATCCCGAGGGGAGATTTTTTGGGGGGTTCTGGGGGGCCAGACAACCTCCCCAGCATCTTTTTTTAACGCCCCCTTCAAGGTTCCCTTGGGGGTCCCAGGGGTTTCTGACGAATTGCGATGTTGTGGGTTTCGTTGGACTTTTCCTGGGAACTCATTGAAAACACCCCTCACGTGAGTTTTGGTTCTCTGGAAGGGCTTTCAAAAGAGTTCAGAGGGCTTTCGTATCTTTTTCCAACCAGAGTGATGCTTGAACGTGTAGCACCCCAGAATGCCCTTGAACAGTTGCCTAGCTCTCCCCGCCTCCTGGGCTCCAGGGAAAACCTTCCAAAGACCCTTGGGAAGGGGGTTTTCTGGGTTGGCCCCGTGATCCTTCCGGGGTCCTGAGGATCCCCAGGAATCTTCAGGATCCGATTGGGTTCTTCGGAGTTGATGATTATTCCTTTGGCTTCCACCGGATCCCTCAGGAACCTTACCCAGAGATCCTCCATGCTCCGGGGGTATCTTGAGTTGTTCAGAGACTCTTTGACGATTCCACAGGGTCCCTCGGCTCCTCATGATCCCTTTGTGGGTTTTATGATTCTTGAGGATACCGTCAGGGGTCCCCAGGGGTCCTCAGGAAAGGATTCCCAGGGATTCTGGATTCCTCACGTTGCCTCGGGATCCCTCGGGACTCCTCAGCAGTCCTGACGACTTTTTATGGGTCCTCAGGGGGATTCCAGTGAGTGGGATCCCCTTAGGATTCCTCAGGGCCCCCCAGGTCTCCTCTGGATTCTGCAGGAATCTTCGGAATTTTCCAGGTACCTTGCGAATCCTTCGGGACGCCTCGGGATCCCTGATGGTTTTTCGGGACCCCCCCAGGATTCCTCATGATTCCTAAGCGGTCCTCTAGAATCCTGGTGGTTTGCCCGGATTCTTCAGGATTCGTCCGGAATCCTCAGGGCTCCACAAGTTTCATCTGGGTTTGTCAGGACCCTTTGGGATCCGCAGGATTTCTCATAGGGTCGTCAGGATCCCAGAGGAATCTTAGGAATCCTTTTTGGGTTCCTCAGGATTTCTGAGGTGCTTTCAGTATCATCTGGACCCTCGAGGTCTCTAGGGATGCTCAGGGTTCCTCCTGTGGGTTCCTCAGGACTCCTTTTGGGTATCCCAGGACTCTTCAGAATCGCTCAGGAATCTTACTGAGTCACCCCCTTTCCCAAGGGATCCGACGGTTTTCTTGGAATGCCTTAGGGTTCCTCCGGATTCCTTTGGTTTCCTCAGGAACCTTGTGTGATCCTCAACATTATTTTGGGTTCTCCCATGGAATTCTGAATATTCCTTAGGGCTGTTTTTATGCTCTGTGATATTCCAGAGGAATCCTCCGCATTCCCAAAGTTTAGGATTCCCCAGGATCCTTCAGGAATTCTACAGGTGTGTTCAGTATTCCTCAGCATTCGAAAGGGGTCATCAGGGTTCCTTTGTTTTCCTCTGGACTGTCAGGAGCCCAGCGGGATTCTTCAACATCCAAGTGCCTCCTCCACTTCATGTCACCCCTCCCCATCCATGTCCACTCCCCCACCTCTTCCTCTCTCCAACCTCCTTTTGCCTCCCGCTTTGTGGCTGCAGTTTCGCGACGCCCGCTCGTGACCACGGCACTTTGGCAGTCCAGCGGCTTCGGGTGGCCCTTCCGTGACGCGACAGCCGCTTGTGGGACTGCTTGCGCGGCGGAAGAAGAAATTGCCCTCCATCTGCTCTTCCTCCTCGCCTTCCTCCCCCTGCCCCTCCTGCCCCTCCCTGCCCCTCCTTCCCCTCTGGCCGTTCTCCAAGCGACAATTCTGCACGATTCGCGTCTGAAACCCTGGCCTTCAGAGCTGACGGGAAACGGGACGAAGAGACACATCTAGGGACGCAGAGCGAGCAAGGGGGTGGCCTTGGAAGGCCTCTTCGGGCCATCCCTGGGTGCCGCGTGGGGACGAGGGGACGAGGAGGAGACGGAGGAGGAGGAGGAGGAGGAGGGGGGGGAGGAGGAGGAGGAGGAGGAGGAGGAGGAGGAGGAGGAGGAGGGAGGAGGAGGAGGAGGAGGAGGAGGAGGAGGAGGAGGAGGAGGAGGAGGAAGGAGGAGGAGGAGGAGGAGGAGGAGGAGGAGGAGGACGAGGAGGACGAGGAGGACGGGGACGCGGATGAGGACGAGGACGAGGAGGACGAGGACTAGGATGAGGACGACGCGGACGAGGACTCATGGAACCATTTAGAGGTATTCTTGCGGTTGCTGCTGCTGCTGGTGCTTTCTGGAAGTTTGGGGGCCATCTTGGAACCCTCTTGGTAACCCTGGAAGGCTTCTTGGGATCATATTGGAGGCCATCGGATACAGGATGGGGGGGTCTCCAACTCAGCTCCCCCCTCAGGAGCCGGCAAACCGCTTCTTGGGGCTCTCTTGGCGCGCTCTTGGGCGCTCTTGGGGCGGTCTTGGGGCCGTTTGGAGCATCTTGGGAGCCATCTTGAGCCAGCTTTGGCTGTCTGAGCCATCTTGGAGGTCATCTTGGGCTCCCTGAGGCCGCTCGGGGGCCTCTTAGGGGCCTCTCGGGTGCCTCTTGGGGCCCTCTTGGGACCCTCTTGGGGCCCTCTTTGGGCCCTCCTGGGAACCCTGGAAGGCCTCTTGGGGCCATCTTGAAGGCCATCGATCAAAGGAGGAGATGGTGCAACGTTCAGTCCCCCCAAAGAGGCCCAAATGGGGCCAAAACCTTAGTAAAACCAAAGATTTTGGCTTCCTCGCCGAGGCCGTTTTGGACGCCCTGACACCTCGCGGACCCCTCCGAAAAAGTCCAGGGGATGGGGTAGGGGGTGGGGTGAACCCCTCCCTGTAGGGGAAGAGGGCTTTTTGGAAGAGGGAAGAGGAATCTCGTTAGACCACCTGCGCCCAGAGGGCTGGTGGCATTCGGTGCATAGGCTTGCAAGTTGCAAGCTGGCTGTCGCGATTTCCCGGTGCGCTCGACGCAATCCCACACGGAGGGCCGCAGTGGTCGCCTATCCTCTTCCTCGGTGCGGCATCGGGGAAGCGCTGCGCCGCCCCTCTCGCGTCTCGTTGCTGCCGCTGCGCGAATGTTATTCGTGTGCTTGGCTGTGTGACCGCACGGGGCTCTTGGGTACGCAAGAATTTGTTGCCTGCTCTCCCGTGCCCTGGTTAGGTGCACGAGCTTGCCAATTGCAGGCTGGTTTGCGCGTTCGTCCTCCTCCTTTCTTCCTCCTCTTCCTCCTTCTTCTTCCCATCTCTCTTTCTCTCTCTTGAGAGAGAGAGAGAGAGAGAGAGAGAGAGGACGATGAGGATGAGTTGGGGAAGCTTCCAGACGGAACTTGGCTCCCCATTGTTATCGAGCAGGGCTCCGAGCTGACACCCTGTGTCCACGGCAGGTCTGCATCGGACGTGTCCTCGTCTGGCTTCTCGCTCCCTCCCTCTTTCCCTTGCCCTCGCCCGCCTTCTCCCTTCTCCCTCCTCCCTCCGCATCCCTCGCCTCTCCCTCCCTCCTTCCCCTCCTCCTGCCCTCGTGCCTCCTGCCTCATCCCTTCTGTCGCTTCCCCCCCTCCGCCCCCTCCCTCCTGCCTCCGCACCCTCCCCCTCCACACCCCCCCTCCCGCCCTCCCTCCCCGCCCGTCCTCCGGCCCCCGCCCGTCCGCACCGCCCTCCTCCCCTCGCCCCCCCTCCTCCCCTCCCTCGCCCCTGCCCCTCCTGCGCCACCGTCTCCCCCCCTGCCCCTCCACTGCTCCCTCCCGCGCCCTGGCCCCCCGCCTCCCTTCCCTCCCCCTTGGCCCCTCGGCCCCTCCTCCCCTGCCCCTCCACTGCTCCCTCCGCGCCCTGGGCCCCCCCCCTCCCTTCCCTCCCCCTGGGCCCCTCGGATCCTCCTCCCCGCCCCCCTGCGCAGGAGGGATGTCCCCCCTGCGAGACGAAGTGCTCGGAGCCGATGTGCATGCTCGAGTGCCCGAGGGCGCAGCCCTGCCACAACGCGTGCGGCCGGGCGGGGGCCTTCCCCTCCCCAGGGGGTCGAGCAGTGGCGAAGCGTCCCAGCTCGCCTGCAGGCCTGCCGATTCATGTTCTGAGAACCCCTTGTGGTCTGCACGACCTGTTCTTAGATACTCTTTCTGGCTGAGACTGCCTTGCTTGAACTCATCGGGCCTAGGCTCTAAGAGCACTTCTGTTGTTCTTACAGCAGTTGGGGGTTCTAAGGACATCTCCTGGTAGCCCCATGGGAATGCCTGGACGGTCGGTCCCTGCTCCAAGGGGGTCCACTGGGGGCCCTGACCACACCGTGCGATGAGTCGGTGGGGATTCGGGGTCACCGCACGGTTTTGGGACTCGGGTCGTTTTCCGAGGATGTCTCGGGCGACGGGCCTCCAGGGTCCCAAGACCGTGCGGTGACGGACCGTGCGGTGCGGTCTTGGGGGATTTCGAGGTCACCGCACGGTCTGTCACCGCACCGTTTCGGGACTCCAAAGTTCGGGTCGGGCGAAAGGGGGGGTTTGGGAAAGGGGGGGTTACGAAATCTGCTGCATGCAGCTGGTTTCGGCCCCGCCGCGGGGCCCACTCCTCGATACATGGGCGCCTCCCGGCGCCGGGAGGCGCCGGGAAAATCAGCTACGTGAGCTGGTTCTCAAACCCCCCCTTTGCTATCCCCCCCTTTCGCCCGACCCGAAAAGTCCAATCACGGGAGCCGTTCCCAGGCTTCCGACGCATCGGGGAGTTCCGCGCGGAGCCCCTCCGTCATTGTCGGCCTCTGGAGGCCGTCGTCGCCGGGCCCCAGGGCTGCAAGACGATGGCTCGGGCTGCGCGGCTGGCTCTGGGGCAGGGGCGAAGTCGGGCCTGTCCCTCTACAGGAAGAAAATGCAGAAATAATCAAACACATTGTATGGGGACGATCTTGTGAATATTTTTCCATTTTTGCATATTTGTGACTCTTCTTAATTTTTCCTCGAAGATTCCCCTGTAGGGGGGCAGGCCCGACTTCAGGCAAGGGTCGGGGACTTCTGGGGACCACCGATGGCAAAGTCCAACACGTCGGGTCGCTGGGCCCATCTGTCCCTCCGAAGGGGAGGTCGATGGTTCGCCCTGGTAATTGCAGCTCCAGTTTCGGGAGCCCGCCGATGACCTGGGGGGGTGTAACGAGGGGCTCTCTCGTTGGCTCAATAGCAGGAGCCTTCATCTGGCGCGTTGACAGGCAAGTGTTGTTCCTCCCTTTTCCGTCCTCCTGCCTCCCCCCTCGTCCTCCCTCCTCCCTCCTCTTCCAGTCTCGGTTCGAAAGCTTTGCTCAGAGCGAGCCCTGACGCCAAGCGCCCCGCATCAATTTTTGCTTCGCGAGACCGGACACGGCCCCTCCCAGGCCGTGACAGATTGGCGTCGCATCCGTTCAATGCCGCGCGCGCGCGCCATGGCTCCACAAGGCCTCCGCCGTGCGCCCCCTGCACCACGGCAGCCCCACACCACCAGGCAAAGGCCGCCAAAAGGCAAACGAAAAGGAGATGGAGAAGGTGGCAAAAGACGCTCAGGAGGAGGAGGGAGGTGGTATTCTGACCCGGGACCCCCCCCAGGACCCTCCCCGGGACACCCCCCCAGGACCGCCCCCGGGCTTCCCCCGGGAGCCCCCCCCCCCCCGGCCGGGGAAGGGAAGAAAGGAAAGGGGAAACCCTTCGAGTCAATTCACTTTTACGCAGGAGGAAGAGATGAAGGAGGAGGAAGAGAGGATGAGGAGGGGGAGGAGGAGGAAGAGGAGGAGGAGGAGGAGGAGGAGGAGGAGGAGGAGGAGGAGGAGGAGGAGGAGGAGGAGGAGGAGGAGGAGGAGGAGGGGGAGACGAACGAGAAGGAGACGGAGAAGGTGGGAAAGGGAAGGAGGCACGGACGAGAAGAACAACCCATTCCACACGCCGACAAGGGTCGGCGGTTTTTGCCAATGCGTAGCTCCTCAGTACCAAAGGGAGAGCCAAATCTACCGCCTGGCAAATTGGCCCACTCTGTAACTACCCGCGGGGGCGACCACACCCAGCAAAGGAAAGTCTGGGCTGGCACTTCGGCCACCCCATCTCCCCTGTGCAGATGGTGCGACCACGAAGAAGAAACGAGCATGCAGCGTGGAGGTGCCCTTGCTGGGAGGCCGAGAAGACCGCCCTCAAAACCGTCATCACCGAGTAACAACGGCGAGATCTCCCGCCGCCTGCTTGGCACTTTTCGGCATGCTAGAACACGACCCTGGTCTTCTCCATCTACAGGTTGCCTCGGCCGACGACGAGCTTCCACGGCCCATCCCGACACAGGACTCGCAAGGGGACTCGCATCAAGAGTATGCCGGTGACCAAGGAGCCCGATGGGTTGATGTTGCTACGGAGGCTGCCTGCTCACGCCAAGCCCATCCCCTCCTGGCCAGAGCGGGTTTTGGCGTTTACTACGGTCCAGTCAACCGGCTCAACTACTGCCCGCGTGCGCGGCGTGGCGCAGTCGGCGCGGCGGGCCGAAAAAGCTTGCCATGCTTCACCTTGTCGTCGCGGCAGAACGACCGCTGCGTGTGTTTGTCGACAGCCAGGCGGTCGCTGACAGATTTGAAGACATCCAATGGGGTAGTCCACCGAAGCGTCAGGTGTCCCAAGCTGACCTTTGGCAGAAAATCCGTGGTACCCTGCTGGCAAAACCCGTCTTCTTCAAAGTACAGACGGTGAGGTGGCATCTGGGGGGGGGCAAGGCATCAACGGAGGGCGCATCATTTTTGTCGCGGAAGCTTCCAACCGTCGCGCCGATGAGCTCGCCACCGCGGGAGCGCGGCTCCATGGTGCCATCCGACGCCCGATTGATGCTGCCAAATGGCGGCGCAGGTTTACCACTGTCCTTCGCAGCGTGGCCGTCGCCACGTGCGATCGGCGACATCGGGCGCCCCCCCTACCTCACAGGAGGGCCGGGTCTTCCAGGTTCGAGTTCTAAGGTGGCACCGGACCTTCTCATCTTCGGCCTGGAGGGGCAGGACAAAGGTGCCCAAGCAAGGAGGGCCACCTCCGCCGGTCGGTCCACAAGGGCAGGGCCACTTCGACGATCTCGACGTCCCTTGGCCGCCACAGCGGGACGACTCAAAGGGGGGGACCTCAACCCGCCCAGGCTCGGGGCCTCGCTAAACGATGGCGGAGCCAACGACCTCCCTATGCAGAGACACTTCCTAAGCGAAGACAGCGCAGTCGAGGGCCACCCCGACGTGCGCAGCCATGCATTCTCTCTCGGCCAGTCGACGACCGCCCAGAAGCGTCAGAGCCTGGTGGTTGCCCCGAACCCCCACCTCAATCCCCCGTTCGGCCCACCAGGGTTCCGACGGGGGTGGCCGGGAGGCGAAGGGTTTACTGCCGCCGCGCCAGCGGCACCACCCAACGCATTGACGCTAGGCATGCCGTCGCGCAGCATTCTTTGCGGCGAACAGTCAGCACCAAGGTGGCCGCGAAACCACCCTCATCGCCAGCATACGTGCGGTCCATCAGCGAGCTAAACAGGTGGCATTTTCGCTTCACCTGCTTTAGGCACAGTCAGCCCCGCTGTTCGACAGGTTCCAGCGAGCGCAAGAGGGGTGGAGTGGCCCGCAGCAGGCCTTGCGGTCGGCAGTGGCCCTGAGGGAGTCCCTGTACGGCGACCTCCAAGCCTTTATTCATGGGAGGAAGAACCACCCGGACCCGATAAGTGGCGTTTACTGAACAGCCCTGCCCCGTTCGATTCCTTCCTTGGGGGCGTTTGCTAAACGGCTTCGCTTGTCTGGGTGATCATTATGGGGGTGGATTTTCTGCCCTCCATCTATCGACGCCCAACGTGCGGCACACCAGTGCCAGCACCCTTCCCCACCAAAGGGCCGCGTGAACCATTGGCCCTTGCCCCGTCGCCTGCTCCCACGGGGCCTTGGCGGGGGATGCACCACGGCGGTGCCGCTCACTTGCCGGCGCGCTTGCACGGGTGGCGCTGTTGCCGTGGGTGCGCACACGGGCCCTTGCGCAGCCTGATCACTGCATGCCCGCTTTGCTTCACAGCCGGGGCCCACCAGGCCACTCCAGGAGGAGGAGGAGGAGGAGGAGGCGGAGGAGGAGGAGGAGGAGGAGGCGGAGAAGGAGGAGGCGGAGGAGGAGGAGGAGGAGAAGGAGGAGGAGGAGGAGGAGGAGGAGGAGAGGGAGGAGGAGGAGGAGAGGGCACCGCGCCGCCCCTGTTTCGAGGGCGGCGCTTCCCGCCTTGTGGCAGGCAGGCCTGCGGGGCGTCGTTGCAGCCTCGGGGCCGGGACGGACCTGCTGTGCGGAGTGTCGCGCCTTCCTCCCCCTCGCCTTCCCGCCTCCGCCTGCCTCTGCCCGCCCCTGTCCCCCCCTTTCTCCCTCCTCTCCGCCTGTCTCCTGCCTCCTTCTCCCCCGTCCCCCATCCCTCCCCTATCCCCCCCCCCTTCTCCCTCCCTTCCCGCTTCACTCCTCCGCGGCCGCAGTCCCGCCACAGGCTGGGGTGCGGACGTGCCCATGGCACCTGCCATGCGTGGGGCGGCGGGCAAGCGAGTTGCGGCGGGTGGATGCGGGGGGGCAAGTGCGAGACAAGGGCCACCCGTCCTGTCATCCAGGGCGAGCGAGCTCCCTCCCGCACCATGCGAAGCATTCCGGCGCAACTCGATACTGTGACTGGCGCGCGCTCCCACCCAGCGAGCGGAAGGTGTTCGCGTGTCGGGCCGGACGAAAGGGGGGGATTGGGAAAGGGTGGGTTACGAAATCTGCTGCATGCAGCTGGTTTCGGCCTCACCGAGGGGCCCATTCCTCGATACATAGCCGCCTCCGGCGCCGGGAGGCGCCGGGAAAATCAGCTACGTGAGCTGATTCTCAAACCCCCCCTTTGCTATCCCCCCCTTTCGCCCGACCCGAGCGTGGCCCTGCGCTCGACGATTCTGGCGAGGGAGAAAAACAGAACGTGCCGCACACGGGCGAGATCGGACTCACCGAAGAATCATGGCGCTGCGCGGCGGCGAGAGCTCAATCTATCTAGCCTTCGTCTCCTGCGGCCAGATTGCCCATCAGTCGTTGAAAGTAGGTATTTTTGGAGTCCCAGATTCCAATCTACTTTAAGCGCACTTCTACTTCAAGAGTCGAGAGGTTTTCCGTCTTCCCTCCTCGTCAGGGGGCGGGTGGAAACCCAATCCATTTCGAACGCCGTCCTACTTCATGGTTCTACCGTCTTCCGACCGATGGGTGCCTGATGAGAGTCGCGAACATACTACATGTGCTGCGCCGAAGCAGCACTAGTATTTTCACGCAATATCTGCCTGGCGCCAGGGTGAGAACAGCATTTCGCCAGCTCGCTCGTGGCCCACCAGCTGCCGTTTTCTTGTGATTTGGTGACTCGGCGAGCCAACCATACCCGCCGCTCCCAGAAACGGGAATGCCGCTTCCACGCGAAATCTGCACGAAGTTTGAGCGAAGCCGGCCCCAAACGACTTGGCGAGTGGAGAATGTGCGCCGCGCTCAATGGGGAGCCCCACTTCCAGTCGAAGTCTGCACGGCGCTTGGGCGAGAGGTACGTTTTGCCTGCTCACGCAGGAGCTGAACTCTAAGAATGAATGACTGCGACACCGAGGCGAGAGCGACATTGACATGTCGCCCTTTCGCGCGCGATTTGTGTTCTCAAACTCTGGCCCCGCATCTTTCATCGTCAATGGCAAAACTTGAGTGCTGAGGGGGACAACGTAGCTCTTGTTGTTGTAATGGTGGGGCTGTCAACAGATAGCCGCGCTGTTTCTGCCCGCTGGCGATCTGATCCTAGCCGGCATTTTCTCTTGGGCTCAGCTGACACTTTCGGTTTATTTTGGCATGTGTTGCCGTTCGATGGTGCGCGCATGTATCTAGCCCTTGTGCCCCTTCAGCGCAGGGACTTTGTGTCACCTTCATCTGCGCGAGAAAAGCATACGCAAGTTTTGAGCCCGAGGATGGGCGGACATGTTGGCACTTATTGACACACATGAGCTCATGGTTCGAAATATACTTAGTGACACAAATGAGCTCAAACCCCCGTGCCGCCCATTCATTTCATCCTCTGGACGGCTCGGCCGACTCCGAAACATTCAAGCATTCAAGTTCAAGGAAGCTGCCCAGGAAGCCAGTGGATATGAGGCGGAACTTGTAGAGACAAACGAGGGGGTAGAGGTACAATTTCGCGCCCACGGGGGGCTGCATCCGAGTCGTTCGAAAAATTGTGTCCCAGTCCGGCACCACGCGGGCCCCCGCGCGGTTCGCCAGATCAGCGTTGGGTCTCCTGGGCCATATCTGCCAGCTGTCCCTGCAGCAAGACAGAGTGGGTGCACCGGGCTCTCGTTGCTCCTTGCTTCCTAAACCGCCAGCTCGTTTTACGCACCCGAATCTGTGCGAGGAAGGGCCCCCGCGTGGGTGAAGGGAAGCAGGTGCGAGCACCCAAAGTGCGACTGGAAGTGCAAGGCTCCGTCGACGTGCCCGAAGCCGACGTGCCGGAGGGCTCGGGGGGGCTGGGCCGGTCTGCCTCCAGGGCGAAGGGCGAGGGAGAGGGCCAGGTGGCGCAGGTTTCGGCTTTCTCTGGCCCTGCCCGCCGTTTCTTCCAACTGCCGACGCGTTGCCTGCCCCATCTTTGCATCCTTCACCTCTGCTACCTCTACCATCTCCTCTATGGGCCCTCCTCCTCCTCCTCCTCCTCCTCCTCTTTACCTCCTCCACCTTCTGTGTCCTTATCTTCAGGTAGATTGCCGTTCCTTGTCGGTCTCTAGGCGGGGTGCTGAACTGTGGCGCCTCATCTGTGCTTCGGTTGAGGACTCCGTCGGGTGTCGCGGATGCGACTTCAACCTCTTCTTTATTTTGCCGAATGTTGTATGGCATATTTGTGGGGTTGGCGCAGTAGTGCGGAGGGACAAAAGGAAGCGAAGCGGGAAGGGTGAGGGGGAGGAGGGAGGAGAAAGGACTAAGGGAGGGAGAGTCGTAAGGAAGGAGACGGACGGATATCAGGTATAAGGGGAATAAGCATAAAAGGAAAGGAGATAGTAAAGAAGGGATTTGGGACATAATCATAGCGGAGGGGTGGGGGGGAAGAAAGCGAAGGTATGGAAGGAAGGGAGTCAGGGAGAAAGTGATGGAGGGAAGAAAGGTAGGGAAGGGATGGAGGGAATGAGGAAGGGAGAGGCCTCCGTTTTCACAGAAGCGTCCGGGTGACAGATCCATACCGAAACCTCCCCACCTCCAGTCAAAACGCTGCGCCACGGCAGAGCGGGGGGAGGAACCAGCGCCTTCGGATGCAATTGCGAACTCTTCAGGCGTCATCATCCCAGCAATAGTCAGGAGGGGAAAAAACACACAGACACAATTAATCGTCGACTTCCCAGAAAAGATGGGAAAATATGGGAAGTGGGTGGGAAAACAAAGACCCAGAAAATATGGGAAAATATGGGGCATATCTTTATTTGTGTGTATTTATTTGTGTGTCCTGGGGCCCCTTCAAATAGTTCTCTTGGGGGAGCGTGCGCACTCTGGTACATCATCATACGCAGGGCCCCTTGGGCGCCGCGGTCCACAGGCCTGCAGAGAGCCCTAGTGCACACCCTGCCCCGAAGGCAACCGGCTACGGCCGGGCACCTCTCGGTAGCTTGCCGCTCCGGCGGTCCTGGCGCGCCAAGCTTCGGCGAGACACGCTGTCCGCTCCCTGGTCCTCCCCCACGGCAGCGGGCCCTCCCCCACGTCAACGTTCCGACCTCTTCCCTGCCTCCTGCCCCGCAGAGCGGAGCGCCACGCCATCCGCTCGCAGGGCGCAGCATGTCGCTGGGGCCGCCGCCGCGGCACGCTGAACAGCAATCCCGGACCGCAATGCGATCGTTTTTTTATTCATTGGTTTGCCAATCGGCGCGGGCCCCCCTCCCCCCCCCCCGGAGTGGACCTTGGCTGTTTTTTGGCGCCTGTCTCGACCAGGTGGAGTCTCCCCCATGGCACGCACGGTTCCAAGCAGTCGCACTGAGCAGATGTCTGGAGCCAGACCGTCCCCCTCCCCCCCCTTCCGCCCACTGGAAACGCCGAATAGAAAAACGCTCACAGCCTCGGCTGCACGTGACAGAGACCTTTCGCCAGGGTGACATTTGGTGTGGGCACACCAGGGGTCTCGAGATTCAGGAGGGGAGAAGCACGTCGATCCCCAGCAAGTATGGGAAAATATGGGGAGTGGGGGGGAAGGCAATAGCCCAGAAAATATGGGAAAGTACGGAGGAATCCGGTATCCTGTTATTTGTGTGAATTTATTCACGTGTCCCTGGGCCCCGTTAAGAGTAACCTTTCGCCAGGGTGACCTCTGGTGTGGGCACAACAGGGGTCTCGAGATGGCTGCATGCGACGCGGCAGCAGCGGCCCGCGTGCTCGGGCTTGCCTTAAGTCGGGCCTGTCTCTCTACAGGAGGAGTGTTCAAAAATAGTAATAAAATAGTATGGGGACGATTTTTTGATTTTTTGACCATGTTTGAATACAAGTTTTACTATTTTGAATTTTTCCTCGAAGATCCCCCTGCAGGGGGACAGGCCCGACTTAAGGCTTGCCTCCCCGCGCCTCCCGAAAGCCGCGCACCAAAGGTCCTTGCCTGGGGTCGCTGATTTCTCTTGGAACGTACCACTCGAGGAAGCCTGGACTCGGGTCTGCCGACGTTCTTTGACGAGCGCGTCCTGGACTTTGACGGCCCAGATTTCGTGGGATGTTTGCAGCGGGGGTTCGCGTCAGCTTTCCGATGGGGCCTCGTCGTTTTCACGATGGTCCCGTCGGGCCAGCCCGAGTCCGCCGTACCCGAGTCTTACGTCTTCCCGATCTTTGTCAGGCTGGACGAAAGTCAGAGCGTGAATTACCTACCCCGCTTTCGCTTCCAGGCAAAACCAAGCCATACCACGCGCCTCCTCGTCAAGCGTCCTGACCAGTACAGGCTGCAATTTGGCATCGTTTGGTATCTCTTGGAAGCGAGGGTGGTCAAAAACGAGGTAGGTTTGTTTTCCCCCTAGAATGGTTGGGATAGGAAAAGGGAGGGTTTACGACCTCTGCCGCGTGCAACCGGTTTCCGCCCCGCCGCCGGGCCCATTCGTCGATACATGGTCGCCTCCTGGCGCCAGGAGGCGCTGTGAAAACCAGCTGCGCGAGCTGATTCTCTGCCCTTCCCTTTGCTACCGACTCTTGCTTGGGGTCACTCTTGCGTGTAGCCGACAACTGAAAGTCGGGCATGTCCCTGGGCAGGAGGAAAATACAAGAATACCCCCAAAATAGTCTGGGAGCGAGTTTCCGATGATTTTCCACTATTTTTGATAATTGTTGGGCTGTTTGTCATTGTTCGTCCCAAATCCCCCTGCAGGAGGACACGCCCGACCTCACGACAACTTCGCTTCGGCCGCGTGGGGGCTGCGGGGGCGCCGCCGGCTCCAAGTCTGGGAGGCCGCCGTCGGCGAGTCGTCGCCGTGGATGCAGTCTCCGCGGGCCCAAGCCGGGCCGCGTTGCTGCGAGGGGCAGTTAGAGGGGAAGGAGAAGGCGGAGGAGGAGGAGGAGGAGGAGGAGGAGGGATGAGGAGGAGGAGGAGGAGGGATGAGGATGAGGAGGAGGAGGAGGAGGATGAGGAGGAGGAGGAGGAGGAGGAGGAGGAGGAGGATCGCCTGAGAGAGATCGCCTGAGAGAGAGGCGATGTGTTGGACCTACAGAAACGGATCGTCGGCGGCGCAGCGTGCCGGAAGGCCTCGGAGGCGAGGAAGAAGGGGCGCCCCGCCGTCTGCCCCGAGGCTGCTCGCTGGAGCGGCGAGCAGCTGTGCCTGCCCCCGCCCGCGCAGGAGCCCGCGCAGCCGCCGCAGGAGGCGCGCCGCGCCGGCACCGCCGGCGGGCTCGAGCACGCTTGTCGCCGGCACGGTGGACAGCTCCGCGAGCGCTGGGCAACCCGGCCCCGACGGGGCCCCGGTCGCCCTCTGCTTAACGGGCGAAGAACGGTATAAGATAAACTTTTTCGTCGTCGGGGACACCTGCCCCTGGGCGGTTGGAAAGTTTATACCCTTACGGTGGCACCGTAGGGGTATAAACTTTCCAGCCGCCCAGGGTTTTATACCGTTCTTCGCTCGCTGATCTGCGAGAGCGTGAATATCACGGAGAAGATAGTTAGGCCACTGGTGTTACGCCGCCTGCGTGGCCGGCAGGGCGTCAGGTGGGCTGCGTCGCGAGGCGCAGTGCGAGGGCGAGTTCCTGGTCGACGACGGTGCGTGGATGTGCGGGTACAGCCTTGGTGTTCCGGCGGAGGCTGTCATGGACGTGGTCATTGGATTTGCCGAGGGCCGTCACTGCCATCCATGCTTTGCCGCGCAGCTTGGCCTCTCCTCCCTCCTCTCCTCCTTCCCCCACGTCGCGTCGGTCGCCTCGTCCTCGTTCGCCTTTCTCTCTCGTTGCCGTCCCGTCGCGTCCCCGTCTGTTGTCGTCATTGGCGCGCCTGCCCTTCCTGTGAAACCACGTGTGCTTGCGTGGCATGGGCTGCCCCCCCTGGTGCGCGGGCCCGCCCTGCAGCTCCACCCCGCGGGCTGCGGGGCCGCGGCGCACGCGCCAGCTCGCCGCCCCAGGGTTGCCCTTCCCGCGCTTGCTCTCCCGTCTGTGCTTCCCTGCGCTGCCGCGTCGGTGCACGTGCACGGCAGGGGCCGCCGCCCCTGGCGCGTGGGGCCCGCCCTGCGCCTCCGCTCCACGGCTGCGGGGCCGCGGCACCTGGGCCGGCTCGCCGCCCAGGGCCAGGGGCAGCCTTTTTTGCACGCAGTTGTTGCTAATTTTCTTTTGTGGCGCGCCCCGCCTTCGCGTCGGGCCACGCGCCGCCCGAGCCTCCGCGGCCGCGTCGCCGGTGTGGCGCAGGCGGGCAGCGTCCTCCGGTTGCGGTGCGTTTCGCGTCGGATCGCTTCCGTTCCCTCTCTCCTCCCCTCTTCCCCCTTCCTCCGTGTCTCCCCAACTGTTATCTAGGGAGGGAAAGCCACCCGGACCCGATACCTGGCGTTTACGAAACGGCCCTGGGAGTTTACTTAACAGCCCTGCCCTGTTCGATTCCTTCTCTGGGTGCGTTTAATACACGGCTTCGCTTGTCGGGGTGGTTATTATGGGGGTGGATGTTTTGCCCTTCCTGTTACGGTCGAGCATCTGATTCAAAAGCCCCCCCCCCACGAAAAGTTGGGGCAGCGTTTCTGAGCCAACTTCCTGAGCAGCTGGCCCAGTTTCTTGAGCTCTTTCGCCCCTCCAGCGTCAACACGAACACTTGGCCCAGGTTTTGTTTACGAGATGTCAGGGGAGCTGGCCCAGGTTTCTTACATGATTTAACGGGCGAAGAACGGTATAACATAAACGGTTTCGCTGTCGGGGGCGCCTGTCCCAGGGCGGCTGGAAAGTTTGTCCCCTTACGGTGGCACGTCAAGGTATAAACTTTCCAGCCGCCCTGGGGCAGCGCCCCTGGCGACGGAAAAGTCTATGTTTCACCGGTCTTCGCCCGCTAAATGATGGTTTGTTGATCCGATTTCTGGTCGCGTGTCATTGCTAGCCGCCGCTGCCACGGTTGTGCGCTGTCGATCTCTTTGACGCTCGGGCCTCGCGCTCCCTCTGATGACGCGCGCCGTCGTCCCCTGAGAGTTTGTTTCGATCCGTCGTTGGCCACCAGCGGTTCTCCGTAGTGCACGATGCGCTCTACCGACTGGCCGAGGAGCGTGGCCGCGGCGAGCCTCGGCTTTCGCCCGCCCTGCCCGCCCTGCCAGAGCGGCTTGCGGAGTATGTGTTGGCCACCTCTTGAGTGTCCTGCAGCTGGGCTCGAGCTAAGCGATGTTTTGGCGATTTCGCGGACCGTTATCGTTGTGAGGTCGTTTTCGCAACAACGGCAGAACGAATACACAACGAAGGGAACCAAACACATAACGAAAACGAGAAGCATTGTGTAGCTCGAGCCTTGTCCTGCAGTGCTTGTACAGTGCGTGTGTCGTGCCAGCCGCTAGCCGGCCGCATGTGGCATGGTGTTTCTCGGTCCTACCTCTCTCTTCTCTCCTCTCCGTCCTCTTCTTCGTCGGCCTGTTCCAGCATGGTGGAGCTGCATTCCCCATTAGTTGGACAGCTTGCAAGTTTCATCATCGGGCCTTCAAGCAACAATAACAAATGAAGATCCCCACAGTTGTTCTTCAATTCGGTGTTGCCTCAGGGTTTCTTCTTTCGTTGGAGAAAGAACAGTTGGGCGCGACGTTCCTTATCCGAGGCGGGCCTCGGCGTTGCTTGGTCCCCCGGCTTTGTTTCTTGCATTTGTTCTCGGGTTCCCTGGTCTCGTTCTTTGGGCCCCCTGGTCTTCTTCGGTTCCCCGGTCTTGTTTTTTCCTTCCATTCTTGGGTTCCTTGGTCTTGTTTTTCGAGTTCCCTGGACTTTTTTCTCACGTTCCGTGGTCACTGCAGCGCAAAGCGCTGCCAAACAGGGCAAAGCATTGCCAACCACTGCGTCGCAACGCCAAGTCATGCTAAGCAATGTCAAGCAGCGCAAGTCAATGCGAGTCAATGCAACACACTGCCAAGCAACAGTCCCAACAATGCCACGCATCGCCAAACAGTGCCAAGCTGCGTTTTGGATCGCATTGCTTTGCAATGGTCAGAAGGGTTTTGAGTTTCTGCGGAGGACACCAGACCCTTCATTCGCGTCGCGCTCAATCCATGCTTTCGGGCACGGTTCAGTCTACGACATACTGTTTTTCTTGCCTCGCGTACTCCTAGTACATGAAAGGTACCGAGTGGTGCGGCCGGTCTATCTCTCCCCTTCCTCCTCCTCTGTTCCTTGTATGTTCGGGTCTAGTGCCCCTCTCCCCCCCCGCAGAAAACCCACTCTTCGGCGGTGCCAGGGGATGCCGTGTGGCTGGCGAGCGAGTCGGGATCCGGTGCGCGTGGCCCGTGGAGAGGACAGGGGACACCGTGTACAGCGTTGTGGCGGTGGAAGAGGAGGAGCAGGAGGAAGAGGAGGAGGAGGAGGA
>CAUYUJ010014185.1:321442-324644 GCA_963575745.1 Prorocentrum cordatum | reverse complement strand
ACGACGGATAGGAATAATAGTAATACTAATACTAATAATACGGAGCATAATCATACTAAGAAGAAGAAGACGAATAATAATAATAAAAAATGAAAAAGAAGAGGAGGAGGAGGAAGTGGTGGAGGGGGAGGAGGAGGAACATCAGCAGGAGGAGGAGGATGAGGAGGTGGTGGTGGTAGTGGTAGTGGAGGAGGAGGGCTGGACGGGGAGGAGGAGGAGGAGGAGAAGACGGAGGAGGAGGAGGAGGAGAGGAGGAGGAGGAGGAGGAGGAGGAGAGGAGGAGGACGAGAGGAGGAGGAGTAGGAGGAGGAGGCGGAGGAGGAGGAGGAGGATGGGGGAGAGGAGGATGCTGCGGCAGGAGTGAGGACGAGGACGAGCAGGCGGAGAGGACGAGGACGAGGCGAGGACGAGGGACGAGGAGAGGGCGGAGCGAGGGAGGAGGAGAGGAGGAGGAGAGGGAGACAGAGGAGGAGGAGGAGAGGAGGAGGAGGAGAGGAGGAGGAGGAGGAGGAGGAGGAGGAGGAGGAGGAGGAGGAGGAGGAGGAGGAGGAGGATGGGAGGTTGACTATGAGGAGGAGGAGGAAGCAGGAGGATGCGGAGGGGAGAGGAGGAGTAGGGGAGGAGGAGGAGGAGGAGGAGGAGGTGTTGGTTGTGGTGGTGGTGGGGGTGGTGGGAGGAGGAGGAGGAGGAGGAGGAGGATGAGGAGGAGGAGGAGGAGGAGGAGGAGGAGGAGGAGGAGGAGGAGGAGGAGGAGGAGGAGGAGGAGGAGAGAGAGAGAGAGAGAGAGAGAGAGAGAGAGAAGAGAGGGGGAAGAGGAGATGAGGAGAGAGAGAGAGAGGGAGAGGAAGTCGAGGAGGAGGGGAGGAGGTGGTGGTGCGGAGGATGAGGATGAGGAGGAAGAGGAAGACGAGGAGGAAGGAGGAGGAGGCAGGAGGAGGAGGAGGAAGCGAGGAGGAGGAGGAGGAGGAGGAGGAGGAGGAGGAGGAGGAGGAGGCGGAGGGGAGGAGGAGGAGGGGAGGAGGAGGAGGAGGAGGAGGAGGAGGAGGAGGAGGAGGAGGAGGAGGAGGAGGAGGAGGAGGAGGAGGAGGAGGAGGGGGACCACGAAGAGGCAAGGGGGGGAAGAGGACATATCACGAGGAGGTGCTCGATGGAGAGGGTGGAGGGAGACGCAGAGGAGCGCAGGATGGCGTGCGAAACGCCACACGACTGCGTCGGCTCCACGTTCAAAGAGTTGCCCCCGCTTCAGCAGGCCATTGCCGCTCGAATTTCTGTGCCTTCGTGTCGTCCCATCCTTCTGTTTCTTCCCCGATGCTGCTGCTGCTGCTGCTGCTGCTGCTGCTGCTGCTGCTCCTCCTCCTCTCTTCGCCGCCGCCTCCGTCCCGTCTCCTCCTTCTGCCTTTATCCCTCCTTCCGCCCTTCCTTCACCCGTCGTTCCCATGACCGTCCGTCAGTCCCTCCTCCCTCTCTGCTCCCTTCCTCTACCCTCCCTCACCCCTTCCTGTAAGTACCCTTCTCCATCCCTCGCCCGTCCTCCCCCTATCCTCCCCCTCGCGAGCCGTGCCAGGCGCGGCGCGGCCGCTGGCCCTGAATAGTGGAGTCTCCACGTTGCGCGCGGCGGTCCGAATATCGCTCCCGACCAGAATCGCGGCTGATTCTGCGCACTCTATTCGGCGCAAGATCTGGAATCGTTTGGCCTAGATGCGGGCGCTTGGTGCTCAGTCGAGGGTGTCCGCGCTGGGCCCCGAGACCGGACTTCAACGATGGAAGGACGGCCTCGTCTCCTTCGACGTGGGTGGCCGCCTCCCAATCGCTCGTGCGGGGATGGAGGTCCCGTGGCGGTTGTGCAGAGAGGCGTGCTGCCGCCGTGCTTGCTTGAGCTCGGGTCCAGCGCTGCTGGTTTCGCCTTGGTTGCGCCAGCCTTTAGATTTGCCAGGTCACCAGGGGGACGGCGTCGGGATGCCTGGGCGCTGGATCGACATACGTAAGGCAGGCCTGTGATGAACATAAATCGCTCCATCGTGTTCTGGAATGCTTTCATAGCGATCTGGAGAGCTTTGAAACGGACGCGGCGCCCGATACATCCTGGCAGCTCTCGGAGATTCCACTCGCGACCGCGCCTTTTTCCGATTAGTAGCGTGAGGCTGTGACTGCGGTCCGTAGCCCGCCTGCCGCCGCGAGTCGGCGATCTGCCAGGCCCGCGTTGCCTCTGGCGAGGTCGGGGACTGTGCCAGAGACGTGGGCATCGCCCCCTCACGGTCACTCGGCAGCACGCCCAAGGCCTGTCTCGCCATGCGCGCCTTCCCCCCGCTCCTCCTCCTGCATGGTGGCACACTTCGCTCTAACGGCATCCCCGTTTAGGCTTCCATCGCCAGCGCAGACGTCCTTTGCCTAGCCGCCAACGCAAAAAAAGGCTGTCTCGCCACGCTCTGCAGCGGTGGCGTCACCAGCCGCCCTCACGACCAGGTCAGGAAGAGGGTCGGTAGGGTCCCAAGTTCGTGCTGGCGGCCGTGGATGAGCTCAGGGTGAGCGTCACCTTCACCGCCCTGAAGTGGAGTGATTTTTGCGACGCGCCAGTGGCTGTCGCCTTTGGCCTCACGCCGGGCACGGGAGCGACGTTTGAACTGATGTGGCACGTTTGCTGTGGTTAAGTGCGATGCTCTCTGGGCCGCCTTCCGCTCGATCCCGCCAAGGACGATGCACGTGGTCCAGGCGTGTGCCGAGTCGTGCGTCACGGCCCTCCGTTGCTCGAGTGCTGCTGCTGCCGATCCCTGAGAGGTGCCCGACTGCGGAGCTCGACGTCGTCCACGGGCCCCTCCGTGTGCCGCCCAATAGGAGGAGGAGGAGGAGGAGGAGGAGGAGGAGGAGGAGGAGGAGGAGGAGGAGGAGGAGGTGGTGGTGGTGGAGGAGGAGGAGGAGGAGGGGGAGGAGGGGAGGAGGCGAGGAGGAGGAGGAGGAGGAGGAGGAGGAGGAGGAGGAGGCGGAGGAGGAGGAGGAGTAGGATTCTCGAGCTCGAAGATTTCGTGGCCATGAAGCAAGGGGTCACTGGCCTGGACGGTGCGAGAGGGCGCTCGCCCCGCTGCCTGCCATCGTTGTCCTGGCCGGGCGACGGGCGGCTCCCTTCCAGCTGCGGCGGGATTCCATCTCGCGCGTGTCGTGGCCCTGTAGGTTTTTTTTGGTTAGAATCTAAGGTTAAGTCGGGCGT
>CAUYUJ010014185.1:311442-316442 GCA_963575745.1 Prorocentrum cordatum | reverse complement strand
ATGACATGCATGCCCACCGAGAGTGTTATAGACAAGCTATAGATGTTGTTTTCGAGCGGGTTCCTTGATTTGCATGCCTCCTGCCACGCCCTCAGACTGGGTGCCGCCGTACGCGAAGGCATGGCAACAGTTTTCCCGGTATATGTCAAATAACGGTCGATTGCCGCGCACACGCTGCACTTCGGGGCCACCCTCTCGCTAGTGGACCAGCGGGCGAACAGTCTACTACTGGCTGCGTTGCGCAGCAGTTGCAGCACGGCTTTCCATCTTCGCTCCGTTTCATGGTACGGCCGCGCTCATGCCGCACACGTGATGTGTGTTGCCCTCTTCGATGTCAGCGTCGCGGGAATCCTGCGGAAGTGAGGAGGAGGAGGAGGAGGCGGAGGAGGAGGAGGAGGCGGAGGAGGAGGAGGAGGAGGAGGAGGAGGAGGAGGAGGAGGAGAGGAGGAGGAGGCGGAGGAGGAGGAGGAGGAGGAGGAGGAAGTGAGCGCCAGCGCTGACCAGCACCGGCCTCCTCGGGCATTGGCGCGGCTTGGCCACGCCGCGCCTTTTGCGGGCCCTCTGGCTCTCCGATGTGTGGTTGGCGCCCCCCGTCTCCGACTGTACGCGATTGTCCAGATTCGCCCCCCCTAGGTACAGTCGAGGCGTTGACCTAAGGAACCCCAAATAAGGAACGAGGCCCCTATCTTCCATAACTTAACTTCGATGTCGCATCGAAAACCTGAGGACAATCTGAGGCAAGCTGCGAAACAATCGAGGAACACGGAGCCCCTCCCCAACGAGAAGGGTTCCTTCTTCAGGGCCCCGACTGTGTGTGCATGCCCTTGGGCCAGGCGGGAGGGCAGGGCGCAGCCCTGGACCCTCTCGCGGGCCCCTCTGCTGTTCGAGGCCGCCTCCGGCCGACTGACCCTTTTGTCCCGGGCAGGTGGCCGCAGGACGCGCCCCGGGCGCTCTGGGGCTGGCACCGCTCGGACGTGTGCACTTTTCCTTCGGCGAGGTCCATCGAGGAGCATCCTTGATCATTTCGCGAAAAAGCCACGCACGAAACCGAAAAAACACAGGAAATGGACGTCCGAGCGATGGCCAGCTGGGGCTGGCACGAGGGTCGGCGACTACAATCGGTGCGGTTACGCCAGGGTGCCGTTTGCGAGCTGCTTTGTGGCGGCCTTGCCGGGGCCTTTTGTGAGAGACAGTGTCATAATTGTCGTCGTTTCGAGCGACGCTGTCATCCTCGATGTGTGCTCCACTGTAGCAGAAGGAGCGACAGTGTCATGTGATTCGGTTGCACTGAGTGACAGTGTCAGCCGTTTCCCGAGGGCGGGAGGGGCAGGTATGACGGGAGGCAAACCGCACCCGTCGCAAACCGCACCCATGGTAGTCGCCGAGAGGAACACAGTGTACCGAGCCTCGCTCCACCAGCTTCTGCATCGCAGCGCACGCTCATGTTTCTCCGCAGCTTCGCGTCCAGTGTTGTCCCTGTGGCCCTCTCCCCTCGCCTTCCCCTTTCTCCTTCCCACCTCCCCGTCTTGCCCCCTCCCTCTGTTCGGTTTGCCTTCGGAGGAAAGCGTCGCGTCACAGAGAGCAAGCACTCGCGAGAGGGAGGGTCGAGCCACCATGCAGACCGGGGGGGGCACTCGCGTTCTGTGCGCCAGGCCCACGAAACGGAAAAAGGTCGATGGCGAGACCAGCAGGGAAAGGGAGGACACGGGCAGAGTGCTGGCAAGCGGTCACAGAGAGCGGTAGCGGAGCGGACCATGATGATGATGATGATGATGATGATGATGATGATGATGATGATGTTGTTGCTGATGATGATGGTGATGATGGTGATGCTGATAATGATGTTGCTGGTTGTGATGCTGACGACGATGCTGATGATGTTGGTGGTGATGAATGATGCTGGTGATGATGGTGATGCTGATGACGATGCTGATGTGATTGATGATGATGCTGGTGATGATGGTGATGACGATGATGATGATGATGATGATGATGATGATGATGATGATGATGATGATGATGGCGAAGAGGAGGAGGAGGAGGAGGAGGAGGAGGAGGAGGAGGATTCCTTAGCTTCATCCGTCCACACCCTTTGTCCCTTCGGTTGCCAGAGTGGTCCGCGCGTTGGTGCGCGCCCCCAGACCGCTTTGCGAAGAAGGGGCGGCACCTCCTGGAAGCAGAATCAGGCCAGACGACCTTGCAGTGCACCTCTTGATGACCCTTAGGGTCTCGCTTTCTCTTTCTCTCTCTGTCTCGCTCTCTCCCTGTCCTCTCACCGTCTCTCGCCCTCTGTCCCTCTCTGTAGTCTCACCTTATCCCTCTCTCTCTTTCTCGCTTTGATTCTGTCCGCCTCCTCTTTTTCATCCTAGATATATCGTTCAGCCATATCATATTATCTCTCTCTCTCTCGCGCGCCGTCTCTCTCTCTCTCTCTCTCTCTTTCCCTCTCTCTCTCTCTCTCTCTCTTTCTTTCGCTTTGCCATGCCATTTCCTCTCTCTCTCTCTCTTTTACTCTGTCTCGCTTTCTCGTTTTCGTTTTTTTCTGTTGGGTCTCTTTCTCTCTCTCTCTCTCTTTCTCTTGCTCTCTCTCTCTCTCTCTCTTTCCCCCCCTGTTTGTAATGGCCATCCCGCCACTGTGCCTGGGTTGTCGGTCATCGGCCTCAAGGATGTTCGTTGGGATGTCGTGGGAAGCCTCTCAGGCGGTTCTCGTGGAAGCCGTTTTGAGACCTCTGGGGGACTCTTTTGGGGTCCCTTTTGGGCCTCTGTTGGGCCTCTTTGGCGCCTCTCGGGGCCTCGTGGGGGCCTCTTGGGAGCATCTTGGGGCCTCCTGGGTGCCGCTGGGGGCCTCCTCGGTGCCTCTTGGGGTGGAACGCTTGGATTTTCGGTTCGTGCTCCCCCTCTTGGGCCCTTCTCGGGGCCGTCTTAGGGCCCTCTTGGGGGGCGGTCTTGGGGCCCGCTTAGGACGTCTTGGAGCGTCGGGAGCTCGAACAGTGAACAATTCAGAAAACACTGAACAACGCTTAGGACAATCAGTGATGTTGCCCTCTCGGGGCGCTATTGGGCAAGCTCTGAGAGGCCTTTTAGGGGGTCTTGGGCGCCCGTTCGGCCGACTGGAGGCTATCTTGGGCGTCGTGGACCGATCGTTCGGCGATTCGGGCCCCTCTCGGACCGTCTTGGGGTCTCTTGGGGCTCTTGGTTCGTCTTGGGGCCCTCGTCGGCCCGAAGAGGTCATGCGGGAAGACGCGCCCAGCCCCGGGAGCCACGCGACGAGCCCTGGGAGATTGGCAACCTGGGGCCCAGGCCTCTAAACGAATCCTCAGCATTGAGGCCTGATGCTCCAGGGGATCGAGCAAGAGACTTGGGAACACTCGGACTCGTGCCTCAAGGGCACGGTGGCGGATACATGTATATGTATATATAGAGATATGTATATATGCACATATGTCTATATATATATATGTGCATGTATTATAAACGTACACACGCATATATATGACTACATATATATGAATATTTATATATATATATAAATATAAATATAAATATCTATATATAAGGGGCGCTCCAAGAAGGGCCTTGCCTTCGAGGATCGGACGAGTTACCATCTCTTCCTCGGCGAAAGGGCGGCGGAACGTCGGCGGTAGGTGGCGGAAGGAAAAGATGAGCCCCCCCAAGAGATGAAGACATTTTGGGTTCAGGGTTTCCGGAACCGGTCATCTGTTTGTATATCTGTATGTATACAAAGGTATGACTATCTGCCTAATCTCACCCCTCCCTCTTTTTGTCTCTCTCTCTCTCTTTTTCTCTCTCTCTCTCTCTCTCTCTCCCTGTCGAATCGCACTTGTTCTTCCTCCATCGTTTTCCCTCTTTGTCTCTTCTTCCCTTGGACCATATGGCATTCGATATCTCTCTTTTTCTTCGCTCTCTCTCTCTCTCTGCCATCTCACATTCAATATCTCTCTCTCTCGGTCTGTTATATCACCCAGCGTGTGTTTTTGTCATAACAGATTATCCGTGTATATCTATATATATATATATAGATATATGTATCCCTTTCTGTTTCTCCTCCCTCTCTCTACATGTCTAATTGAATCTATGTCATTTCTAGATATGCCGCTGTCGTCTCACTATTTGCACAAATCTCTCTCTGTCTCTCTCTCTCTCTCCACCTCGCCCTGTCTTTGTCGATCTGCGTATGTATATACACACATGTATACATATGTACATATATATATATACATATATATATGTACAGTTCGCGTGGGGCGACCTGGTATGGCGACGGGGACGGGGCCCTCGGCCCGAGGACCCCGCCCATCCATGACTGCTCCGGAGCCCCGCTGGCCTCTCAAGACCGCCCCAGGACCGCCTGTTGAGCCTCAAGACGACCCCTGCGGGCCTCCAGACCGCCCTCGCGGCCGCCAGGATCGTCCAGGATTGCCCCCAAGTTGGGCCCCAGAGCCCCCAAGATGCTTCGACGACGCCCCCCCGCACACTGCTCCCACAAGACTCCAAGAGGCCCAAAAGGGGCCCTGAGAGGCTTCCTATTGTGATCCTCGGCCAAAGTCCGAGCATTTTCTTTGAGTGGAGGGCAGAGGGTGAAATCTGAAATGCCGTCTCGATTGATTTTCGAGGCTTGAATCTGCACGAGGTGAGTCACAAGACGAGTCACAAGACGGATTGATTTTCGAGGTGCGAATGCCCATATGGATTTCACCCTGAGCCCACCACTTAAGAAAATGCTCAGAAATTTACCTCAAACATGTGTCACGCAGCTTTTGGGCCTGTGGGACACTGCGCGCAAGGTACTTGCTGGCGCTCCCTCTTCAGGGCCGGTCATCGGGGAACTTCCGAGTCGCGTCCGCCCAGACCGAATCTCGCTTTGCTTCGACATTGAAGGGGGCGACCTTGAATGAGTTAAGGGAGGCGATTGCTGGTAACCTTGTCGAGGGTTTCAGAAGGGCCCAGGAGGCCGAAATCTTCCTGAAACCGAAGGAACG
>CAUYUJ010014185.1:266442-306442 GCA_963575745.1 Prorocentrum cordatum | reverse complement strand
GTGGAACCGTGGTGGGAACAGTGGTGGGGACAGTGGGGACAGTGCCACAGTGGTGGGGGCACTGGTGGGGGCAGTAGGGACGGTGGTGGAACCAGCGGGGACAGTGGTGGTGAGGACAGTGGCGCTGGGAACAACAGTGGGGGATGTGGTGCGGACGGTGGTTGGGACCGGGAGTCGTTTGCTGGCGGCGGTGAGGGGTGGGGGGGGGGGGGGGGAGGGGTTGACCTTCGGGTAGTGACCCCCCCCGTTTTCGAGGGGGTGGGGGGGGGGTTCGAACCGGTAGTGACCCCCCGTTTTTCGTGGGGAAGGGTGGGGGGTTCGAACCGGTAGTGACCCCCCCCGGTTTTCGAGGCGGAGGGGGGGGGGGAGGAGGGGGGAGGGCTTACGGGAGGGGGGTGGTTTTGCCGGGGGAGGGGAGGGGGGGGGGGGGGATCCACCAGGGGGGGGATTTTCGGAGGGGGGGGGGGGGACCCCCGGGTTCCGGAGGAAGAGGGGGGGAATTTTCCATAGTAAAGCGGCGGTGGATCACGCTCTCTCATATGTTTGCATATATGTAGTATATATATATGCAGTGCTATGCTATAACAGTTACTTGCCGCTTTTCAGATCAGGCATGCCTACTGTTCGGTAGACTCTGCTGGGTAATGGCCATGTGATGTTCATCGGCGCACACATGCCCTGGACCTGCGACAAGAAGCAGCGTTTTGACACAGCTGCGCTGCAGTCTCCGCCTACAGGTGCATCGTATTTCTGGAGTGCCCATTGCTTGCTCGAAACACACCTGAAGAAATCAGTGTCAACGCTTATGAGTTGCCGCGCGGGCTGACACGAGTCCTTCTTCTGTGGACCATTCTGCCAGTTCCATCGGAGAACGTTCGCACCCTCTACTATTCGCCAGAAGCGTGTTGGAAGTGTTGGAAACCATTGCTGCGCAGTGCAGATGTTGCCGCATACAACCAATGAGCTAGAATCTGCTATATACATTCGTCTTTTTCTCACCTCACCCCCGATCCTCACCGCCCTCGCCTGCCCCATACCCTTCCTCCCCGCCCCCCCCACCTGTCCGTCTCCCCCCCTCTTTGCATCCTTCCCGCCTCCTTCCTCACCCCCTCCCCACCATCGCCCTCCTCTCCGTCTCCCGCCCCTCTCTCTCCTCCCTCCTCGCCTCCTCGCGGCTGGTGCGATACCGAATCTTGTCGCGCCCCGTGCTTCTACAGGCCGTTCCTGCCAGTACGTGAGATTTGATCGTCGGACTCCTCTACAGCTGGACCCAGGACACAATAACATCCCTCAAAGAACATGAGACCAGCCGCCGGCCAACACACCCCAAACCAGAAGACCACTGAGGCTACCCAATGCAGAAGCACACACGACAGACACGAAGAACACAGGGGTATTCTGCCCGAGCCGACCTCGATCTTAGGAGGAGGAGGAGGAGGAGGAGGAGGAGGAGGAGGAGGAGGAGGAGGAGGAGGAGGAGGAGGAGGAGGTCCGACCGTACGCCGGGTGCCTCCTCGCTTCTCCGCCGCCACCCCGGCCGCCATCCCCTCCCCCCCCCCGCCCCCCCGCGGCGAAGGGGGTCGGCTGGCAGAGCGAGCAGCAGCTCGTGGACCTCCCCGTGATGGTGCACGGCGGGCAGTGAGCGGCGCCGCGCACGCGAGGGGGGGGAGGGCATGCGGGAGGAGGAGGAGGAGGAGGAGGAGGCGGAGGAGGAGGGGCAGGAGGAGGGGCAGGGGGAGGGGGGGGGCAGGGAGAGGGGGGAGGAGGCGGCGGCAGGAGGAGGGGGGGCAGGAGGAGAAGGGGCAGGGGGATGAGCAGGAGGGGAGGCCAAAGCCTGCGCAGGAGCCGAAGCGCTCCGCGATGCGAGCAGGAGTTTGCCTCGGACTGCGGGAAACACGCGCGCGGGCTGGCGGGCCGTCGCCCGCATGAGCGAGCGCGAACGAGGAGGAGGAGGAGCAGTAGGAGGAGGCGTACGTCTAAGTAGGGGGAGGAGGGAACGCAGTTGCATGATAAAGGGGGAGTAGGAAGAGGAGTGGGAGTGGAAGCATGGGGAGGAGTATGAGGGCGAGGTGGAGGAGGAGGAGGAGGAGGAGGAGGAGGAGGAGGAGGAGGAGGAGGACGACTTCACGGCACGTCGGGAAGGGGAGGATGCGAAGGAGGAGGAGGATGAGTAGGAGGGGGATGCCAACTTCGTGGGCATGTTCGGGAGGGGAAGGGGAGAAGAAGGAGGACGAGGGGGAGGAGAAGGATGATGCATTTGGGACATATCCGGCAGAGCAGAGGAATCCGAGGAGGTACAGAGGGAGCGAGAGAGAGAGAGAGAGAGACAGAGAAAGAGAGAGAGAGAGAGAGAGAGAGAAAGAGAGAGCGCGAGAGACCCATGATGCTGTATGGTAGTGGGGAGAAGGGGTAATGGGGATATCTGAGAGTGGCGAGGGGGAGCCGGTCGGATAGAGAGGAGACGGGGCCTGCGAGAGGGAGGAGGGGGAGGAGGAGGGAGGAGAAGGGATATGGAGAGGGGAGGATGAGGGGGAGGAGGAGGGAGTAGGGGGAGGAGGGCGGAGGGGGAGGATAAAGAGGATGTAGAGATGTAGAGGAGAGGAGGGGGGGAGAAGATCTGGGAGGAAGGGATAAGTAGGAGGGACAGACAGTCAGTCAGCAGTCAGAGAGACCAGAGAGAGAGAGAGAGAGCACGATAGCGAGTGAGAGAGAGAGAGAGAGCGTACGCGCGCAACATATGCTTATACATACGTGTACATGCATAGAGCGAGAGAGAGGGAACGCGAGCAATGGTGCGACGATGGTTCCTTTTATGTATACGCATGTACGTCTACATCCATATGCAGGTGCACATATTTGCCTTTGTCGGATGTCTGTTCTGTATGTCTGTGCTGACATGTATATTGTTTTGTATACATATACAGATGTTTGTAGATATACATCGATGGGGAAACAGAGAGATAATCAAACCCAGCGGAAGCGAGAGCGAGAGAGAAAGAGAGAGGTGAAGGTTCAAGCCATGTGCGCTCGCGCCATGTCTCACATCGTAACCTGTCCACCCACCCCTTCCCATGGTTTTCGTCTGTCCTCTCTCCGCGGACGCGTGCCGTAGCCGACCTGGAACTCCTCACACGGGCACGCCGTGTTGTGCTCAATCGGAGAAGGGGAGCTGCGTGCATCGAAGGAGGGGGAGCAGGAGAAGGGTATGGCGGGTGGGCAGGAGCACTCGCAGGAGGATGACCAGGAGGGACAAGAGGAGGATCAAGAAGGAAGCGGAGGAGGAGGAAAAGGAGGAGGAGGACGAGACGAACAACAGCAGCGGGAACTGGAGTGAGAGGAGCGGGAGGATCAGGAGGACCAGGGGAACGCGGAAGAGGGGGAATGATGGGTGTCGACAGCGATGAGGAAGGACTCGTGTCCAGAAAAGGGGACCCACGCCGGGGCGAGAGCGCCAGTCTGAGCGGCGGGGGCACAGCGCCGATCCCCAAATGCCAAATGAGGCCAGCGCTGACGCGGCAGCACCACTGATGCACCGAAAAAACGCTGCAAGTGAACAATTGATCGTTCTCTGATTCAGCGTTCTGCCGATCGGCGCGGGCCCTCGCCCTCCCCCCCCCGCCCCCCCCCCTTGGAGTAGATCTTGGCTGCTTTGGGCGCCCGTTGCAAGCAGGTAGCGCTTCCCCCCACAGGACGCACTGTTGCAAGCAGTGTCATGCAGCAGAGGTCCAGAGCCAGACCCCCTCCCTTACCCCCTCCCCGCCGCCTTGTGTCGAAACGCCGGATGGGAAAACGTTCCCAATAACCATGCGAAATCCCAAACATTGAAATCTTGTGTGTGAAAGCAATGCGCGGCGGGGGCGGGCTACTCCCCGCCCATCTTCAGGGGGAGAGGAGGGTAGTATTCACATCAAGCTAGGTGCGCTCGCGCCATATCTGACGTTATCTCCTTCCCTCCCATCCCTCTCCCTCGGGCTGTGTTTGCTTTTAGTTGCTCTGTTCACGGATGCGTGTCACAGCCGACCTGGAACTCCCCCGAAGACCCCATCGTGTCAAGCGCAATCGGACAAGGGAGCTGCGTACCTAGGAGGAGGAGGAGAAAGAGGAGGAGGAGGAGAAAGAGGGAGGAGGAGGAGGAGGAGGAGGAGGTGGTGGCGGATGAGCAGGAGGATGAACAGAGGAAACGGAGGATGGGGAAGGAGGAGACGAACCACAGCAACGGGAACTTGGGTGGAAGGACTGGGAGGAGCAGGACATCGGGAAGGCGGAGGCGGAGAAACGAGGGGGGCGGCAACGAGGACAAACAGACTCGTGTCCAGAAAGGTGGTCCTCGCCAGAACGAAGGATTGCAAAAAAAAACCGAACGAAGGATTGCAAAAAACGAAGGGTTTTTTTGCAATCCTAGTTTTTTTTGCAATCCTTCGTTTTTTTGCAATCCTTCGTACTCGTGTCCAGAAACGTGGTCCTCGCCAGGGCGAGAGCGCCGTCATTAGGAACGACGGCGTCGAAAAGCGCCGATCCGAACACCTGGCCCACGCCTGCAGCGCGAGCACCGAGCTGCAAGGGCGCCCTCGAGGGCGCGGAGTTCTTCGCGCTTCGCGGTTCGGCTCCGAGTCCTTCTCACCCTCCTCCTCCTCCTCCTCCTCCTCCTCCTCCTCCCTCCTCCTCCTCCTCCTCCTCCCCTCTCCTCCTCCCTCTCCCACCTCCTCTCCTCCTCCCTCCTCCCTCTCCCTTCCCCCTCCTCCTCCTCCTCCTCCTCCTCCTCCTCCTCCTCCTCCTCCTCCTCCTCCTCCTCCTCCTCCTCACCGGGCTTCGCGGTTCGGCTCCGAATCCTCCTCACCTTCCCCTTCTCCCCTGGGAGGCGGCGCGAGAGCGCGAAGCTGGGAGCCCCTGGATCGGAGACGCCGAACGCAATCGGACTGCAGAGGCACCCAGGAAGCCCAGCGGTCGAGAGCTGGTGCGAGAGCGATGCGCCGAGGGGGCCGGAGAGCCTGCACACGCAGAGGCGGGGGGGCGAGAGGAATGGTGCTCGCGCGGTGCAGCGGCAGAGCAGTCGCAGCTGGAGTTGGACTGGGTTCGAGGCGGCTCGGGGGTGGGCTTCGGTCGGGCCGGGCCCGGCGGGGTTGGGGTCTCCCTTACGTATTGGGGCCCGACGGGAGCACAGCGCCGATGCGAACAAGGAGGCCCACGCTGGCACGGGAGCACCGTGTTGAAGCACTGAGCGCTGAAGACAGTCAGACGGCAACACACCATGATAAGCAACAGCTTTTGAACCCGCGCGTGAAAACAAAAAAACAAGCTTGCGGAGAGGCCGAGTATCTTACGGATGGAGTCAGAGGAGAGTAGTGCTCATATTGTTTAAGTGTGGAGGGAGGGAGAGAGGACATGGGAAGGGGGAGGAGGCGGGGGTGGGCAGTGGTAACCTAGGCGCGCTCGCGCCACATACGACATTCACCCCCCTGCCACCCATTGCTCCTCATTGCGTTGAGTAGTGTTCTATCTGTTGTCTGGAGTGTCCCAGAGGGTATTGATTCCCAACTGGCAGTTTCAGGATTTGACTTAGCGCTTGCTGTGCAATCTTGCCCAAAGCCGTTCTGGTTTGTCCAGATGAGACTGTGGGGGCTTCCTGCTTGTCCAACTCGGTTGCACGCCGCCTTCCAACTCCTCCTCCTCCTCCTCCTCCTGGTCCTCTTCATCATCGGCTCAAGCGTGGCTGAGATGGTTTCTTTGTGTGGGAGGGAAAAATCATATTCATCATCATAATCCCTTCCCTCCTGTTCCTCGCGAGGAGTGAGAGGAGTGAGAGCAGGAGGAGGAGGAGGAGGAGGAGGAGGAGGCGGTGGAGGAGGAGGAGGAGGAGGAGGAGGAGGAGGAGGAGGAGTGAGGAGGAAGAGGAGGAGGATGGGTAGAAGAGGATGAGGATGAGGTGACCGGCGCTGGAGAACAAGACAAGGAACAACCAATCATACCAAATGAACCGATGTGCTGGCGACAGAGAGAACAGTGAGGAATACGATTGGAACACGCACGCTCAGAAACACAACACACGCCAGGGGAGGCGTCCGAAGAGAAACGTCCAATGGGGACCCCGCATTCTCGGTTGAACGTTGTTTTTGTGGTTGTGTATTGTTATGTTCGTTGTCGATGGGTTTCCTAAACCTTCTGCCGCCAGCAGTTTTGTTTTTCTGTGTCCTCTGACTTCCCTTGAAAACGTTAGACGAGACCTGCTGTCATGTTTTCCATTGAATACCTTTGGAGTGCAATCCAAACAATTTTCTCTGGTGATGCTTCCCAGTCGAATGCGTTTGGAGCGCTCTCCGAAGGTCTCCTGTTATGATGAGTTTCGGTGGGGAAAGATGGTTGTATTGCTTTCCAACGGATTCCTGTTGTGAGGCCTTCCAATATAATATGTTTGTAGTGTTGTCGGACGGTTTCCACGAATAAGGCTTTTCCAATGAAGAACTCCGTTTCGTATTTTCCAACGAGCACAAAACGCAGACAACGAAGACGATGTGAAGAACACGCATGCGCGCACAAGCGCGCACACACACACACACATATAGGACACCGCAGAACACGCAACACAAGGAACGAGGAAGAGGATGAACCGCGCTCGCCTGGGCGAGCCACCGCGACTGGCCGCAATCTTGAAGTAGGGTTTTATGCATTTGGGGGAGGAGGAAGAGGAGGTGGAAAATAGAGCTGGGCAGGACGAGAGGGATGCGGAAGGATCAGGATGGTGGAGAATCACGAGCAGGTTCAGGAGGAGCAGGAGGATCAGGAGGACCAGGGGAAGACGCTGGAGTCGAAGTGGGGCGGAGGGGAAACGACATCGACGAGGACGGCGCTGGGTCCAGAATGTGGTTCCCGCGCGGGGGCGAGACGGCCATCTCGAGCGACGGGGGCAACGCACCGATGTTGAAGCGTTGCCATTCCACATGTTGATCCACCTGCGCAGGTACCCGATCGGCTCCTCCGCGCCCACGGCGGTTGCTACCCAGCGCGCGGTGCCCCACGCCGCTGCCGACCAACCGAGCCCGTGGCAGCGCCGTGGCGCGTGCTGCCGCCCCTTGGGCGCGGCCTTTGGCGGCCCAGTCGTCGCGCGAGGGCCGCCGCGGAACGGGCGACCACCGCTGCGGACCCGCGTCTGGGCCTAGCTCAGCCCAGGTGGGCGAGGCCGTGGCCTCTGGACTCTGGCGCGTCTGGGCACCTGCAATGCGAGACATCCAAACAGTTAGGAGGAGACGAGGAGGAGGAGGAGGTGGAGGAGGAGGCGGAGGAGGAGGAGGAGGAGGAGGAGGAGGATAGGGGGAAGTCCGAGGTGTCGGTGTACGCGCGCGTGTCGTCTCGACTTCTCGTTCTTGGTCTTGGATGCTTGCTCGCGTGGGGACGGTGTACTGGTGCTCGAGCGTCGTCCAGATGGTGGTGCCTTGGGCTGTGCACACCCATGTGATGTTGTAGGCTGACTTTTCGCATGGGTTGTCGTGGGAGGTCGGTGGAGGTCTGGCCTGCTTTGACGTGAGTATTGCTTGAGTTCGTCGTCCCTGCGCTTGTGTTAGACGCCGTTATGTCTCTGTCGACGCTGGCGTTGGTTGAGGTCTGGTTGCCAGTGCAACACTCGCCATGTACACCTTGTGTGGTCGTGGTTTGAGGCTATTCGGCCACCCGCCATGTTCTCCTCTTGTGCAACGTCACCCAGCTGTAGATGTGATGGGGCCTCGTTAGGTATAGTGCGCGTCGTGTGGCGCGCTGAATGTATGTGTCCCAGGGTTTCATCGGATCTACGTTGGTGCTGTCAGGGTCGCCCTCGCTGTATCGGTCAGGTGTGTCAGGTGCGTCGCGCTCCAGCGGGTTGTTGTCCGAGTCGTCGCTGGTATTGTTTGCGCAGTGGTCGTTGATGGTGCTTCGTTGTCCGTGCCGACGAAAGCCGTAGTTCCATTGCTATTGTCGGGATCTTCTTGGTTCGTTGTGCGTCGTCGCGGCGTCCTGATGATCACACGAAGCATGCGTCTCTGTGTCCGTCGCTGGTGCTGCCAGAGAGACTCCGTGCATGTCCACGTCTCTGCTTCATACCGTGCCGTCGGAGTTACAGTGCTGCTGAACAGTTGGAGTCGGTGTACCAGTGGGTGCTGGTTGCTGGTCAGCTTCTGTTTGTGAGACGTGAACGCGGCCCATGCAGCTCCCGTGATGATGGTGGATTCCGTGTCCATCGGGTCGCGGAAGTTGATCGATTGGCCGAGATAGTTGAGGTTGCTTTCGTAAGTAACCGCACTCCCGCGATAGTAAAGACTCCCCCTTAACCCCTGAGTCATGAATATCCGTGGGGTACTCATATTGATAGGCGAGCAGAGCCGCGAGGCCGAACTTTATTACCACCAGGGAAAGTACGACTCGTACATTGAATCATCTGTTCTTGACTATCCTTACTTATCATACTCAGCGCCCTCTGCTATCATCATCGCCCTCTCGTAGACCCCAATTCCGGCACACCCCTCACACGGTTCGTGGCCCCATGTGGTGCCCGAGTGCGATCTTTTTTATATCGCGGTGAGCAAAGGATTCCTTCCCCTCACCGTCTTCCTCCCTCCGCGCCCCAGTTGAACGTGCTTATCGCCGTCATTGGTTCTCACGCCCAAAGAGCAACCATGAGTACTCCTACACGACGGGTGGAACACCACCAATATTCTTTTGGTGTTACACATTGAACTGATAGGTCCGAAACTGTGATTTCGTTTGAAATCTCCTCCTCCTCCTCCTCCCTCTCCTCGTCGTCCTCCTCCTTCTTTTCCTTGTCCTCCCCTCCTTCTCTTCCTGTTCTTTTTTAATGTTACTCATATTTCTTACCTTCTCTGTTTCCTCCTCCTTCTACTCCCCCTCCCTTCCTTCCTCCCTCCGCTCCCCAGTTGAACTTTGTATCGCCGTCATGTCTTATGATCCCCAAAGAGAACCACGATTATCATTTACGACCACGACAAGTAGAAAACGACAGAAATCGAGTAGACGTCCCACCCCATCCAGGGAAGGCCCCGCCAGAACCAAGAGCGAGGAGGATTTCTCAGGCTTCGTGCTCCTACATCCGTGCACCGTAGATGCCTACATGCGACTTGCTGGGAAAATCTTTTACTTGGGATGCCTCTCGGATGCCTCTTGGATGCGGTTCTGGGGGTGCCTTAGGGCCGTCTTGGGGGCCTGTGGAGCCTGATTTGGGCCTCTCGGGGCCTCTATGGAGCCTCTTGGGGCCTCTTGGGCGAAGCTTGGGGGCTTGTGGGGACATCTTGGGGCCATCGTGGGGCGGTTGGCTCAGATGACAATTCGTGTTCCCCATCTTGGGCCCCTCTTGGGGCCGTCTTGGGGGCTTCTTGGGCCTCTCTTGGAGTTTCTTGGGCTGTTTTGGGGCGTCTCTTGGGCCGTCAAGGCGGTAATGCGACGACCAGGCAAGAACCAATTGCTTTTGACGATTTGGGCCTCTTGGGCCGCCCAGCAGGGCCTCCAAGACGGCCCAAGAGTCGCCCAAGAGGGCTCCAGTACGGTCCACGGTGCCACCCGAAACCATGCTGGACGTGCACGTCCCGAACAACGCGCCCTTGGCCCCTCGAGAGGCCATGCGGGGACCCCCCGAGAGCGCGCAGAAGCGCCCCGGGGGCGCGCGAGAGCGCCCCGAACTCCGAGCTGTGGGCCCTGCAGAGGATCTGCGGAGAAAGTGCTGAGAGCTCCAAGGGCCCTGAATAGCACTCCAACTCGTGCCGCAGGGCACTTTTTGATAGACTGCGGACGCTCCGATTGCAACAACGCCGTACGGTGGGGGCGTTCGTTAAGGAATGGGCCGGGGAGGCTTCAGACCCTGGGGAATTCCTGGTCTGATGAGGTCGGCAGTGTCATCCATGGCCGATCCACGATTGGAGTTCCACTGGCTTCCAGACCCTGGATGCCTTATCTAAGGGATCCTTGTCCAATGCCCACACCGTACGCAAGACAGCTTGTGAACTCCACTTGTGTGGAAAAGCAATATGCGGGAGGGGCGGGAGCACACGGGCGCCCTGTCTGGGGCCAGAGGAGGGTAGGATTCGGATGGGGCTGCGATGGACGGGAGAAGGGGAGGGGGATGGAGAGGGAGGGGAAGGGGAGAGGCGGGAAGTCAGGCGATCGCAAACATGGATCAAGGGGGCGTGGATTAGCGACGGGTCCCGTCTCCATGGGACATCGCGGATTCCCGCCGCCGAGCGAGGCGGCACCTGCCGCATTTTGGAGAGGGCACCTCCCCCGATCCATGGATGTGGCGACCGCGCGCCAAATCCATGGATCGCTAATCCATGTCTGCGCGCCCCCGGTGAAGGGCAAGCCACAGTCGGCGGAATGGGGAGAGAAGGGGAGGGGGGGAGATCGGGGAAGGGGCAGGCTAGGTGCACTTGCGCCATCTCTGACCGACCTCGCACCCCTCCCTCCCGTCCCTATCGAGTTCTCTGAGTTCTGTTCCATTCGCAGGCTGTTGCGTCGCACACGGCCTTGATCCCCACAGTGACCCGATCGTGTTCTCCGCAGTTCGAAAAGGAGGGGCTTTGACCGCAGGAAGACTTAGGAGGAAGCGGCGGATGAGCACGAGAACGAGCAGGGGATTGGCAGGATGACGAGACAGGAGGAGAAGCTGCAACGGCAGGGGCACCAGGAATAGGAGGACCAGGGGAGGGCGGATGCGGGGCAATGAGGGGGGTGGGAGGGGGTAACCAACGCCGAACGAGTGACATCCAGAAATGTGGCCTGCGCGTTGGCGAGAGCGCAAGCCTCAACCACGGGAGCACAGCGCCGATCCTGAAACGCGGCAGGCGCAACAATGCGACCGCTTGGATTGGGGAGCAAACGCGTCAAACACCAATTCTGGACAATCCTCTGTGACAAACAAAGGCGAGATAGAAGGGCGCAAAGAAACGCAGCATCAGGGGAGATAGAGAAGAAACACTCGTATGGTATAATCGTCAAGCTCGTCGAGGGGGTGAGACGGGAGAAGGGGTCCTAGTATTCGACGTATTCTTTGTTTTCTTCAATTTGTTCTCACAGCGTGGCTCCCCGGCGATCTGGACCCCTTCCCGCGGCTAGTTTTTCTCCTGGGGCCCAGGGAGGGCCCCCCCAAGAGGCCCAAAGAGCCGAATACCTCGCATCGTGATGTCAAGTCAGAACGCGAAGACTGGGGGGAGACCGTCGATGGCGGTGAGGATTATGGGGGGGATCTCCTGTCCAGGGCCATGATATCTCCCAGATTTGATGGCCCCCTGCCCCCTCCTTCATCTGCGCACCTACGTACCTCGGGCCATGATGTGCGAACCCCCTCCTCTTCTACGCCCCCCTCTCGGACGCCGCCGAGAAGATGCTTGGGAGGAGTTCGTCGTCGTCGTCGTCGTCGCCGTTGTCGTCATCTTCGTCGTCGTCGTCGTCGGTCGTCGTCGGTGTTTGTCGTCGGCCGTTGTCGTCGTCGTCGTCGTCGCCATCGTCGTCTTCGTTGGTGTTCGTCGTCGTCGTCGTCGTCGTCGATCGTCCGTGTTCGTCGTCGGTGTTCGTCGTCGGTGTTCGTCGTCGGTGTTCGTCGTCGGTCGTCGTCGGTCGTCGTCGTCGTCGGTCGTCGTCGTCGTCGTCGTCGACAGCCGCCGCTCCTCCGCGCACTGCCCCCCGGAGGCCTGGCACGTCCTCCGCGCCGAAGGGCCCCAGGCCCGGCCGGCCTCCCCCACGGGCGGCGGCGGCATGGCCGCGCTCGGGCGCCCGGCGGTCGACCCGAGGACTCGCTGGCTGCGGCGAGCGCTGGGGTCGAGCCGGCTGGCGCACAGGAGACCTTCCGGGGCAGCGGTAGGGCCTCCTCCTCCTCCTCCTCCCTCCTCCTCCTCCTCCTCCTCCTCCTCCTCCTCCTCCTCCTCCTCCTCCTCCTCCTCCTCCTCCTCCTCCTCCTCCTCCTCCTCCTCCCTCCTCCTCCCCTCCTCCTCCTCCTCCTCCTCCTCTTCGTTCTCCTCCTCCTCCTCCTCCTCCTCCACAGGGGGGGATACAGCGACCCCCAATCGCCCATTGATCGCCGACAGGGGCCGACAGGGGGGATGTAAAACGACGCGAAGATCGGGACAAAATCGGATCGGGACAACTCGAAACCTCTGAGAATCGGCGGGCTTGGAGGACGTACTGGGCGCCGCGGCCGCTCCAGAGCGTTCCGGAACGCCCTGAGAGCGCTCCGGAACGCTCTGGAGCGATTTATCCCGATCCTAGCCCTGTTTTATTTTAGGATGGGCACAGGGGGGGACACAGCGACCCCCAATCGCCCATGGATCGCCGACAGGGGCCGGATAGTTCCAACCTGCCCAGGAAGGTGCGGACTCACTGTCAGAGGCCTATCGCCGATCCATCGGCGACGTATCGCCGATTCCAGGTCCGCGCATCCTCCGGATCCGAGCTGCCTCAGTACGCCCGCTTGGAGGCGCAACGCGTACTGTGCGTGCTGGCTCAGGGTAGTGGCCCGCGTCTCGGCGGACGTGTCGCGCCAGACGTACGTGTTTTCAGCCTGCGGGTTGAGCTTCGTGTCGGCGCGCCACGGGTGTCGCGCTGCGTAACGGGGCGGCTAAGCACAGGATGCCTCTGTACCTCCTCGGGCGGTCGCAGTCGCCGTCGCCGTCGTCGGGATGGACGGGGGCGAGCGGGTCTGTAAGTAAAGCTCGGGCGAGGCTAGGACGATGATCAATCCGTTCCAGAGCTTTCCGGAACACTCTCAGAGCGTTCCAGAACGCTCTCAGAAGGCCGCGGCGCCCGAAACATCCTCCAGAGCCGTCGGATCTCCGAGATTCTCCATGTACCCTCGCCCGATTTTATCCGCGTCCTGGCTTCGTCTTATGGGGCGAGCGGGTCAGGAAGTAGAGCGAGCGGACGGTGGGCTGGGACCTGGGCTGGGGATAGCGCTGGGGCCTGCGCTGTCAGCTCTGGCCGTTGTGCGCCCCACGCGCACCGGTCGCGGGCCCACTCCCTGCGGAGAGGCGCCCTGGCACCGGGGGCGGAGATCTTTTGTGTGATCCCCTGGCGAGAACGGGCGTGACCCGGGGGGCGGGGAGGTCGACCAACAAGCTACACATCGGTCGTCGAACGTATGTATTTTTGAGTTCCCATATTCCAAACTTATTTAAGCGCCTTGCTACTTAAATGATCGAGTGGCTTAACCTTTTCCGTCCCCCCAAAGGGGGCGGACGGAACCCAGTCTATTTTCAACGCCTTCCTACTTCATGTTTCTACGTTTTTCTTCCAACCGATGGGTAACGACACCTCCCCACCTGCGGCTCTCCATGTTGCGCTACGGCTTATCGGGGCCGTAGCGTATACCACGCAAAAGCCCGAGCCGGAATTCATGGTATATACTAAGGCTCGGGCCGTAGGTGGGGTGGTATCGTTGGTTTTCTGGTCCACCAGGGGGGGGGGGGCGGTCATGTCACGATTCCCGCCGGCGCCGTCTGGGAATGCCGAGGAACGGTTCGTTCCCAGACGGCGCCTGCGCGAATCGTGACGTGACCAGGGGGGGAGGGGTGGGGGCGGGGCCAGTCGCGGGCGTTACTGCGGATTGTGAAAAACGGACTCGTGGAAGTTCACCTCCTCCTCGGAACCACCTCAGCCCTTACAGGGCTAGAGCAGGGTGCCTCTCCCAGCGTGCTCCCTCCAGGTGGGGATGGCGCTGCGAATCCCGAGCGAGACGGCGCCCATCTCCACTTGGGGGGGCTAGATTGAAGTCGGGCCTTTCCCTCTACAGGAGGAGTATTCAGAAGCAGTAGAAAATAGTCAGTGGACGATTTGTTTTTAGTATTTGTCGTCCAAAACCTGCGTGTAGAAGACGCCCGACCTAAGGCTAGACCGTCCAGCGGGGTCAAGTTTTCCGCGGTCCAGAGGAGACCATGTGAGGGGCAGCTCCTCCTCCTCCTCCTCCTCATCCTCCTCTTCCACCTCCGCATGGTACGCTTCACCTCGTGGTGGGACAGGCGTGCAAAATTGTTCTCGAAGGTGGAAATTTGTTCACTGGCTTGTGTGTTTTGCTCCTCGTGCTGTCACGTTGTTTTTCGTCAGCGCTATCACTTTCAGCACGCGTGAGGTGGGTGGGCAGTAACATCGGTTGTTCTGGCTGTTGTGCACGGTGTGGGATGCCGAGTTGGTGTCGCCCGTCGTAATCCTCTGTCTAGATCTGCACGTGTGAGAAGCACAGGCAGTGGCAGCATGCAGGCTTCTTGTGGGCACGATACCCTGACCTCCTCTCCTACTGTGCTGGGGTTGGCGCGTGCGAGAGTGGTGAGCAGCGTTGGTGTGCTCAGTCGCTGCCTGGCGGCATGTGGGAAACGAAGTCCTGGGCCAACCGCCACGAGCTACGACGCTCGGGCCAACGCGCGCGAGCAGGGCAGACATGAGCAGCGGACTGCCGTTGCCGGTCGTGATTCGGCGGCGAGGGAGGGGGGAAGTGAGAAGGGGCGGGCCTTCCCTGAAGGCTCGGAAGTCCCCCAGCCTTCTGAGAAGCTTTCTAAGCCTTCCCCGAAGACAAGAACAACTTCTCAGAAGACGCGAGGGCTTCTGAGAAGTCCCGCCGCCTTCGGAGAAGGCCTTCTCCTTTTCACTTCCCCTCCTCGCTCGCCGCCAAGTGATGGGAAGCTGCAGCATGAGCCAACCGCCATCAGCTGCAGTGCTCGGAGCGGCATGCGCGCGAAGGGCGAGCGGTGGCAGCGGGCGCAGGCCTTGGTTGGAGCAGGGCGCTGTCTCCTCGGCGTGCGCTCGGGGCACCGTGCTGCAGAGGGCCAGCGTGCAGGGCAGTCAGTTGTGCTGCAGTCAGATGGTCTACACATTGCTCATTTCGAATCATTCGAAAATTCTTTGTTTTTTCGGGGGGGGGGGGGGCAAGGTCCTTGAATTTCTAATTGTTCCATCTTGGGCCTCTTCCTGGCCACTAGGGGGCCAGGAACAATTAGAAACGAGCGCAGTTAGAAATGAGCACGATTAGAAATGAACGACGTGTATACTGATGCTTTCGCTCGTCTCGCTTAGTGTCGTGTTGTTGTGTGGATCAAACAGGATTTGGTCTAGGGTGAGGTGCGCTCGCTGCTAATTTATGAATGCGCCCCGCCAGAAATGATTTGTCAGTTTTTATGCTCGGTGCTTGCGTGAAGGGCGCCAGAACGCGTTTTCTGTCAGGTGCCCGAACTATCGGGCGCTTCGATTTTGGACAGCTTCTCAATGTATGATTGACGAGGCTTGTCGTACATATTATTCTCTCGCTCGCCTTGGCAGGATTGCACAGGGCCGACGGCTTGACAGTATGTCTCTCGCCCAGCTGATGTTATCATTGCCCTCTGTGTTCGATGCCCGCAGTGTGCAGAGACCGGCACCGCTCGTGACCAGTGGAGGTACATGATCTGTCCTCTCAAACATGGTGAACGCTGCTTTTCTCTCCCATGGAGCTTTGCAGGTAGGGCGTACGCAGTCTGCACACAGGCACTCCTCCAGCTCGTACTCTACGGCGTGAACTTCAGGGGTGTCGACAGCTTTAGCTGTTCACATGACACCGCCATATAATTATTCCTATCCCTATTCCCAAATACCTCCTCCTCCTCCTCCTCCTCCTCCTCCTCCTCCTCCTCCTCCTCCTCCCCTCCTCTCCCTCCCTTCTACCTTCTACCCCCGCCCTCCTCCCTCCCCCTTCCTCCTCTTCCTCCCCATGAGGTAGGTAGGACGATAGTCAGAAGGAACAGGAGTGTATTGTTTCACCAGCGGGATTCCTGCACCAGGGCACAGGCAAGTGAGCGGGAGTCCTGCTCAGAGCCGGAGGCCACGACTGCTTCTCGGAGGGGCCCCGAGCAGGCACCCTGGCACCCTTGGGGGCCGAGGACGCCGGGAGAGTGCGCTCCGACTGGCTGACCCGCAAGTGGGGTCAGTCAGAGTCGCCCGAACCAAAATCAGAGCCTGAGTTCTGAATCCGCGAATTTAGACCCTCCTCCGAACGCAGTCGGGCACGCACCGCAGGCAACCGGTCGACACGATGCCTCAGATGTCGGGAGGAAGCGGAGGAAGATGAGGAAGGCAAGGAGGAGGAGAAGGAGAAGGTGGAGAAGGAGGAGGAGGAGGAGGCGTTCAGGAGAGCTATCATGCCACGAGGTCTCAGGAGGAGGAGAAAGGAGGAGGAGGAGGAAGCAGGGTGATGATGATGTTGATGATGATGATGATGATGATGATGATGATGATGATGATGATGGTGGTGGTGGTGGTGATGATGATGATGATGATGATGATGATGATGATGATGATGCTGATGCTGATGCTGATGCTGCTGATGCTGATGATGCTGATGATGCTGCTGATGATGATGATGCTGCTGCTGCTGATGATGATGATGATGATGATGATGATGATGCTGATGATGGTGATGAGGAGGAGGAGGAGGAGAAGGAGGAGAAGGAGGAGGAAGAGGAGGAAGAGGAGGAAGAGGAGGAGGAGGAGGAGGAGGAGGAGGAGGAGGAAGAGGAAGAGGAAGAGGAAGAGGGAGGAGGGAGGAGGAGGAGGAGGAGGAGGAGGAGGAGGAGGAGGAGGAGGAGGAGGACTGAGGGAGAGGAGGAGGAGGAGGAGGCGAGCGGGGTGTTCAGCGAGGGGATGGTGCCCAGCACCGCGGATGCCTCGGCTCGGGCGTTCTGCCGGGCACGCCCGCAGCCGCGAGCCCCAGGCGCCCTCTCCTCCCCCCCAGCTCCCCGCTCCTCGCCGCTCCTGCCCCCGCCCGCCATCGCCCCTCCCCTCCCCTGCCCGCGCGCTGCCCTGCCCCGCCATCCCCGAGCTGCAGGTCTGCCGTCCCGGGCCGCACCTCGGCACCGCTCGAACGTGGGCGTCTGCTTCCGCTTGTCCTCGGCGAGGACCCTCGAGGATCGTCTCGGAGCAGCTTGCGGACAGCGGGCGCGCGAGCCCGAAACCTGCACGGGGAGTGGACGCCCGTGCGGTGGCAAGGCACGGGCAGCTCGAGCGGGGAGGAGCAGGGGAGGCGCATCCTGACGCACCCAACACGCCCACACACCGCCGACCCGCCCTCCCGCCCCTCCACCTGCCCCTCTCCCACCTGCCCCTCTCACCCCCCGCATCCCGCCCTCCCTCCCTCTATCCATCCCTCCCTCCCCTTCTCCCTCTCCACTCCCGGCTGGCGCACAGGATGTGCCCCTGGCTGGAGCAGGACATCGTCCAGCTGCGGGCGCAGCTCGAGCAGCGTCGTGAGGCCTACCGCGAGGGGTGCCGCAGGTTCCGCCGCGGCGAGAACTTCAGCGCGGGCCCCGAGAGGTGGGGCGTGCGCAAGTTCGGGCAGGAGCGGGACTCCATGCGGCTGGAGGAGCGCAAGATCCGGATGCTGGAGGACCGGCTGGAGTCCCTCCGGCAGCGCTTCCGGCGGCACTGCGGCGGAGGCCGGCCCGGAGAGCTGCCGTGAGACGAGCGCGCCCCCGCCGACCGTCTGCAGGCTTCCGAGCGTCGCGAAAAAGGAAGAACGGCACCGGGCGACGAGATCTGTGCCCAGTGCGACGTCTTGATTTGTTCAGGACGGCGTCCCCGGAAGTCCCGACCCGTTCCACGGGGCCTGTTTTCCATCCTGGGTCGTTTTTGACGGTCCCGAGGCCCGGCGAGGGCCCCCCGAGGTCGAAATTGCTCGGGAGCCTCGCGACGGGGGGTCAATGCAAATGTGGGTCAGCCAGAGTGCCCGATCTTGCAGGATCCTGCAGGGCCAGGGTCGCATTGACCCGGGTTTAGGTGCAGGATTCTGCAAGATCTTGCAGGATCCTTCGCATTGACCCGGGTGTGGGTGCAGGATCTTGCATGCAGGATCTTGCAGGATTCTGCAAGGCCTGACTGACCCGGGTCTGGATCGACCCTGGACGGAAGATTCCCGAATTGGCCAAAAACCTCTGGTCCTGATTTTTTTATCGACGCGACCATGTCTGGGTAACATGTCCGCTTCCCCCGGCCAGGCCTCTCCTGGGCCTCCAGGAGCGGAGCGTGTGCGCCTCTCCGGCTAAGCCAGCAGGGGATGTGCTCCTACAGGCGGATCCTGGGCGAAAGTTTACAGAGAGGCACGACATATGCCAAAAATTAGCCAAACATACCCATCGGTCGTCGAAAGTAGGTATTTTTGGATTCCCAGATTCCAATCTACTTTCAGCGCCTTCCTACTTCAAGAGTCGAGTGGTTTTCCCTCTTCCTTCCTCTTCAGGAGGCGGGCGGAAACCCAATGTATTTCCAACGCCTTCCTACTTCATGTTTCTACCTACTTCTTCCGACCGATGGGTAATCGAACAATCGCCCCCAGGCTATTGTTTGACTATTTTTGGATCTCCCTCCTGTGGAGGGACACCCCCGACTTGAGCCAAGCCGGGAGGGCCTGTGCACGGCTCCAGGCCCCGCGATGCGGGGCCTGGCCAGGGGGGGCAGTGGCTCTGCGGCCCCCCCTGTGCCAGGCCTCCTCGGCAGGCTGCCCCCCAGGACCCCTGCCACCATGGGCAGGAGGGCCAGGGGGGGCACCCTGCCCATCGGCCGTTGAAAGCGGGTGTTCCTGGATGCCCAGGTCCCAGTCTGCTTGAACAGAGGCCTACCCATCGGCCGTCGAAAGCAGGTATACTCCTGGGCTCCCGGGCCCCAATCTGCTCCAAGAAGCGCCCTCCTACCTCAAGGATCGAGCGGCTTATGCCCTTTTCCGTCCTCCTCGTGGGGGCGCACGGACCCCAATCTGCTCTCGACGCTTTCCCGCCTCCCGGTCCTGCCCACGTCCTCCGACCGGCCGGGTGCGGCCAGTGGGGCCACCCGTGGCGAGCCGCGTGCAGCGCTGGGCGGATATCGCAGAGGCCTCCTCCCGCCGTCTGCCGGGCCTGGCGTCAGCTCGGCCGCTCTTCCCGGAGGCTCGCCCACGCTCTGGCCTCGAGGAGGAGGAGGAGGAGGAGGAGGAGGAGGAGGAGGAGGAGGAGGAGGAGGACCTCGAGGAGGAGGAGGAGGCCTTCCAGGTGGGGTCGGAGCATAGACGGGGTCGGAGGATCGCTCCACATCGCCGATGCATCGGCGACGGGGCTCGAGGTGGGGCCCGTGCTTCGCCACGCGGACGGTGCCGATGCACCGACCACGTCGCCGATGCATCGCTGGTGCATCGCCAGTGCATCGCCGATGCATCGCCGATGCGTCGGCGATGTATCGACGATGCGGCGCGGTCCTCCGACCCCATCTACTCCGACTCCTCCCTCCTCCTCCTCCCTCCTCCTCCTCCTCCTCCTCCTCCTCCTCCTCCTCCTCCTCCTCCTCCTCCTCCTCCTCCTCCTCCTCCTCCCCCTCCTCCTCCTCCTCCCCCTCCTCCTCCTCGAGGAGGCATTTACCATTGGCTGCCCAGGAGCGGTGCCTGCACGTGGCTGGCCGGCTTGGTGCTTCTGCCGTGTTGGAGCCCCTGGGCCGGCAGCCGACCCAGGGTTCTCTCCAGCGCACGCATCTCCCAGGAGGGGGAAGAACACACAGACACAATGAATCGTCGACCCCCCGGAAAGTATGGGAAAATATGGGAAGTGGGGGAGACGACAAAAACCCAGCAAATGTAGGAAAATACGGGGAACTGGGTCATTTGTGTGTATTTGTTTGCGTGTGTTGTGGGCCCCTTCAATCTCCTGGTCGCGCCCCCGACTCCGACTGCAGCTTCCCGACCTCGCCCGGCGTAAGTCTCATAAGTGCGTCGGGCCATGCTCGCCGAGGCTGCGGCGGAGGCGCCGACCAGCTGCTGGTGGCCTCGCTGGGGCGCTGGTGCCTCGTGGGGCTTGCTCTTGGGCGCGGGCTCGCTTCGCCGGGGGCTCGCTTTGCCGAAGTGCGCCTCGCCGGGTGGCTTCGCTTCGCAGGGGTTGGCCTCGCCAGGGGTTCAGTTCGTCGGGGGCTCGCTTCGCCGGGGGGGCGCCTCGTCTGGGGCTCGCGTCGCCAGTGGTTTGTCTCGCCTGCGGTTTGCTTCGCCGTAGGCCGGCCACGCGCAGAGGGGGGTAGGGGGGAGGGGGGAAGGCTTGTTAGCAGCACCCCTGCTTCTTGGAAGGTGCGGGCCTTATCCATAGATGTAGGGCCGGCGCGTTCTAAGAAGAAGCAGCCTCCATCTAAGAGGCCTCCCCTCCTCACCGTAATCCCCCTTCTGCGCGCCGCCAAGTAGGTTCGCTTCGCTGGGGTCATTTGTTTCAACCCAAGCGTTGAGGTGTCGCGCTAAGCGTGATAGCTCAACCGCACGTGAGGGCATTACTCAGGTCGTCGGTGGGCGCGTTGGGTCGGGCGGGCAGACCCTGACGGGAAGGTCGGGCGGGTGGACCCCAGCGGGGCGGCCAGGCCATGAAAGTGTGGGGCGCGTTTGAGCAGGACCATCCCTCCGGCGGACGGGTCGAGTCAGGCGGGCGGACCCTGACGGGCGTGTCGGGCGGGCGGGCCCTAACAGGGCAGGGCTAGTCGGGTGGGCAGGACGTTGAAGCGTGGGGCGCGCTCGAGTAGGAGCATCCCTGGGTCGGACGGGTCGGACGGGCGAACCTGAAAGGGCGACGCGAACTGGGCCAAGCGAGCAAGGGCGAAGCGAAGCGGACGAAGCATGACGGGCGAAGCTCGCGCAGACTCTCGGGTGCGGCCATCAGTTCTCCGCTTGTGAGTTGCGCACGGTGGTGCGCAGACTCGTCTGCGCGGCCACATGGTCCCGCCCATGCGTGTCGTATTACGTTCTAAGCACGTCTCACTAAAGTATTATCGGGCTCCACGCTGGAGTCCCGTATTATACGAGCCGCTCAGCTGGTGTTATTGGTGTAAAGTGTTCAGTCAGCCCCGAACTTTTCGTCGCACAACAGAATCCACCATCCTTGTCTGCGTAAGGACCATGCATCCGTTAGAAGGATAATTTCATCATAACTCATCTCTGTTTGTCCCAAGGTTTGTTCCCCTGCAGGAGCCTTCGCATGATTGTCCAGACATGCAACCAGCTGGAGTTGTTTTTTCTTCTAGGGAGGTTCTCCAGAATATAATTCCGACTTTGTATCCAAGCACTGCGCGGGAGGGTTTAAGGAAGTCCGTCTTTGTATCCCACGGGGAAGCATACTGCCGCTTGACGTGTTGTCCAGATGCGCACTTGGACGTGCTCTGCTGTTTTTGTTGTATCGTTTCAAGGTCATGTGCCGATCTAGCGCAGCGTGGTGTGGTGTAATGATGTGTCGTGTTGTTTATCGTCTCGCTTTGCGATGTGGTGTGCTGTTTTTTGGGGGGTGTAGAGCAGCGCAGTGCTCTGTTGCAGCAGTGCAGTGTGCAGCAGCGTAGTGTAGCGTGTGGCATGCTTGCGCGAGCAACGATGCAGCTCAATGAAACCCCATGCTAGGTGACGCCATGTGATGCCACGTGATGCAGCATGGGGTGTCGCTGAGGGTCGACATGCAATGCGAGGTGCGGCATGGCGCGGCGCGCTGCCAGCGAGAGCCGTGCGAGCGTGCGGCGTGCGCGCAGCACGACTTGCAAACGGGGGGTACCTCAGCGCAGGGCTCGAGCTAAAGGGTGTTGTTTGTCGATCTCTTGGGCAGTTTTCCTGCTGATGCCAGTCTGCAACAGAGGCAGAGCGAAGACAGAGCGAGGGACAACGACATCAAACGCGAATGCCCGCGCACGGATGATGGGTGTGATCGACCTGGCCAGCTTGAGGAGGAGGAGGATGATGATGATGCCGAGGAGGAGGAGGAGGATGGTGATGATGATGATGAGGAGGAGGAGGAGCGGAGATCCTTGCCTTGAGAAGCGCGGCCGTGCCATGCGCGAGCTCAGACGTGGGCGGTGCCGCGCGCAGAGCAAAAGCAGCCGCGAAGGCACGAAGAGCGAGGGAGCACGAGCACAGGGCGAGGACGAAGGCGGGAGGAGCAGGAAAAAACGAGGAGCGACTCGAGCACGAGGAGCACCCTCCTCCTCCTCCTCCTCCTCCCTCCTCCTCCTTCCTCCTCCTCCTCCTCCTCCTCCTCCTCCTCCTCCTCCTCCTCCTCCTCTCTCCTCCTCTCTCCTCCTCCTCTGTCATCCTCCTCAGTCCTCCTCTCTCCTCCTCCTCAGTCCTCCTCCTCCTCCGACCCGAGCGCGACTCGAGCACCGTGCCGCTCGAGCCCCGAGCGACTGCGGCGCCGCCTCGGCGCGGCCTCCGAGCGCCCCTCGGCGCCGCGGGGCGGCCGCGGGCCCCCCCCCCCCCTCCCCAGAGCCGGCGGCGGCCCGGGCGGCCGCGCCGGGGGGCTGGGCGCCGGGCTCTGGGCCTCCCAGAGGGGGTCGGAGAGCCCAGGCTTGAGTCGGGCCTGTCCCCCTACAGGAGGATTTTCGACGAAGAATAAAGCATACCCCAAACAATGATCAAAAGATAACATGCCCCGAAGAATAAAACATACCCCACAAATAATCAAAAGATAACCCCCAAAATAGTCTGGGGATTTTTTTGTTGTTGTATTTTTTCACCTTTTTGGAGCATTTTTGGGGTATTTTTTATTTTTCGTCGAAAATCCCCCTGTAGGGGGACACGCCCGACAGAAGCCCAGGCTCGGGACGATCGAAGTGGGTACCCATCGGTCGTTGAGAGCAGGTCAGGGTGAGGGGGGCCGAAGGGTCATTCGTTGTCCCTGGGTGCGTGGCTGCAGTGGGGATCCGCGGTGAGGATTCTGCTGGTTGCGTTGTTGCGTTGTTTGTCTGTTGTCGCCGTCCCACCCGCGACCCACCCATGACCCACCCCGCGATCCACCCCGCGACCCACCCGCGACCCACCCCGCGACCCACCCCGCGACCCACCCGCGACCCACCCGCAACTCACCCGCGACCCACCCCGCGACCCACCCCGCGACCCACCCCGCGACGCAGCCGCGACACCCCGCGACCCACCCGCGACCCTACAGCGACCCACCCGCGACCCACCCCGCGACCCACCCCGCGACCCACCCGCGACCCAGCCGCGGCCCATGTGTGACCCACCCGCGACCCAGCCGCGACCCACCCGCGACCTACCCACATTGGTTAATGAATAAAATCGGCACATGCGGCGAGCTCGTTGCATAGTTTATGAAACTTTGGCACCTGCGGCGGGCTTCTCCAGAGTCTCGCAGACTGCCGACGTCCCCACCGCCCCCTCACTCTTATCCGCATCTGCGGGATACTATGTATTTTTGGATTCCTAAATTCCGCTCTTTTTTAAGCGCCTTCCTACTTCAATGATCGAGTGGCTTCGCCTTTTCCGTCCTCCTTCGGCGGCGGAGGGAAATCAATCTATTTTCAACGCCTTCCTACTTCATGTTGCTGCCTACTTCTTCCGACCGATGTGTACGGGAAGAAGGGGCACAGAGACCGACAGCAGTTTCTCTTCATGTTGAACTGGGCCCGTTGTCGGCGTCGCCGCGGTCCTTTTATGCGAGACAGAAGGCCGCCCGCCCAGCAGTTGCCGCTGTCGGTCTGGACAACGTGTGTCGTTGGGCATCTCATCCATTTTTGTCCGTACCCACTTCGGGCGCCGAAAGGGTACTGGTCGGAGTGCCCAGACCCCCTCGCGCCGTGCAAAGATCACGATGGGCAGTCTGGGCGTACTGGCGGCCTCCAGGGGCCCTCGCCGGGCCCCAGGACCGTGAAACAGCGGCTCGGGATGAATCGGGGAGACGTGAGACTCGAGTGAGCCGGAATTCGGGTTTAAGCCGATTGTCTTTTTGACGAGCGCGTCCTGGATTTTGACGGTCCCGTTTTCGTGGGATGTCTGCAGCGGGAGCCCGCGTCAAATTTCAGATTGGGTCTCGTCATTTTTATGATGGCCCCCGTCAGGTCAACCCGAGTCCCCCGTACCCGAGTCTTGCGTTTCCCAGGAGGAGGAGGAGGAGGAGGAGGAGGAGGGAGGAGGAGAGGAGGAGGGAGGAGGAGGAGAGGAGGAGGAGGAGGAGGAGGAGGAGGAGGAGGTGGCCCCGGGGCACGGGTCGAGACCTCTGGGAGTCGAGGCGCAGAACAAACCGCTGCGTCGGGGGTCTCGGGCACGTGGGCTCGGAGGGCCACGCCGCTTCGCCGGTGCACCGGCGATGCGGCTCGATGCGGGGCCCGAGGTGCTCCATGCCGACGTCCCCGAGGCGTCGCCGAGGCATCGGTGACGCATCGACGATGCGTAACGTAGCGTGATGTTGGGGGCTCGAAGCTTGAGGAGGCCCACGGAGGGCCAGCGAGGCGAGGCCCCGAGGGGTGGCACGTTGGCCCTTAAGGAGCGGGTCAGACGTCATCCTTGGCATCGCTCGGACGTGTGCACTTTTCCCTCGGCGAGGACCATCGAGGAGCATCCTGGATCATCTGGCGCCAAAGCCACGCACGAAACCGAACAAAAAACACAGGGAATGGACGTCCGAGCGATGCCCAGCATCCCTCCTCCACCACCCGGGCCCCAGGCCTCGGGCCAAGGTCCTCCATCTGGACGCCCGAAATGGGCACGGAAAGAATGGGAACAATGCCCAACAGCAGTTCTTCTTCATTCTGAACAGAATTCGCTGTCCACGCCGCCGCGGCCTGTGTCCATTCGAGACAGATGGCCGCCTGCCCAACAGCGGCCGCTGTTGGTTTGGGACAACATTTGTTGTTGGGCATCGTACCCATTCTTTCGGTACCCATTTCGGGCGTCCAAACTCCAGGAGAGTCCGCTGCCTGCCCGCAGCGGCGGTGCGGCGCGGCGATCCTCCGGCCCCAGCCGCTCCGACCCCATCTGGGAGGCCTCCACGGGCGGCGGGCGGCGGGCGGCGGGCGGGCGGCGGGCGGGCGGCCGGCGAGCCATGGAGGATCCCCGCCCCGCCTCGCGGGGGGCGGCGCGCCCTGCAGGTCGCGCCCGCCTTCCCGCCCAGTTCCCCCCCCCCCCACACTGTGCAGCTCTTACACCTGATGGAGACTGTACATGTGCCGCTCGAAGAAGAAGAAGAAGAAGAGGAAGAAGAAGAAGAAGAAGAAAAAACATATAATAATAAGAAGAAGAATAAGAAGAATAATAATAATAAGAAGAATAATAAGAGTAATACTAAGAATAAGAAACAGAAAAATAAGAAGAAGAAGAAGAAGAAGAATAAGAAGAAGACACGCCACGTAAGCATAGACTTTTGACGCTCCGCGCGGGTTTCTCGGATCCGCGCTGGGCCCCCCCCCCACGCCCGCCGCCGCGTGGGCCTCATTTGTCGGAGCGGCGCTTGGCTCTTGTCGTTCAGAATGGCGCTCGCGCCCCAGCGCGGGCCCTCTTTCTGGATCCGAGTATTTCCTCATCGTTGTCGCCTCCCTCATTCCCCCTCCTTCGCCTTCCCCTGTTCCTCCTGCTCCTCCCGCTAATTCCACTCCAGTTTCTGCTGATGCTGTTCCTCCGCGTGATCTTTCTCATTCCTTATTTTTTTCATTTGCTCCTGCTTATTTCCTCCCTCCCCGATTTGGCGTAACACGATGATAGTAGGTTGTTGGAGTTGCGTCCGCGGATGAAGAACAATGAGTACCATGGGAAGGGATGGGTGGGAGGGGTCGGATGTCAGATAGGGCGCGACCGCACCTAGCTTGCCCGCCCCATCTCTCTCCTCTCCCCCCGTTCATCACCTCGTCCTCCTCCGCCTCCCCTCCCTCCTCCTCCCCGTCCTCCTCCCCCCCTGCTCACCAGGCAGCTTCCCGACGGTATCGCAAGTGGATCGACTGGTCGAGAGACCCGACGAGACAGGACGGCATGAGACAGGCTATGAAGTGGCTTGCGCAAGCAGCTCCATGGTCGATTGCCTCCTCAGCGGTGGCGCCAGACAAAGTACAGGCCACCAGCGACAAGGCACGGGCTGCCATCGAGCCATGGCACCAAGTGTGGTCCAAGGGGCCAGGCATGGCGGCGGTCGAGTGGCAGGACAGCGGCTTCGACGGGTCTCCGATCAACCTTCCCACGGTAGGGGGAGGTGAGGAGAGTCTCGCACGCCTACTCAGGGATCACGGGCTTGGGCTGTGACGGTGTGCGTCCTAGATACATCAGGGTTCTCGGCGACAAGGCCGTCATGGCGACCATATGCATCTGGGAAGCCATGGTACACATGGGGCATGCACCAATGGCGATCGCGACCGTGAGGGAAGTCCTACTGTCCAAGCCCGAAGGTTGTCGACGTACGACCGGCATGTTTCCTGACACGGTGCGGCCACTCACGCGATGGCTCCGACATGGTAAAGGCAGCAGAAGGGCTGACGGACACAGGCGTGACTACTTGTATGGGCTTGACGGTCAAGGCAAACTTTGCGAGGCATGTGGTGTATGGAGACAGTCTGCGCAGGCGGAGTCCTCTTCGGCTCGAGGATGGGCGGCATTATCCATCCTACTGGACCTCACCAAAGCCTACGAGTGTATACGCTAGCGTCTCTTGGTGGCGAAGGCCAGGGTCATGGGCTTCAGCATGTTACTGCTGCAGATGATGTGCGGGTTCTACAGCATGCCGCGCCCCATGGGCTTTGAGGGCCTGGTCGTCGGCGCGTTCCGCTCGTGGATCGGGGTGGTGGTAGGGTGTTCTTTCGATGACCTGATGATGAGAGTGTTCGTGGTACCGATCTTGGATCAAGTTGGGGGCGTCCCGAAAGTTGACCTCGGCAACTTCGTGGACGACACCCAGTTGCAGGCCACGGGTCGAGAGGAACGGGTAGCCGGTGCCTTGGCGAAGGCGCACGCGATGGTCAGAGCTTGGCTGCTGGCGGACCACCTGGTGCTGAACGACGCGAAATGCCATGTCGTCTCCAACAGGCACTCCGCCGCAGAAGCACTGAACTGGATATGCCCGACGCTGCAGGGGCGCGAGGCCCGCTCGACCCGAAACCTCGGGTGCGATTTGTCGCGCGGGAAGAGGCTTGGCTCGGCCACCCGTCGCAAGCGCCTCGGGCGCGTGCAGAGAAGATGCGCGAAGGTCCGAACCCTCCGCCGTGCCCGTGGAAAGTGCAAGCAAGCCGTTAGTTTTGATGGGAATAGTGCCCGTGGGGACTTGGAGGGACGCCGCGACGGGGAGGGCGCGGGGACAGGCGATGCATCTCCGTAGGGTGGCCCGAGCGGCCCTCTTTACGCGCGCAGCCCGTCGGGCGCTCACGCTCGGCCTTGCGCTCTTGAAAGGGGACCCTGCCACGGTTGACCCAGCGCATGCGTGCATTGTCGGGCCTGCGTTTATGCGCCCAGGCTTCGCTGTCCCGATGATTGCCTCCAGACTGGATCGGTTTTCTGCTCAGCACGGCCGATCGCCCGAGCCAGGGGGCCCATCGACCGAACCTGGTCGCTGGTCAAGGGCCCCTCTTTCTGCCGCTCACGCATCCTGCCTTCGCCCGGGGTGCTCACTTGGGCCCGGCGTCTGCAGTCTGAGCACGGCGCACGGCCAGAGGCGACGCGTTATAATTGTTTGGGGGCGCCCGCGGTCGATTCATCAGGTCGCGTGGCAGGGCGCGGAGGATTGGCTGATGCGCGCGGCGCATGCAGAATGCCCCCACGTCCTCGCTCTCCCATCCCCCCTTCCTGGCCCCCATTTATTTGGCACCTCTGCTCGCTTAAGCCTTTGGCCGACGCCGATTGGGCGGGACCGCGCCAGGCCGCGACGTAGTGCCTCGTTGCCAACGGCCATTGGCACAATGCCAGGAAGTCCCGAGCAGGCCTCGTCGGTGGCCCCTGGTGCGAGCGCGGGCTGGAGCTCCAGGCGGTGGCGCGCTGGCGCTGGGCGGGGATGTCCGCGCGCGCGGGGCCGCCGACGGGGACGCCCGCCGCCGGCCTCGCTCAGCGCGTGGGCGCGCGAGCGAAGGGGCTGAACACTCTGGCGCAGCGTGCTTTTGCCCGACCCCGTCGCTTGGCACCTGGCCCCCGCCCTGGATCTGCAGGTGAGCTGAGAGGTCAGGCCCGCTGGGGGCCACTTGGGGGAAGAGGCTTTCGGTGACGGGTCCTGTGAGCCCATCCTCGCCCCTCGCTTGTGAGCCCCTCCTGCAACGTGCCGGCTGGTCCGTGGTCCAAACTTCGGGAAGCGACCTCGATGTTGCAGCCGCCCTGTGCGGGCCCCTCCCTGGCCTTCGCCATGATTCGGTGGTGGCGGAGATCTGTGGGTTCCTCGTGCATGTCACCCGCGTCCCCCTCGGCCCCTTCTAATGAGTTTCGCGACTGCGATTGGGTTGTTATCTGCTCCTCGAAAGGCCGTGAGTCCACGATTGGTAATTCGCAGGTGCGTGCGCGCTGACTTCTGGAGGCGGGCGCGGGGGCAGGTGGGCCGCTGGGGAAGGGGGGCGGGCGCGCAAAAAATTAAAAGTCGCGCGCTCGTGCGCGACGACCACCGCTCCGAGGGTGCTCGGCGCCACGCGCTCGGCAACAAAGCCGCTGACCACTGCGCTGGGCTCGGAGCTTCGAGGCGCCCGCAGGATCTGACGGCCAACGAACGGGTGCTACGGTCAGCCAGCCGCTCTACTTTCACGCGTCAACACTTGGCTCGCACGCCGCGAGCTGTCGGGCCGCCTGCCAGCGCCGCCCCTGCCCGCGCAGCCGAGACTCAGGGGCGACGCGGGCCGCCTCCGAGGTCCGCGGCTGATGATGGAGCCCCTGCTGACGAGCGCGACCTCGCGCGAGTCGGCGGTGAGCTGCGACGCGCGAGGTCCATCATTTTTCTGGCGGATCCCACTCGCGCGGCAGCGCTCAGCTCCGCGCGGCGGACTGCCGGGGGCGCTGCCCCCGAGAGCCCGCGGCGCGCGGACGCCTGGGCCGCTTCTGGGAAGGGCGCCGCCCGCGCTCTGGGGCGAAGCTGCAACTCGGCTCGGGGCCCATCGCCCCGACTACGTCGGTTGCCTCCGCCCAGGGCGTCAAGCTCGGAGGCCTCGAGTCTTTCCCAGATTGGCGAGGTGGTCGCAGGCCGAGTCGCCCGTTTTTGGGTGTGGAGGCCCCCGCCCGCTAGGTGCGCGCCCGTCGTGGGTGGTGTCCGCGGGCGTTGCTTTCGCTTTCGCGATGTTTGCCGCCGCCCCAATGCGCCGTTGGGCCACGCCTCCGCAAAAGCCTCCCCCATCCTGCTCCCCATCGCACCCCCCCTGCTCCCGCCCCGTCCCCCCCCCCCGCCCCCCCCCCCCCCCCTTCTAGTTTCGGGTCGAGGGTCCTGGGCCCAGGGCGCGGCCGCGACGCAGCCCCTTCCGCGCGCGTCAGCCCAGTGAGACCGCGACCGCGCCGATCGCACGGGGCCGATTCGCGTCGGGCCCTTTTCAGTGCACGCGCGCGCGCGCGCCGCGGCTCCCAGGGGTCTTCGTCGCGCGCTCTCGGTTCCAGAGCAGCCCAAGCCACCGGGCAAGGGCCGCCCATCGTTGACCTTGTCGGAGAGCATCTTTCCCCGACAGGAAGCCTGCGTCGCCGCGCCCCAGAGCAGCGGTGGCATCGACCGAGCAGTCGCCGCACTCGGCGAGCTGGCCCGCGAGCACACCGCCGAACTTGACGCCGCACATCAGCGACAACGTCGCTCCAACCGGCGCAGGCTTGAGGGGTGCGCTGGTGAAGCTGCGCGGGGAGCCAATTTTCAGCAGCGCCATGTTGCGCTACTCCCTGACGCACAAAAAACGGGCTCCAGCCGTGATTCGCAAGGGTCCACGGCCTCCGCCGATGCCCGCCAGCACGTCGACGCCGCCCCACTGATCGGCCTCGATGCACAGGACTCGGGCGCGCCCATCGCCGCGGCGCCCACCCGAGCACCAAGGGCATCTCCGACCAGACCGACGCCCGCTTCCGCAACCTAGAAGCAGACCAGCAGAGACTGACCGATACGGTAACCGATCCGAAAACACAGTCACGAGTGTAGCGACGAGCCAAATGGCGCACCCCGCCACTGTGGCGCAGGCCCAAGCAGCACCGCCAAGCCTCTGCGCATCCGCCCCCGCGCCGAACCAGCCGGGGCAGGCGAGCGTCGGCGCCGCCGCGGGGGGGCGCCGAGGCGCAGCAGGAACCGATCGGAGGTCGGGGCTGACTCGAGCTCGACCCCAGGGTCACGCTTCCTCGCCGCGCGCGTCGCCAACCGCCGCCGGGCCCGCGCTGCGCGGGGCCCTGATGCCCCCCCATCCCGCCGAGGCAGCGACAAACGACAGAATTTTGCTTCGCGTGCGCGCTTCTGTAGGGGCAGGAGACGGGAGGGCCGCGGGACGGGCTCTCTTATCCGATTTTTGCATATTCTTTCTTATATAGTCTGGGGGGAACTGACCGACCTAGCTCGCGCTGGCTCGCGCAGCTGCAGCAAGGGCGACAGATGGCCTCCGCGACATTTGCCACAGAGGCACCCTAGCCGCCCAGCGCGCGCCCGCGGTGGCGCCATCCGCGCAGCCGCCGTCGCGCGCCGCGGCTCCGCGCCGCGAGAACGACCGCGCGCGCGGGCTTTCACGTGGAGGGCCTCTGTCTTAGTGACCAAGGGGTGCCCGCCCCGAGGCCCTGCCCCCCCCGAAAAAGTATGCGATGGGATGAGGGGCGAGAGGACGAGGGCGCGGTTTCAACGCGATGAGCGGCTCAGCCCTGGACTCCCGCCCCCCGCCCCGATCCAAAGTTGCCCCGACTTTTTGGGTTCGGCGGCCGCCCCCGCCAACTTTGGACGGGGGCGCAGGGGGCTCGCGTTGCTCTCAAAGCGGTTTCACGACTTCCAGATGATCCAGACATGACGCCATGACTTGATGATAGCCACACGTACCCCCCAAGCTCCCATGATGGCTTCGAGGCGATCCTAATATGGCCCCAATGAGACCTCATGGCTCAACAGGGCACGAATCTGACGCGATGGCCTTCATGCGACCTCGCGGCGACCTATGGGAAATTCCAGTCCGCATGCCCTTCGTCGAGTTTTTAATTTAAAAGAAGTTGATTTTCTCGGTGGGTGGGGTGGGTGGCATGTCGTGACCGAACCCATCCACGGAGTGTCAGCAGGCGCCATCGACCGCCTGTTTGTCGCCATTGCAGGCGACGCGCATACTGCTTCCGCTGCGACATCTTCTACAACGACGCGGGCCATTTCGGCATCCACGGCTGCCGGCGAGGACGTGGGCCCACCAGGTCCATCGCGGACTACGATGACAGCGCGCGGCCGCAGTGGTCCACCAGGACACCGCACCACACCCAGCAGCGCACAGCAGCGCCACTGAGTGCGCGTCGCCGACGAGGACCGCCTCCGCCAGCTCGCTCCGCGGCCGAGGCGGAACGCGACTTGCAACGACCACTATGAGCTCCGGCGCGCCCAGTCACGAGCCAGCATCAACCAGTTGGCAGAGCGACGAAGCATGATCATCCCCGACAACCTCCGACAAGCCACGCAGACCGCGGGCCAAACCGAGCCCAGCACGCGAGCGATCGACTTTGTTATCGGACGGGCACGCGCTGCGGACGCGCCAGGGCGGATCGGCAGTCCATCTGACCCAACCACAGCGAACAAATGCGGCGCCCGGGACCGCCGGGACAACGACGACCACGTCCAAGACCTTGACAGCGACCCAGGGGTCCTTGATTTCCCCATCAAGGGCCCAGACGACGCTGACGGACTGCCCCAGACGCATGCCACCAGGCACAGCGTCAATCACCGTGCCTGCCTCCGGCAGCAGGAAGTATGCAGACAGAGGCGCGGCCTCCTCCTGCTCCTCCAGCGACCTGTCGCCGCGCGGGGCCCATGGGAACCAGTTCGCGCGAGTGATCTGACCTGGATGGGAAGATGCGTCGAACGTGTCGCAGAGGAAAACCGCCGCCACAGCTACGCGCCGCCGTGCCGACCCACGCGAAGTGACAACTTGCCGCTCGACGGGAAGCGTGCGACCTCTGCCTCGCCGCGCGGTAGAATGCGCAGCTCGCGCGGCGCCTGGGGCGCGCCCTGCGGCGGCCTGGCCGGCGTGGACAGACCCGTCTACCGCGTCGACTGCATTCATGCTGGACACACCGGGCTGCCGGCGTGGACAGGCCCGTCTGCCGCGTCGACTGCATTCATGCTGGACACGCCTGGCGCTTCAACCACTTCTGCCAAACGGCGACGCCCGCGGCGCCCCCCCCCGCCAACGAGGGCACCGATAGACATCGGCATCCCAGCACCGCCACAAGGCAAGAGGGCGGCGATTGATATCCCAGTGCCGCCAGCGCCGCCAGGGGAAGCTTCGCGGGGCGATGACTCCTCTTCTTGGAAACGTTCCCAGCGACTACTCACCAGGGGCCCCGCCATGGCCGCCAAATCCATCAGTGTCAAGCGGCTCCCCAACCAGAGAGTCTGACAGCGTGGGACAAGCAGCGCGCCTGCCCCAGCGCGCTCAGCAGCACGACGACGAACAAGGACACCGACGCGGCCGCGCCTCGTTCCACCCGGGGCCTGGCCTAGCGTAGCCAGGACCATGGAAGGATCGGGCTGCCGCGCGCTGCGCGGGCTGGGCGCCGCCCGCCGACAGCGCGACGGCGCCGCCGCCAACCTCGGCGCCTCGGCAATCACTTGGCTAAGCGCCATCACAGCACCTGTCATCGTGGCGGGGGGGGAAGCCCGACCAGCTCGCCGCCGACGCACCGCGACTGTTTGCGACACCTGCCGAGGGAGTCGACCAAGACACTGGCAGTGCGACGACGGACGCCAACACTGCCGCCCATCAGCATGGCCTTCACCACTCAGATGGACTCCCTGTCCAGCGCACTCAGCAACGCTGGCACATGCAGGGGCCTTTTCCTTTTGCGGGGCCAGAGGAATCGTGGCAGCCGCCGACGCAGTCAGGGGCCACCGGGCCCGCGACACGGCCAACTGGCCACCGTGCCACGGGTGCGAAGCCGCGACCGCCGACGGCCTGACGCCGTGGCTTCCCTGGGCAGCCAGTGCCACCCACAGCCGCGCCGTCAGATGGGTCACTCTCTCTGCCGCCTGCGCGAGCCTCGCCATGGCCGCCGACGGGGGCGCGACGATCCATGCAGGACGTGGAAGCGCCCATGCCTACACGCCGCGCGGCGCAGGTAAGGCGATCGGAGCCTGCCGACCCGCGCCGCGGGCCGAGACCCACCCTGCCAGCGTCGACGATGCAGCCAGTTACCCGCGCTGTCGGCAGCGCCATCCTGCGCGTGCTCTCCGCGTTCCAATCTTGAGTTACCTCGACGTGGTCCTGGGTTCGCGCCAGCATTGCCCAGCGCAGGAGGGCCATGCTTCACTGCGCGGCAGTGGCCCTTGGGCACGGGATCGCATGCGCGGCCGACGTCCGCGCGGGGGAACGGCGCCTGGAACGCGGCCCACTACGGGCCTGGATGCGCAGATGCTGCGGCAGAGGTCCCCGGATAAGCACTCTCACCGCTGCAAGCGCTGCGCCCTCGGAACTCGCCGCGCCCCTCGTCGCTGACCCGCCAGCGGAAGTGGCCCTCTCCACGGCCACCATCAAAGTCGTCAGAGCGGTGCTACGACCCCCATCGAGGACGACGGCGGCGGCCAGAGGCCACTGGCAGCGCGGCCGCGCGCGAGGCCGCAGCCGCCGCCACGGCCCACGTCAAGGCCGAAGAGGCGCCAGCCCAGTCGGACGCGTTGCATCCCTGCCAGGGGATAGCCCACGCAAAAACACAGCGTGCGCAAGTGCCACTGGGGATGACTCGCCACAGCAGCAAAGGGGGCGCCAACTTCGAAATAATCGATCCAGCACTCCTGCCATCAGTCCCTTCGACCCACCATCCGGGAGAGAGGGCTAACAGAACTCGCGCCCGGGGCCGCCGAGCTCCGCGCCACCAGCCCACGTCCTCGACAGTCGCAGAACGTGGCGGGGGAAGGGGCCCTCAGGTCCACGGGGCGCGGCAGTCCGCGAGTCGCTCCTTTGCAACCGCGCCGAAGCAGCAGATGGGGCGGGCCCCGCGGCCCTTTCATTGATCTCTACGACGCGACCCTGCAGCAAAAAGTCAACGGCGCCACGTGGGTCAGAGGAGAAGTCGCCTCCTCTAAAGCTGCTCTCCTCACGTGGCTTCATGGGATCTAGCGGAGCCGTCGGAACACGCCTTTTGATTGCGGTCTGTTCCTCCACGCTGCGCGCGTGGAAAACGTCGATCGTGCGGTGGGGGGGCGCTCGTTAAGGAATGTGCACAGGCGGTTTCAGACCCTGGAAGATCCCCTATCTGCTGAGGGTGACGGTGCTGCTCATTGCCGCGCAGCAGTTGGAGTTCCACGGGCTGCCAGGCCCTGGATTCCTTATCTAAGGGTTCCTTATGCCCCCACCGTGTCTGTCAGCAGGAGTGGGCGCTTCTGCCAGGCCCCGGGAGAGAGGCCACGGGTGCGAAGTCATCGGACGCATCTATGCCGGCGCACGCCCATTGCAAGCAGTGAACTATCGCACCGTGGAAGTGCGTCGCTTTGACCGCAACGAGGAATCTGGAGCATCGTGCCCCGTCGCTCTCTTATTGTGCGAAGCCCATCCCGCGCCAGTGGGCTCGGGCCTCGCACAGTCCTCAATCCAAAACGTCAATCGGTCTATCCACCCGCGGGTCATCCGAGTTTTTCACTGGATGGGATGACGCCTGCATCGCAGAGGGGCCGTCGCGAGTCCGTCGGCCTTAAAATGGATGGACTAGCGGGGCCACGCGCAGCTCTTTCTCGTCGCGGGTGTCACTGACCAGTGCGTCCTTCATTCCGCCGAGACCACTGACTACGCGGTGGTCAGGGGACTCGCCAACCTTGAGTCACACTGGCCCGCGGCCATGGCGCTCCGCTGCCCGCGGGCTGCCCGAAGGCGGTTGCGTAGGCGGAGGCAGCAGTCTAGACCCAGCCACGGCACCCTACCTGGCGTGCCGCCACTAGGTTTCGCCCTGCATGGCACCAGTCCTCTTCCGATCAACCTTGGCGCCGCCCACCAACGCCAACGGATGCCATGGACTGTCGGTCAATCCGCCAGCCGTGGGTCAGCAGAGACGAGGTCGAGCATCGTCAGACGCCCGAGACCGCGGCCTCCAGGCTGACGGAAGGGCCGACTGCTGCGCAGGCACGAACAGCAGGCGAATTCTCGCGGGTCCCATCCGACACCGCCTAAAGCAGATCCACTGCGGAGCAGGCCTTGGGTGCCATCTAGGATTGCGCAGCCACGCTCGAACCCAGGCGCCACCGCACCCGCGCCCCAGCACGACGCGGCTCCAGCAGTCGTTATCGCTAGGCCACAAGCCCCACGAGGTCATTTGAGCGCAAGCACTAACATCGCTGCGAACACCTGAAGCTACGAGTGCGCCAGAGCAACGCGACATCGCAGAAGGGGAAGCAGAAGGTGACGCCATCAGCTTGCGCAGCTGCAGTAGGCATGACGTCGATACCGATCGGCTGCTAGCGAAGTACCCACTCGGTCCGACGGCGCGCAAGTACTATATGAAGCACTGGCACGTCCATGACGTACTTGGCTAATGATGTGCATTAGGGTGCTCGTAACTGTCATGGGGCGCTGCCACGCAGGGCGACTTTGCGAAATCATCCTCACCGTTTGAAGGGTGGACCATGAACGGCGCCGACAGATGGGCCACCGACGCCCTGGGATACCACGGGGCAGTAACGAGACACACTTTGATCGACTTGGAAGCCGCAAGCCAACAGCTGTGGCCGCAGGCGCTGCAGGGCCAAATGCTCTGCCCCACGCAGGCCTCACCACCGCCAGGTACAGCTCGGGACCCGATGCGCAATGGCGATGAAGATCCCGAGACAAGGACCACCCACCGAGGATATGGGTCCGCACCAGGCCCAGCTGCCCCTTTCAAGTGCGCTCAGTCTGCGCGCGCCAACACCAGCATGACCAGGGCGACGGACAACGCGCCCCATGGCAATGCCCATGGTGTTGGGACAAGCGGAACGAATGCGCACTATAATGGTCCACACAACCCCATGGATGCGACCTTTCAAGCCGACGGGTGCGCTCATGCGACTGACTTGGCAACGGTTTGACACGCGGCTTCAATAACCAAAACGGCGACGCTGCCCTCGAGGTGTTATGAGCCCCCAGCGGCCGACGCTCTACAAATGGGACCCCCTGCGACCGCATATGCCCGCCCGCTTCGCCAGTCTACGCCAGGGGAAGCGCGTGCCATCGGCGCGCTGCCACCAGGCGCGGCCAAGGCGAGCGGTCCTCCGGGCCCCCTCGCCCAGTTGCCGGGGCGCGCTCCCCCGCGCGGACGGCCGCCCAGCAGGCGGCCCCTCGATCTCCGGCAAGCCCTTAACATGCAGCGATACAGACCTAGTTGTACCCCAAGGCGGCCCGCCACGGTTCCGCATGCCGCTCTTCATTGCAGCAGCTGTTCTATCTGGAAGAAGAATTAGCATGCAAACGCGCCTTCAGCAATGGACAGGTCAGAGGAGACTGCCGACGCGCCCTGGCGGGCATGACCGGCGCGCAAAAGAGAACGGTCGCAATCGAAATCGCCGTGGAAATCGGTTGCGCGCAGGGTCAATTTGCGCGCCGCACAACGGCCGGACATCAAGATATTTTGGAGAATCCAAGCGCTGCACCCCGAATGGCTCGTCTTCGGCGTCCTCGCTAGGAGCAACAACAGTCGCATAATGTTCGAGTTATTCGGCCCCGTCACGGATTGCTGCCCGGGCCCTGCACTGCGAAGCCTGCCGGGCTACTTCTCCCACAACAGGCCCAGCTGGTGCGGTTTCGCCCTCCCCCCCCCCCTCCCCCGCGCCGTGGTGCCTCGGTGTCCGAAGGGGGAGACGAGCGCCGAGGTCCTGGAGCAGTGGCGACACGGCGACTGCAGACATAACCGATGCAACCAACTCGGCTGGCGCCCAACCGCCACCAGGCGCGGGCACCGCGGCGGGGCCCAACAACGGCGCAAGCACGCCGCCGGGACTATGTGGCGCCGAAGCAACGTGAGCCAAGTCGCCGCCATGTGGGGAGGTCCGACGAGCTGCTGCCATGTTCGCGCCTCCACCGGGACGGGGGGGCTGGGGACCAACGGTGCCCGACCGCCTGTCCGGCCGCGCCCGCTGGCTTCCCGCGTCGAACCGCCGTCGCGCCCGCGTCCGCGACGATGTCCCCGCGCGGAGCACCAGCTCCTAGATGTCATGTGCCGCCGGGGTGCGAATCGCCCCTGGCCCTCCCGCCTCCGCCGCTCACCATGCGACCGCAAGACAAGGGGGGCAGGGGCAGGGGCCGAGCCTTGAACCGCCAGGTTCAGGGGGGGCTACCAGGCGCGCGCACGCACAGGAGGATGCCAACAAGAAAGCAAGTAAAGGCGACCACGTGCAGAGGCTCAACCCTGAAGGCGCCCCATGCAAGGCCGCTCCAATGCCACCGCGCACGCAGGCCGAAGCCACCGACAAAGTCGCGCCTGGGCATTCCACGGCCAAGTCGCCTGCCCTTGGGGGCCGATCCAACTCTAGCCCATGCAGAGCGCAGCGCCAATCGGGGGGCCCCCGTCGGGCCACAGGCGCCCTCTGCAGCGCCCCCCAGTTCGGCCTTCTCACCCCCTGGGAGGCAGGGCGGCCGAGCGCCGCCCGCTGCCAGACCGAAGGAGAGGCCGCCAGGCGCTCCCCACGGTTCGGTGACCACGGCGGCCATGGAGCGACGCGCCCAGGCCCTGAAGCTGCGAGGCACGAGCGCGTCGGCGTAACAGACGCCAGCCACGCCCACGTGCCAGGCGAGGCGCCTAGCTTCGCGGCCCAAGCCACTGGCGCAAGGCCTATGGCGACAAGTGCGCCATTACCTTCGCCGGCGCCGTAGCTGCAACACGGGAGTTCCCGGGGGCCTGCGCTCCGGGCGGCCCAGCATGCCCACTTGCTACCGCGGGCCAGAGGCAAATGGAGGTGCCACCTGGACCTCCTCCTTCCCGCCCTGGAGACGAAGGGGGCCGCGCCGCGCGGCCGCGCAAAGCCAGCCCATTGAGTGCGGTTTCTGTCAAGGGAAATTGCGTTTCCCATGATTCGGAATTATAGGAGACGCAAGGCTAGCCCATTGAGTGTTGTTTTCCAGGGGAATTGCTCTTCCCATTATTCTGAATTCGAATTACGGGAAACCGCGCTTCCCGAAATTCGGAGAACAAATTTTGGGAAACGCAACTCCAGCCCATAGAGTGCGTTTTTTTCAAGGGGAGTTGCGTTTCCCATGATTGGGAGTTATGGGAAACGCAAAGCCAGCTCATTGAGTGCGGTTTAAATTGCGCTTCTCATAATTCGGAAGTGTGAGAATCGCAAAGCCAGCCCGTCGAGTGCAGCTCTTCAATGGAATTTGCGTTTCCCATAACTCTGAATTCAAATTATGGGAAGACCATTTCCTGGCAAACGCAAAGCCGGCCCATTGAGTGCGGTTGCTCAAAGGAAACTGCGCTTCCCATAATTCGAAATTATGCGGAACGCAAAGTCAGCCCATTGAATGCGGTTTTTCAAGGGTAATTGCGTTCAACACAATTCGGAGTTATGGGAAACGCAAAAGCCAGCCCATTGAGTGCGGTTGTTCAAAGAGAATTGCGTTTCCCATGATTCGGAATTATGAGAAACGCGAAACGCAAAGCCAGCCCATGGAGTGTTATTTGTCCACGGAAATTGCGTTTCCCAGAAGACAGAAGTATGGGAAACGCAAAGCCAGCCCATCGAGTGCGGTTTTTCAAAGACAGTGCGTTTCCTATAATCCGGACTTCGAATTCTGGGATGCCGCGTCCCCCGACATTCTGAATTCGAGTTGTTGGAAACGACATTGTGAATTCGACTTGTGGGAAAAGAATTCGCATTATGGGAAACGCATTTCCCGAAATTTGGAATTCGAATTCTGGGAAACGCAAAGCCAGCCCATTGAATGCGATTTGTCAATGGAAATTGCGTCTCCAATGAAATTTCTGGAAACGCAGAGCCAGCCCATCGAGTGCGGTTTTTCAAAGGGGATCGCTTTTCCCAGAACTCGGAATTATGGGAAACGCATAGCCAGCCCATTGAATGCGGTTTTCTTCACGGGAAATTGCGTTTCCCATAATTCGAACTTCTGGGAAACGCAAAGCCAGCCCATGGAGTGCGGTTTTTCACAGAGAACCGCGTTTCCCATAATTCGGAATTATGGGAAACTCAAAGCCAGCCCGTTGAGTGTATTTCACAAGAAATTGCGTTTCCCATACTTTGGAATTATGGGAAAGGCAAAGCCAGCCCATCGAGTGCGGTTTTTCAGAGGAAATCGCGTTTCCCATAATTCTGAATTATGGGAAACGCAAAGCCGGCCAATTGAGAACGGTTTTTCTAGGAAATTGCGTTTCCCACAATTTGAAGTTAGAATTATGAGAAACCGCGTTTCCCGACATTCGGAGTTCGAATGATGGGAAACGCCAAAACAGCCCAGTGAGTGCGGTTTTCTAGGGATTCCGCGTTTCCCGTAATTCGGAATTCGAATTCTGGGAAACGCGTTTCCCGTACTATGTGTCCTTGGGGCAGTCGTCCGGGGCTGCGTGTCCCTTGATTTGCCAGTTTCGAATTGTTGAATTCTGGGAAACGCAAGCCCGGACGGCAGCCGGCGGGGGGGGGAGGAGGACGGGGGGAGGAGGAGGAGGAGGAGGAGGGAGGAGGGAGGGGAGGAGGAGGAGGAGGAGGAGGAGGAGGAGGAGGAGGAGGAGGAGGAGGGCAGGAGGAGGAGGAGGGGGAGGAGGACGAGGGAAGCGAGGCTGCGGCCCCGCCGCGCCGCCCCATGGGACACCGAAGGGACACCAACGCGCCACCGACGGGACAACGACGGGACACCGACGCGGGACACCACGGCGGGACACCACGGCGGGACACCACGGCGGGACAGTCTGGCCACCACCCGCCCACCGGGGGAGGTTCGGAAAGTTGTCGTGCCCCTCCCTAGCAACAGCAGAGTAATTCCCCTCGCCCGCCCACGCAGCTTCGCCTCGCTCGCACGAATGATGCGATTTCCAGGTCGAGGGCCCTCCGTTCCAATTCGATCTCGTCCCCCAGCCTCGGACTACTCTCCCCCCGAATCCTTCGGCGGTGTCATCAGCCAGCAACGCCGAGCACCACACTGGGGACGACGCGGAGGAGGAGGAGGAGGAGGAGGAGGAGGAGGAGGAGGAGGAGGA
>CAUYUJ010014185.1:250000-266342 GCA_963575745.1 Prorocentrum cordatum | reverse complement strand
TTTTAGTAGTAGTATAGTAGTAGTAAGCCGCAGCAGTATAGTTGTAGCAATAGTATTGCTAGAGTAGTAGAATAGTAGTAAGTAGTAGTAGTAGTAGTAAGCGTTCGAAGTAGTAGTAATAGTAGTAGTAGTAGTAGTAGTAGTAGTAGTAGTAGTAGTAGTAGTAGTAATAGTAGTCGTAGTCGTAGTCGTAGTAGAAGTAGTAGTAGTAGTAGTAGTAGTAGTCGTCGTGGTAGTCGTCGTCGTCGTCGTCGTCGTCGTCGTCGACGTCGTCGTCGTAGTAGTAGTAGTAGTAGTAGTAGTAGTAGTAGTAGTAGTAGTAGTTGTAGTAGTAGTAGGAGTAGGAGTAGGATTAGGAGTAGGAGTAGTAGCAGCAGCAGTAGTTGTAGTAGTTATAATAATCGTGATCGTAGTAGTAGTAGTAGTGGTGGTAGTAGTAGTAGCCGTTGTAGTAGTAATAGGTAGTAGGAGTTGTTGTTGTGGTAATAGCGAGGAGAAGGAAAACGCTGAGAAGGAGGAGGAGGAGGAGAAGGAACGGATGAGAAGAATCCTGAAACATTGACTCATCGTTCCCTCCCGCAGCTGCGAGAGAAGGTTTGGGCTCAGACGCCCAGTCTCTGACCGCAGCAACGCCGTCTTTGATGGCAAGACGTGGTTGGCACCGACCGACGCCTTGCAGGCCAGAAGGTGCACTCTGGCCGCTAACTGGAGCTCGCGCAACTGGGGGGCGATAAATCGGGGAGGCAGCGAGAGCTGCAGAAAAGGAACCCGTCAGGGCCCCTGAAGTGGCCCCTCAGGGCCCAGCAGGGGGTCTCTAGGGGCCCAAAAGTGCACCTTTCTTCCCCCTCTCATTTACACGCCGGTCGCTGAAAGTAGATATTTTTGGATTCCCAGGTCCCAATCTACTTCAAGCGCCTTCCTACTTCAAGAATCGGCGCGCTTTTGCTGTGTTTTGTTATTCCCTGGGGGGGCCTGGACCCAATCAACTTAATCTGCCTTCCTACTTCATGTTTTTACCTACTTCTTCCGACCGACGTATCTCATCTCCCCAGCAAACGACGCCCGAGCTAGATTGTTGTGGCTCTTGATTCGGGCACGCGCAAAGCTGGGCGTTGGTGGGGGCGTTCGTCGAGGAGTGTGCCCGGGAGGCTGCAGGCCCAGGAGGGTCCCTTACCTAAGGAGGGCGGCGGGGATTTCCACGGCCAGACCACGATTGGGGGTCCATCTGCTTAGGGACCCTGGATTCCTTATCCAATGCTTCCTGGCCGACTGCCTTCGCTGTAGTATGTAGCATCGCATGCGGCGCCTGGGCGTCGGCTACAGCCGTCGTCTGCCTTGTTTCTGCGCGTGCTAGCGAAAGCCGGATGCCGGAAGCGATGCCTGGTCGAGGCAAACAGAGGTCTCCAGAGATCCAACGTCTTGACAAAATCAAGACGGAGGTGTTTTGGCAAATTTCGGCCCCAGGGGCCCTCGCCGGGTCTCGGGACCATCAAAAAAAGACTCAGGATGGAGAGCCGGTCCTGGGGAACGGTTCGAGACTTCAAGGGACCCTTTTCGTTTTCCTCCTCCTCCTCCTCCTCCTCACCTCCTCCTCCTCCACCTCCTCCTCCTCCTCCTCTTCCTCTTCCTCCTCTTTCTCTTCCTCCTCCTCCTCCACCTCCTCTTCCTCCTCCTCCTCCTCCTCCTCTTCCACCTCCTCTTCCTCCTCCTTCTCGGGCGAGAATCTGTGGAACAACTCACGGCATCGGATCTCTGGGCTCGGCACCCGGGGCCCGGCCTCGGACGCCCGAGCCTGCCGCCGCGGCCCGCGCCGCCCTCGGTGGCCGCCGCTCTCAGGAGCGGGCAGTGGCCGACGAAGGACAGCACACACCCACCACAGTCGGGGCCCTGAAGAAGGAACCCGTTTCGTTGGGGAGGGGCTCCGCGTTCCTTAAGTGTTTCGCAGCTTGCCTCAGGTTTTCCTTATGTTTCGATCGGGAATCGAAGTTTAACTCATGGAAAAAGGAGCCTCGTTCCTTATTTTGGGTTCCTTAGGTCAAGCCCCCGACTGTACCCCCCAGGGGGGATGGAGGGGGCTAGGGTTAGGATGCTCCAGCCGACTTTCGCCTTGATCACCGGGAAGAGTTTCGAGCGCCCCAGGAAGTGCCGAAACTCGAGGGCTTTCACGGGTCGGGCCCTGGGAGACACTCGCCCGACACCGTTTCGACACTGTTTCGGCACTCTTTTGACACTTTTCCGGGCGCTCGAAATCATTTCTGGGATGTGGCCCTCATGCAGGATGGGAACATCGTAAGGCTATGGGGGTGCGTGTTGTCGGATGGGGCTTCCCCGCTCGAGCGGGAGCCCCCTCGGGGTCCGACAACCTGCATGCGGACCCATAGCCAGCCCTCCTCCCTCCGACCCCCCTATCGGTATGGGTGTGCGTTGTTCGTTCGTCAGTGGTCTCTTCTTCTCTATGGCCATCTCGACGTCTTCTCCTGGTCGCGGACCGTTGGCGGAACCGAGGCACGGGTGTCACTTACGACGCTGTCTTCCCCTCCCCTCCCGGCGGCCAACGCCGCCGGGGAACGCGGGAGTTCAAGTGGCTTTCGTACAGATAAGAATCAGAAGGCGCAGGAGTCTCAGGGGCCCCCTCCTTCTCCTTTCCTCGTCCTCTTTCTGATGTGTGCGGACACCCTCTTCGCTGCCATAGCCCGCGGGCACGGGAGGAGTACCGGGTGCCGGAGGACCAGCTGGTTGTTCCTTCTGCCCTTGCCAGGTCCATTGGGATGGGCGGGTTTCGTTCGCCTTTGTTGCTGTTGCTGCTGCTGCTGTTGCTGTTGCGGTTGTTGTTGCTGCTGTTGTTGTTGTGGTTGTGGTTGGTGGTGGCGGTGATGGTGGTTGTGGTTGTTGTTGTTGTTGCTGCTGTTGTTGCTGTTGTTGCTGTTCTTGTTGTTGTTGATGTTGTTGTTGTTGTTGTTCATGTCGTTGTTGTTATTGTTTTTGATGTTGTTGTTGAATACTTATTTCTATTCTTGTTGATCTCTGGAAACGGTTCCGCGCGCTCTCGTCTCGTAGCCGGCACATTTTCTCTGGAAACGAGGCTCCCGCTCGAGCGTTGACTTGAGCCTAAATGTGGGCCCTTGGAGGCCCAGCTACGGCAACAACGGCTCCCGCTCCATACTTCCTCACAATTTACCCCGAGACACCCTGGCCAGAGAGGCCCCCGAACTCAGGAACGGCGCTCTTGCTCGAGACTTCCTCGCAATTCAATTAAGTTGGCGGAGGCCCAGCCACGACGACACGGGCTTCTGCTCGATACTTCCTCACGATTTACTCCGAGAGCCCCTGGCCAAGAAGGCCCCCGAACTCAGGAACGGCGCTCTCGCTCAAGACTTTGCCGTACTTCAGGCAAGTTGGTGGAGGCCTGGACACGGCGACAAGGGCTCCCGTTCGAGATTTCTCCATCGGTATTCCGAGAGCCCCTGGCCAAGAAGGCCCCCGAACTCAGGAACGGCGCTCTCGCTCGAGACTGCTTCGCACCTCAGTCAGTGGCCGACCAGAAAAAGGTTCCCCCCGAAAGGGGGTGCAATCGAAGACGAATTGGGCGGGTATCGAGGGTTGGGGTATACGGAATGCAAGACACGCGTGCCAGTAAGAGCGAACAGTCTTAAAATGATACATGTGATTGTTGACGTTGATGCTGCTGTTGTTGCTGTTGTTGGTTTTGTTTTTGTTGTTGTTGAGTTCTCTTTTCTCGAGAGTAGCTGTTTTTTAACCCTTCTTCCCGGCAGCCATTGGATTTTTCAAGTAATGTGCTTCTCCCTGGGCTCACACCTGGTTTATTAAAGGGAAAGCGAGGGGTCACCAAAGTGCGCCCCTCGCCCCTGGTTTACAACAGCAGCGGATCCCGCTGGATATTTCCTCGCTCTGCATTCCCAAATCGCGCTCTCGCGCGGGGCCTCCTCACAGTGTATACGGGAATCGCGCCCTCGCGTGGGACTTCCTCGCAATTTGTTCAGACGCCGCGCCCTCGACACTCAGGAATCACGCTCTTGCTTTGGACTTCCTCACGATTTATTTGGGAATCGCGCTGTCGCTCGAGACTTCCTCGCGATTCATGCAGAACGCACGCTTCAGCAACCCGCCCGCTCGACCTGGCCGCCTGGGCCCGCCTTCCCGACCCGCTTGTTAGAGTCTACCCGCCCCCTGCGTGTTTTCTGCTCCTAGCCCCCCTGCTGCTATTCTCTCTCGTGCTCCATCATCCTCCCTCCCATTGTCCCTTCCTTCCATGCGTCCTCTCTCTTTCCCTGCCTTAGGGGCTGCACGAAATACACGTTGCAGGTAAGACAGATATCTACCCCCCAAGAGGGGGAGTCGAAGACGAAGAGGGCGGGCATCGAGGGTTTGGAATATATGTGTTGCGTGGCACACGAGCAGATGAGAGCGAAGAACATTAAAATGATTGTGTTGTTGTTGTGTTGTTGTTGATGTTGTTGTTGTTGTTGTTGTTGTTGTTGTTGTTGTTGTTGTTGCTTCTGTAGCTGTTGGGAACGACGGGTTTCAGACGCCCCCCCCGGGGAGGGGGAGGGAGGGAGGGGGGGCGCATCGCATCGCATCGGGGGGGGGGATCATATCGATTACAACCACTTCGGATTGTTCAGGAACTAATTCGGTCGGATAGCAACCACTGGAAACGGACTGATCGCAAGCTAAAGGATTCCGATACAAACCTTTCTGAAAAACACCGGATTGCAACCGATCCATGAGCTTCTTGCCGAGCTTCTGCAGAGCTCTCTGAGAGGCCTTTCAGAGGCTTCTCTGAAGCAGAGGCTTCTCTTAAGCCTTTCAGAAGCTTCTCTGAAGCCCATTCAGAAGCTTCTCTGAAGCCTTTTTTTCAGAGGCTTCTCTGAAGCCTTTCAGAGGCTTCTCTGACGCCTTTTTGCAGAGCCTTCTCTGCAGCCTTTTCCTGAGGCTTCTCTGAAGTCTTTCACATGCTTCCCTGAAGCCTTTTTTCAGAGCCTTCTCTAAAGCCTTTCAGAAGCTTCTCTGAAGCCTTTTCAGAGGCTTCTCTGAAGCATTTTTTCCAGAGGCTTCTCTGCAGCCTTCCATAGGCTTCTCTGAAGCCCTTTTCATAGGCTTCTCTGAAGCCTTTTTTTCCAGAGGCTTCTCTGAGGCCTTTCTGAGTCTTCTCTGAGGCCTGCCTGAGCCTTCTCTGGTAGGCTTGTCTGAGGCCTCTGAAAAGGCTTCTCTGAGGCCTCTGATAGGCTTGTCAGAGGCCTCTGAAACGCTGCTCTGAGGTTTCTGAAAGGCATCTCTGAGGCCTCTGAGAGCCTTCTCTGATAGGCTTTTCTGAGGCCTCTCAAAGGAATCTCCGAGGCCTCTGAAAAAGGCTTCTCTGAGGCCTCTGGTCGGCTTCTCGGAGAGGCCTTGCTGAGGCTTTTCTGATAGGCTGCTCTGAGGCCTCTGAGAGGCTTCTCCTGAGAGGCTTCTCTGAGGGGCTTCGCGCCCAGGTTGGGGGAGCGGGGCTCTGAGGCTTCTGCGAGGCTTCTAAGAGGCTTGTGAGAGGCTTCTGAGAGGCTTCTGGGAGGCTTCTGAGAGGCTTCAGAGAGGCTTCTGAGAGGCTTCTGAGTCCACAGTTCCCACAGGTCGCACAAGTCCACAGTTCCCAATGGTCGCGCAAATCCCAAGGATCCCGCCGTTCCAGCCTGCCCCGCAGGCCCCACAGGTCCCACAGGTCCTGCGTGTCGCACGGGCGCCAAAGGTCTCGCAGGCCGCGCAGGGCGCACACGTCCCCCAGCCAGCGTTCCCACAACCACCACAGGCCCAGACCGCGTGGCGTCGTGACAACATGTGTTTCTGTTTCGGGCTCTGGGGGCCATCTCCGGGCCCAGGGGCCGTCCAAAAGTGACTCAGTATGCGGCCTGGGCACGCCGGCGACGTTGGCGAAGGCGTTCAAGGCTGCATTCTGCGACGCGGAAGCACCGAGTGACACGGTGGGGCTACTGTACCCGGCGAAATTCAACCTTGAACGATCGGGGCCGCGGTCGATTCAAGGTTGAACGATCGACGCGGTGCCAAAAAGCCTTGCGAGTGCCGACGCCGCACGCACCTACCATAGGGGCATTCGTCCAGACCTCTGAGGGTCGACGTTCTGGAAAAGTCAGGACGTTGGGGGTCTGGGCCGCCGCGTCTACCCGCCTTGCCATCCTGTCCTCTTCCTTTTCCTCCCCCTCCTCCTCCTCCTCCTGCTCCTCCTGCTCCTGCCATTCCTCCCTCCCCTCCTCCTTCTCCCTTCCTCCTCCCTTCCTTCTCCCTCCCTCCTCCTCCTCCTCCTCTTCTTCCTTCTCCTCCTCCTCCTCCTCCTCCTCCTCCTCCTCCTCCTCCTCCTCCTCCTCCTCCCTCCTCTCCTCCTCCTCCTCCTCCTCCTCCTCCTCCTCCTCCTCCTCGTCCTCCTTCTCGTCCTGCTCCTGCTCCTCCTGCTCCTGCCCTTCCTCCCTCCCCTCCTCCTCCTCCTCCTCCTCCTCCTCCTCCTCCTCTTCCTCCTCCTCCTCCTCATCCTCCTCATCCTCCCCGTCCTGATATGCAATGTGTTTCACGCCGGGCGTTTTCGTGCAGTTTCGGTTTCGATCGTATACGAATCACATAGGAATCGTATACGGATCATGGTCCAAGTACATGTGTTTAGCTGAGATCATGATCGGCCGTCTGTGATCGGACCGATCGCAATCGCTTTTTCAGATTCCCACTGGACGGCTTAAGGGAGCTCATTGCACCCAGAAGCGCTCTAATGATCTCTTCTGCAATCAGAGCCTGATTGGAACGACCCAAAAACACCGCAACCAGTTCGGACCGATCGCAACTGGTTGCGGTCGGTCCAAAGTGGTTGACGATCGGTCCGAAGTGGTTGCGATTGGTCGTGCTACCAGGGGGCGGGGGGGGGCTGCACCTACGAGATTCTGATGGGATCCCTTACATTCCTGGATTCCTGGGGATCCGTCTGGATTCCTGGAGGATCCTGGGCAATGCAAGGGATTCCGACGGATGTGTGCGGAGTGTTTTGAATTTCTAAGGACTCTTGAGGATCTTTCAGGATTCTTGCGCAGGGGATTTCTGAAGGAGTCCTCGGGGAACCTGTGGATTCCTGCGGATTCCATCGGATTTCTGTGAATTCCCAGCGATTTCGGAGTCCGATGGATTTCTTTGGACTCCAGAGGAATCATTCGGATCCTTCTGGGCAGAGGATCCCGACGGAACCCGAAGGATCCTGCAGGATTCAGAAGGATTCCAACGGATCTGTGGGGACTCCCCAACCTTCTAATGAATCGCGCTTTCGTTCGGAACGTCCTCGCGATTTGCCCAATAATTGCGCTATTGCTTCCAAGTTTTTTATTTGCACGCTGTCGCCTAGATTTGTCGCTCAAGCCTTCCGCACATTGTACTCAGGAGTCGAGCTCTCGCTCGATAGTTCTTCGCAATGTACTCAGGACTTCAGTTGTCATTCGCTCTGTTTTTTTTTTTCTCTCTCTCTCTTTTTTTTTTTCTCTCTATCTCTCTCTCTCTTTCATATTGATTCCTCTCGCGAGACGGTTGTGAGGATGATGCCCTCGGTGATGGTGAATCGTGTTGTTGTTGATTATGATAGGGGTGAATATGGTGGTGAGTATGCTACTGGTGATGACTTTGCTGACGGTGATGGTGGTCATTGGGTGATGATGATTCTGATGATGATGTTGCTGATGATGGTGATGGTGGTGATGGTAGCGGTGACTATGTGAAACATGTTGATGGCGATGATGATCATGCCGGTGCATCTGTTGCTGACGTTGACGACGATTATGGTTGTGTTGGCGAGGTTGGTGATGATGCTGTTGCTGATGCGGATGGCGAGTGTTGTGGTGATACGTTGGCTATGATGATGGTGGTGATGGCGATGGTGGCGATAAGGGTGTAAATTCCAGTGGCACGGGTAGGAGCGGTGACGGTGATGACGGCGACGATCGTGATGTTGATGATGATGACGATGGCGATGAGAACGGCCGTGATGATGCTGTTGTTATTGAGGGTGTTGGTGATGAAGATGATGGCGATGACGACCATGATGCGGTTGCTACTGCTGGTCACGCTGATGGTGATGACAGGTGTGGTGGTTGCCACGATGCTGATAACAGTGGCGATTAAGCTGGTACTGATGGTTGTGATGATGGTGGCGATGATTCGGACGATGCATTGTATGATGATGGCAACGGCGACGACGATTCTGATGCTGGTGGTGGTGATGCTGATGATGACGACAACGATGATGGGGATTATGATGATGATGATGTTGCTGATAGTGATGAGGATGCTGCTGCTGCTGCTGATGTTTGTGACGCTGCTGCTGCTGCTGATGATGATGGTGCTGATGATGGTGCTGGTCATGACAGTGGTGATGATGATGGTATGATGGTGATGCTGGTGGTGGTGATGATTAGGGTGGTGCTACTGCTGCTGGTGATGATGATTATGAGGATGACGACTATGGAGGGTGTGAGTGGGGAGGGCGGAGGCATGTAGGACGTACGTTCTGAGGGAACGAGGGGTATGGATAGTCGAGGAGCGAGGATTCTCTCAGTAAGGACTCTTGAGTAGCAGTTCGAGAGTAAGGTTTCTTTGCTAAGGTTCTCTTAGTATGGACTATTGGGTCAGAGTTCCGTAGTAAGATTTCTTCATCAAGGGTCTTTCAGTAAGAACTTTTGTGTATGACCCCCATAGTAAGGATTAATTCTTAGGGTTCTCGTAGTAAGGACTCTTGTGTCATATATCCGTGGTGTGGCTTCTGTATTAAGGTTATTCAGTAAGGACTCTTGAGTATTACTCACGCGGTCAAGAATCCGCATTCAGGTTCTCTTCGTAAGGGCTCTTGAATACGACTCCCATAGAAAAAGGTTATGGCAGCGTGAGGACATTTGAAAATTATTTCCGTTGTAAGGCTTCTTGGCAAGGACTCTTGAATAGGACTGTTGAATGCAATTCCCGTAGTAATGTTTTTCTATCAACATTCTCTTAGTAAAGACTTTTTAGTAAGAGTCCCGTAGCAAGGTTTCTTCCTTCAGGTTCTCTTAGTAAGATCTTTTGATAAAGACTCCCATACCAAGGACTTTTTATTCGGGTTCTCATGGTACGGACTCTTGAGTATGAATCCCGCCGTGAGGTTTTTTTTCTGATCCAGTTGTTATTAGGAAGGACCCGTGAGTAAGATCCCCGTAGTAATAATACTTCGTTGCAGTTCTCTTAGTTAGGACTCTTGAATCCGAGTCCCGTAGTATAGATTCTGCACTAAAGTTTTCTTTAAAAGGACTCTTGAGTCATGCTTCCGTAGTGAAGTTTCTTCATTGAGGTTCTTTTAGGAAGGTCTCTTGAGTCAGAGTCCCGCAGTGAGGCTTCCTCCGTAAGTCGCTGTTAGTAAGGTGTTTTGAGTGCTAGTCACGTAGTCAGGAATCTTCGTTCAGGTTCTTTCAGTAAGGACTCGTGAGTAATATTCCCAGAGCTCAACTTCTTTATTGAGCTTACCTTATTGAGGACTCTTGAAACATACTCACGCAATAAGTTTCTTTTTTTCGGGTGCTCTCCGTAAGGGCTCTTCAGTACGAGTTCCGTAGTAAGGAATCGTCCTCAAGGTTCTCTTAGTAAGAACTTTTGAGACTCCCACAGTAAGAACTGTTTCAGGTCCTCTGATTAAGAACTTTTGAGTGGCACTCCCATAGTAAGGAGTCTGTGTTCGGATTTTCTGAGTAAGAACTTTTGATTGCGACTCCCATCGTACAGATTATGTATCAGGGGGTCCTCGAAGTAAGAACTCTTGAGCATTATTCCCATAGCACGTTTTCTCCATAAGCTTCTTTCAGTGAGGAGTCCTGGAGTAAGGTCTCTTAGTAAGGATTACGTAGTACTTTTTTCATAATGGACTCCGGACTTAAATTCTTCATTCAGGGTTACTGAATAAAAGCGGTTCCTTAGTCAGGACTCGTCATTATGGGTTTAGTAGATATCAAGCTTGCGTGGGAACGACATGGCCTGGGAAGTTTCGGCGCTTGCAGGCGCCTTAGCCTCCTCGATGGGATTTGGATGCCCGGCCCGGAAGCCGGTGCGATGCGATGCGGTGCTCCCCCCTCCCCCCTCCCCAGAGGGGGCGTCTGAAACCCAGCGTACCTCCCGTGGGTAGCAACGGTGAAGCTCGCCCCATTCGAAGGGGCTCAGGAAGCCGGCGTTCCCTTGTTGGTGCTGCTGTTGTTGCTGTTGCTGTTGTTTTCGTTGGTGGTGACTTGTCATTTCTCAAAAGTAATAATTGTTGATCCCTCCTGCCCGGTAACCATTGTATTTTTCAATTAAAGTGTTTCTCCTGGGGCTCGCACCCTGGTTTTCACAAGGGAAAGCGATGGGTCACCAATCTGTGGCCTTGGCCCCCCGGCTACAAGAACAATGAATCATGTTTGATATTTTCTCACAATGTATTCCTAAATCGCGTTCTCGCGCGGGGCTTCCTCACAATTTGTACAGGGATCGCGCTCTCGCGTGGGACCTCCTTGCAACTTACTCAGGCGCCACACCCTCGACTCTTGGGAATCACGCTCTCGCCTTGGATTTCCTCACGATTTATTTAAAAATCGCGCTATCGCTCGAGCCTTCCTCGCGATACATGCAGGAGGCACGCTTCAGCAACCCGCCTGCTCGACCTGGCCGCCTGGGCCCGCCTTCCCGACCCGCTTGTTAGGGTATACCCGCCGGATCTTCCCGCGTGGTTCTGCCACGTGTTTTCTGTTCTTGGCCGTCTTCCTGCTACTCTCTCTCTCTCTCTCGGGCTCCATCCTTCTCCCCCCCCGTTTGTCCCTTCCTTTCATGCGTCCTCTCTCGTTCCCTGCCTTAGGGCCTGCACGAAATACACGTTGCAGGCAAGACAGATATTTACTCCCGGGGGGGTACGGTCGAAGACGAAGAGGGTGGATATCGAGAGTTTGGGATGTAAGTGCTGAGTGGCACGCGAGCTGTTAAGAGCAGACAGTCTTAAAATGATTGTTGTTGTTGCTGCTGTTGTTGTTGAATCCCCAGTATCATGAATAATTGTTGTTCATCCCCCCTCCAGGGCACCTGGTGTGCTTTTTAATGTGCTCCTTCCGGGGCTTGCACCTTGTATTTGAAGGGGGAGCTAGGGGTCACCAAAAAACTGGGCCCCTGACCCCTGGTTTACAAGAACAGCGGCTCCCGCTTGATACCTCCTCACAATTGATTCCCAAATCGCGCTCTCGCGCGGGGCGTCCTTACAATTTATACAAAATCGCGCTCTCGCGTGGGACTTCCTCACAGTTTATTTTTGATGCCGCGCACTCGACACTCATGATTCAAGCTCTCGGTGTGGATTTCTTCACGCGTTATTTTCGCCAATCGTGCTATCGCTCGAGACTTCCTCGCGATGCATGCAGGACGCACGCTTCAGCAACCCGCCTGCTCTACCTGGCGGCCTGGGCCTGCCTTCTCGACCAGCCTGCCCGCCCGATCTGCCCGCGTGGTTCTGCCACGCATTTTCTGCTCCTAGCCTCCCTCCTACTCTTCTTGTGCTGCATCCTCCTCCCTCCCTCTTGCCCCTTCCTTCATCCGTCCACTCTTCCCCTGCCGTAGGGGCTGCACGAAATACGCGTTGCAGAGAAGAAAGATATTCCCCTGGCACGATCGAAAACGAAGAGGGCTGGTATCGAGGATTTGGGATGTAAGTGCTGAGTGGCACGCGAGCAGATAGGAGAGAGCAGCCTTGCAAAGATTGTTGCTGCGTCTGTTGTTGTTGTAGCTGTTGTTACTGGTGTTGTTGTAGTTGTAGTTGTAGTTGTAGTTGTAGTTGTAGTTGTAGTTGTAGTAGTAGTAGTAGTAGTAGTAGTAGTAGTAGTTGTTGTTGTTGTTGTTGTTGTTGTTGTTGTGGTTGTTGTTGTTGTTGCTGTTGTTGTTGTTGATTACCTTCTCTATCTCTCTGTCTCTATCTCTGTCTGTCTGTCTGTCTGTGAGTCTGTCGCTCTCTCTCTTTCTCTCTGTCTCGTTCTGTCTGACTGTCTGCCTGTCCATCTGTCTGTCGGTCTGTCTGTCTGTCTGTGTGCCTGTCTTTCTCTCTCTCTCTCTCTATCTCTGTCGCTCTCTTTCCCTCTCTCTTTCTTTTTCTCTTTGCTGTTTCTCTCTCTCTCTCTCTGTCTCTCTCGCTCTCTCTCCCTCTCTCTTTCTTTTTCGCTCTCTCTCTCTCTCTCTCCTCCCCCTATTCTCGCGTCCCTTCTTTCCCCTCCTCTCCCCCTCCCCTCCCTCCTCCCCCGCTCACCACAGCCGCCTCCCTCCTCACCGATCCCCCTTCCCCCACTCCTCGCCCTTCCCCCCCGTTCCTCACCCCTCCGGAGCAGACCACGACATTCATTACATTGGCCCACTACTGTATGCCGCAGGGTGACTGCGAGGCCCACGCTACATCGACTGGCTTCTATTCTTCCGCCCACTACACGGTGCAACTGCGGACAGGTGCAACACTTCACCTGGCCAGGTCTCGGCAGGGGTATCCACCAGCCACCGCAGCGAAGTTCCGCGCCACCGCACATGCGAGCCTGTCCTGCCAATCTGCCCACCGTTCTGCCGAGAAGTGCTGCTCACGCGCACGGCCGACGCAGGCACTCTTGCTGCAGAGCTTCGCAGGCTGGCAGGCCTTGGCACCGAGGCAACGCGCACGAGTTCACATCCAGCGCGAAGCAGCCTTCCAGCGACGGCGCCAGCGTGCAAAAGATGCAGGTTCGGCTGCTAGGTGTGCCAACTCTGCGACCTCGACAAAGTTCAGCCCTCACGGTCGACCTTAGGAGATCGTGCAAGACTCACTACCTCATGATCACCAGACACCGCCAAGATCAAATCATTCAAACTAATTTTGGTGTCTTGGGTTTTCATAGGCTGCGCAGACGCGTTGGCGCGCTCGACGTCGACGCGCACGCGCGCGATTGTCGAGCTCGTGTGACTTGCATGTCGGTGCGCTGTCACGGGCACGGCGGGGTAGTGCATGTCCCTCGCTCCAGGTTGACCGCGGAGAGAAATCATGAAACGGTTTTGTTTTGGGCGGCGCTCCCCACATCTGAAATTCAGACTGCCCCTGTCTGACATTCAGATTGCCCCTGTCTGATATTCAGAGTCCGTCCCCCCCTGGAACTCGGGCGAGGCGTTCTGCCGGAGGCTTCTGCGCATGAATTATTCGGACTGGCCGGGTCTGAAATTCAGATTGACCCGGTCTGAAATTCAGATTGGTCTGAATTTCAGATTGCCCTGTTCTGAATTTCAGATGCGGTGGCTCCGCGTGGAAGACTTCTTCGGTTTGGTGCCGTTGCCTTCGGGACGAACGTGGTCGACGTTTGCTCTCCTGCGTGGCTGCGACATGGGACATGAGAGTGCTCTTGCACTTCTGCACTCGAAGGCCCGACGTTCCCTTGGACGTGGCGCGCCTTGCAGATACGAAAAAATGAGAAGTCGATTTCTCATGGTTGGGGGTGTCTTGTGATGACCACGTCACAGACGCGCGTGTCCCACCACGATTGCCCGTAGGCCGAGCGCCATTGTTTCGCCCCTGTTCTCGGCGCTGCTCACGTTTGCGAAGCCACCACACGTTCGGCCCCTGTCGGGTCTCCGCCCACCTTCCCCAGCCATAGCCCCTCTTGCTCAAGATCAACTGTTGCCATCCGTGTGCAATGCAACTCTTAGCAATGCCCTCCACAGGTCCACTATTTCGCCCCGTCGGCCGCTCTAGTCATCAGGACGTCCCTACGATTGACCTCACTGGCTACAATTCACCCGCAAAATGCCATGCCAAAGACAAATGTCACCGCTAATCAGCCGTCCAACAACCCAATGATGCCGAGCTCGAGTTTTTCACAGTTTCCAAATCCTCTACGCGCATCGACCCACTGGACAACCTCCTACTGGTTGTCTCTGGCATCGACCGCACCGCCGAATTACTTAGCCAGCAGGACTGCTGGGTATGTAATGTGTGTCATGGGCACGGTGCCCCACTCCAGCCTCCGCCACTTCCTTCAACTGCACGAGATCAGCACAGATTCCGCACGTCATCCCCGCCACGGGCTGCTCTCTGCGACAGCACAGCTGACCGCTTCACGCAGCACCCGTCCCAGCAACACTGCCTACAGGTGCTACGGGGCATGCTGCACCACCAGGCGCCGCCATCGCATCATTCCAGCTCCCACGCCTGCCTACCCGCGCGACCTCCGATGACCTCCCAGGCGCGGCCTCTCCGAAAGGCCACCTGAGGGTGGTGGGTGCAACATCCGGCATGGATGGTGCCTGCCAGGGTGCTCGATGCAAATGACGTGGCCGGCCTGGGCGAGAGCTGGAAACACATGTGCCTGCATGCGATCGTTTTCTATATTCCTTGTTTTTCAGATCGGCGCGGGCCCTCGTACCCCCCTCCCCCCCTTCCGTGGAGTAGATCTTGGGTGGTTTGGGAGCCTGTTTCAAGCAAGTGGAGGCTCCCCCAAAGGACGCACAGTTCCGAACAGTTGCATTAAGCAGAGGCCTGGAGCCAGACCCCCCCCCTCCCACTCCCTTCCGCCCAATGTCGAAACGCCGAAAAAGAAAACGCCCACCATGTCTTTCCAGTGATCGGCCCTTCTGCGGCTGTACGCCAGCCTTCTAAGTGTGTAGCCAGCGCGTGGCTCGGGACAGCCCAAATCTGGGGCCATGCGCGTGCGTTCCCTGCTTCTTGGCGCCCTTCATCGGTGTCCAGAGCTTGCTCCGCCCGTGGTCGCAAGCGTGTCCCGCACTGGCTGGCTGCCACGTCTTTTGCTTGTACCGAGAAATCCCTCACCGCTACCGTGCCCGTGTCAGCACCTGTCCCGGGCGGGCCAGGATTTGGTAACGACCCCATTCCTCCTTCCTTCTTCCCCCTCCCCCCTCCCCTTCCCCTGTTAGGCTGCACTTGAGAGTGACCCTTCGCCAGAGTGACCTTTTGTAAGCGGCTTTCAGGGGGTGCGGGGAGGGGGGATAATCGAAGGATGCAGACCGACGCTGTCTCAGGAGCCAGCGATTATGATGATGATGATGATGATGATGATGATGATGATAATGATGATGATGATGATGATGATGATGATGATGATGATGATGATGATGATGATGATGATGATGATGATGATGATGATGATGATATTGATATTGATGATGATGAGATTGGTGATGATGAGTATGATGATGATGCTGCTGATGATGATGATGATGATGATGATGATGATGATGATGATGCCGATGATTTCGATGATGATGCTACTGATGATGTTGCTGATGCTGATGCCGGTGCTGATGATGGCGATGATGGTCGGGGCTCAAGAGACGGGGGTCAACACAAACGGGGGTCAGCCAGGGCACTGGATCTTGCAGGATCCTGCGAAGAGCCCCTCTGGCTGACCCGGGTTAGCGAGCCGCTCGTGGCCGCGAGGCGGCCGCGCATATTGGCTGACCCGGGTTTACGAAGACCTGCATTGCAGCTTTTTGTTCCTGCATTGCAGTTTTTTTGGTTTCCTGCTGACCCGGGTCTGGATTAACCCTGGTCAGAAGATCCCCGGGATGGTGGTGATGGTGGTTATGATGATGGTGTTGATGATGCTAGGATGAGTATGATGCTTGTGGTGGTGATTGTATGTGTGGTGGTGATGTTGCTGAGTATTATGATGATGTTGATGTTGATGATGACAATGGTGGTGGTGGTGTTGACGATGCTGATGTTGATGATGCTGCTGCTGGTGATGCTGATGATGCTGCTGTTGATGATGAGGATGATAATGAGGATGGTGATGATACTGATTATGATGATGCTGCTGCTAATGACCATTGCGATGGTGATGACGATGCTGATGCTGATGATGATGATGATGCTGCTGATGATGATTATGATGGTGATGATGCTGATGATGCTGCAGATGATGATATGATGGTGGTGATGGTGGTGATGATGCTGCTGATGCTGCTGTTGATGATGCTGCTGCTGGTGCTGATGATAATGCTGGCGATGGCTATGGTGCTGGCGATGACGATGGTGATGGTGATTGTGATGCTGATGCTGGTTATGATGATGATGCTGATGCTGATGCTGATGCTGGTGCTGATGCTGATGATGATGATGATGATGATGATGATGATGAGGGTCGATGGTCGAAAGGAGGATGCTGCTGTTGCGCCTGATGATGATGCTGATGATGATGATGATGTTGATGATGGTTATGATGCTGATGATGACGATGATGATGATGATACTGATGATGCTGCTGATGATGATGATGATGGTAGAGGATAGAAGAGGGGTGAGGCA
>CAUYUJ010014185.1:227500-245000 GCA_963575745.1 Prorocentrum cordatum | reverse complement strand
CCATTTTGTTTTGCGCCCTCAGCGCGCGTTGCCTTCGTCGCCTTGCCCGAGCCCCCCGCCCCCGCGCTTCGCGCGCCCTCAGAGGGCGCATCGCCCATGCGTGGCCCATCAAGACACCATTGCCGGGGCCCTGCGCCCGACCCCCACTTTCACCCTCCAAGTGGTGCATGCCGCGCTGATTGCGGCGATGTGGAAGCTTCTTCGCACGCCCACCAGGGGCCGCCCGCCCTTCGCGATCGGGCTTTTCATTGCCGAAGAGAAGACTCGGGCCCAGAGGGTGATCCTCAACGCCAGGCTCGCCGGCGCCAGGTTCAAGGGCGCCGGGCGCCGGGCGCGCCGCCGCACCTGCGCCGCCGTTCAATCGGGCGTCGAGCGGCCGAGCCCGAGGGCGAGCGGGTCTACTGGCAGGTGGATGTAGATGTTCCGTCGCAGTCCCCCGCCTCCCCGAGTGGTCTACGACTCTGCCCTCCCGCGAGTGCGAGGGCGTTTGCTGTTGCAGCGCTTGCGCGTGCGGTGTGCGTTGGCGACGTCAAGTGGCGCGGCCCGCGCCTGGGGGTCGCGCCGGCGGGCTGGCCGTGGGCGTTGCATTTTTGCGCCAGCAGATAGCGGTCGCGTCGCTCCATCAGGCAGGCGCTCTCGCCGAGCAGATCTCTCCGGGCAAACGACCAGCTTCGTCCATGGAGGTTCAGACATCGGCGCGTCAGTCTGCGCTGGCTGCGCGGGCGCTGCTGGCGCGGGCGAGAAGCGCGCGGCCGGCGCCGCCGAGATTGTCGACCAGCAATTCGCCGAGCGCGGCCTCGGTCGCAAAGACCTCGAACGCAGTCCAGCAGGCGTCGCGCGCTACGCCGGCCTGGACTTGCGCCGGGCGTCCGGCCAGATCTCGGCCAGCCACTCCGGGCGCTGGAAGGCCAGGCCAGCCCTGTCGCGCGCGCTGGCGACGGGAGGGGCCCGTGGGCCCGAGCTGCGCCCTTTCGTGGGCCACTGCGAGCGGGTGGCCATCCCGCGGCGCTGCCCGCTGTCCATGTCCCGCTCGGCCCACCGCTTCGCCGGGGGGCGGGGCTGGGCCAGGGCGGGCGCCGCTTTGGGCGTCGACGGGGCGCGAGCTGGAGCAGGCTCCGATTGCGCTTCGATCTGCCCCGCGTCCGCAATGGCGCCGAGAGATCGCGGTCCGGCAGCGCAGCGGCCTCGGTCTCAGAGGGCGCCGACCAGTGCGACGACGGCCGCGGCGCGGCGCGCGTGCCGAGCAGGCGCCCGATTTCGGTCGGCAGCAGAAGCGCCAGCGCCGCGCCGTCGCAAGCATTGCCGCGCAGGCTCGCGGCGCCGCGTTCGGCGCCGTCGGGGAGAAGACTTTCCCAGACGCCCTGACTGGCGAGACCGGCCGCGGCCTGATAGCGCCGGTCGCGACCGACCACTCGGAACCGGGCGTCGTCGGCGGCATCGGCAGCTTGCAGCTGCGGGCGAGGGGCCGGCGGCGCCGCGCAGGCGCAATCATTCTTGCCGAGGGGGCCGCCGCCATCCATCATTTCGGCCGGGTGCGCGCTTCGACCCGCCGATGGCTTTCGCTGTCGCCGCTTCGGCGTCGGCGACAACCCCGACGTCCGTTCTTGCCGGGGGGAAGGGGGGGGCCGCCAACGCTGGCGCCAAGTTCCGCTTCCTGCGCGGCGACGGCCGCGCGGGGGCCGGCGAGCGCCGGTTCGGGCGGCCAGCCCGCCCCTTCGCGCCGCAGGCGTCGTCGGCGCCGCGCGGATCCACAATCGAGGCCTTCGGCGACAGCGGCAGCGGCGGCGAGCCCTACTTCGAGGCTCGCGGCATTTCGCCCTGCTGGGCGACCTCCGCTGGCGAAGCGCCCTTTGGAGGCGGCCGGGCCGTTCCTGCCGCCCGCCGCGCAGCGGCCGGCGAGAGCGCGGCGCCGGCTGGGCGACCGCCGAGGGCAATTTGCGGCGCGCCGAGATTTGGGCGCTTCCATTCTGCAGGCCGATCGGGCAATTCGAAACTCGGCCAAGCTGCGCGGCCGGTGCTTCTGATCTCTGTAGGCGGGCAGCTCGGGGCCAGGTTCTTCTGGGCACTCCAGCCGAGATCGACGTCGCGCTGGTGGAGGTTTAAATCGGGCGCGTCGCTCTACATGGGAAATATTCAGAAATAGTTTGGATTTTTGTTTGGCCTTTGAATATTTGTTATGATTATTTTTCCTATCCTCCAAAATCCGCCCGCGGGGGGGCGCGCCCGACCTGGGTGGAAGGCGTCGACCGCGACGCGGGCGAAAAGGTGCTGGCGAGCGCGGGGCCCCACGTTCCACATCTGAAGGTGTCGGGCGGCGCGCCGCTACGGCTGGTGAGGCGCGCGTTCCATGGCTTTCGGCGCCTGGCATGAAGTCGGGCGTGTCCCTCTACAGTAGGGATAGCCAAACAAATATCAAAAAACTCGTGAGGGGGCGATGTTCCTCGTATTTGTCTTTCATTGTTTTTGAATATTCTTCGATTATTTTGAATTTTCCTTGCAAGGTCCGCCTAGGGGGACGTGCCCGACCTGGGCCTAGCATCCGGAGTCAGCCGCGCGTCGTTCTCTTGGCTCGGGCGCTGCGGCGCGGTCGGATGCGCCGCGGCGCTAGGGCTCCAGGTGTCTGTTTTGTGGCCTCGCTATGATGCTCATAGCAAGCCTTCGCCGCGACGAGTGTCTCTCGCCCGCGGCGGCGCGCTCGGTGGAGCTGCGCCCGGGGGCGGGCGCGACGTCGCGCGCTTCTGCTGGCGCCGTCGGAGCTGTCGGCGCCTCCGAAGCCTTGCGAGTTCGACGAGGGCCCGTTCCTGGACTCGGTCGTGTTGGGCCCCCCCTGGGCTCCTTCCGCCGGGCCATGAGGGGGCCGCCGAGCCAGCGTCTGCGGTCCTCCGACTATGCGAATTTCTCCAGAACGTTCGCGATGATCGTGGAGCTCGGCGGCTCGGCGGGCCCTCGGCTTCACCCCTACGCGCTGCGCCGGGGGGGCGTTCCGGACGACGCCACCCGGGGCGCCGGCGCGCTGAAGGACATCGAGCGCCGCGGCAGGCGGAGGGCCGAGGCGTCGGTCCGCTGGCGCGGGAAGCGCGCCCAGGCCCGCAATCCAGCCGAGAACGTGACTCCAACGGCGCTCGCGAGTTCGGCGTCGCGATGGCCGGCGACTTCCTCGCGGCTCTGGCCGGCGGGCGCCCGCCGCCCCAGCCGCCCGACGCGAGGGCGGTCGTCGGCGCGGCCCGGCCCTGAGGCCAGATCGCAACGTCGGTGCGAGCGCGACGCTGCTGCCGGCGCAGGATGCCAAGCCGGCTGTGTCCTCTCTCTCTCTCTCTCTCTCTCTCTCTCTCTCTCTCTCTCTCTCTCTCTTTCTGGCGGGCCTTACGGGGCTCTGCGAGTCTGGCATTGACAGTGGCCGCGTGCTCAGTTCGGCTGAGAGTGAGCTGCCCTGGGCCAGATTATGGGGTGGATTTTCTTTGGGCTTGCGGAAGGCATCTGGCTTTATTTCCCTTGCTCTTCGTGGTCGACGTAATTTCTTCCACTGAAAGATCGGGCGGTCGAGGCTCGCGCGCGGCATGCCGGGCCCGACCCCTGCTCAAGCGAATTGGCGGAAAGCACGACACATGGCTTTAGCAACTACTCGGCGGCGCGCCAAAGCCCGCCTGTCCTCCTGGCCCCCCGCCATTTGTGGGAGCCCTCGGCCATCCCTTGCGTGGGCAGCCTGGCATGGCCCGGCTCCGGAGGCACCGCCGCGCTTCTGATTTATTTCGTGCTCGACCAATGCGCTTGAGGAGCTCGTTGGAGAAAACGAACTCGCCCTGGTAGGTTGGCAGGCCCCCGCCCTTCTGGGGGTCAATCGCCTCTGCCGCGAGCGCGGAGACGTTGCGTTTCGCGCCGCGCCCGCGTGGTCCTCGCCGGGAAAGGCGCAGGGCAGCGCGATGAATTGGACTACCACTGCCGCTCAATATCCGAAGATTCTTTCGACTGCCAGGGCGTTGTGGGTCTTCAGATTTAGTTCTGCCCTTGGCCTCGCCCACCTCGCCGCGGCTGGCAGAGTCAGGCTATTCGGGGTTTGCGGGTAGGGTGTTCCCCTTTGTGCATTGGGGGGCCCAGAGTGCAGCGCGTGTCTGGGAGCTCTCTGAGTGAGTTGTCTTGACCCCCCCGCCCTGCTCAATGAGATGGGCATCGGGGGCTTGCCAGGCCTGGGCTTCTGCGAGGTCCGAGTCAGGTGCGCCATGTTGCATATACTCCCTCCTCGAGCTGCAGCGCTCCTGGTCTCGCGGGGCAGAGGATGCATTAAGTCTATGAATGCGCGTCGCCCCCATCGCTCGGGTGCCGCTGACGCGGCTCAAGTGCGCCGCCGCTGCCTTCGCCTCCCTCCGTTTGCAGCTGGCCATTGAAGATGGGGGTCTCCCTGCTAGTGGACTTGACCCCTCGTGTCCTGCTCGATGAGATTGATATCGATGGGCTGCCAGGTCAGGATATATTCGCAGAGTCTGTTTATTTTCTAGAGTGCAGAATTGGCCCGACGCAGCGTGGGCCATGCTATATATCTACTTGTTTTTCGAGCTGTGGCACTCCTGGTCTCGGAAGGCAGAAGTTCAAATTCCATTTATATCCCTACTCTGAGTGTTGGGAACCAGCCGGGGATCACGCTGGATGGTGGGGCCTCGATAAAGGGTCAGCCTCCGTGGTGGGGGAAATCGCCGCGCGCGGCTTGTGTTTGAAAAACTAAAAGCGTTTTTTTTGCCATCCCCGCACCGCTGTCGGCGTCATCGTTGCGCCCGCGGCGATGCCATCCAACGCGATGTAGGCGGGCTCCGCGTTCCACCGCGGCGGGCATCACGGCAGCGGCGCGGGCGCCGCGAGCATCGCCCCCCGATGTTGACGGCCTTGCGAGCAGCAGCGCGCAGGCACCACCGCGCCACGACGCAGGATGCAAACATGGCGTGGGCATTGTTGTTCTAGACCGGGCGGGCGCCGTTGGCATGAATTTGCGACGGCGCAGGCGCCGCGCGCGGCAATTCGCAGGCGCCGCAGGAGCGTCGCAAGACAGGGTGCAGGCGAGGTTCGATCGTTGCTGATTTGGCGCAGGCGCTGCAGACTTTTGTTGCGTCGTCGCCGGCATTGGGCACAGCAGAGCTCGCGCGCCGCAGCTGCGCCAACTCATGAGGTACAGGCGTGGCCTGGACTTCATGGTCACATCGTGAGCACCGCAGGCGTTTTTTTTTGCATTGGTGCAGGCGTTCCTTCTGGGGATTTATCAAGATTGTATTGGGGTCGGGGAGGGGACGAGGTGGTGGACGCCGCGATTTTCTTTGCATGGTATTCGCGCCGCTGCCGGAAACATTGCGGTGCTGCCGCTCGCGGTCAGCGTCTTCGGGCGGGCTGTGGGGGTTCGCGCGCGCGTGCCCCGTGCGCCGGGAATTCATCGTTTTATGTGCCAGTCCTTTGCGGGTCATTGACAGGTGGAGAAAGCCGTAGAGAAAAACGTCTGGGTAAGGGGCTGCGGATCGCAGGCCAGGGGGAGCTTGACCCAGGAAGCGAACACATGAAACACCCAAGCGTCTGGCCAGGCGTTTCCCACTTCCAGCAGGGATCGCGCACCCGGGGAAACCGGCGCCCGCCGGGGAGCGATGTAGAGGATCGCGCGTCAAGGCCGCGAGCGCTACGGCATCGTCGCCGCCGTCGCCGTCATCCCCGTCGGCGTCGCACCCGCAGCAGTGCCATGCGGAGCAGCAGGGCCGCACTCCGTGCCGCCTCGCCGTGGCCGTCGCTGCGTTGGCGCGGGCGCCGCAGGCGTGGCCCCCGAGGTCGAAGTGCGTCGCGCGCGGCCAGGCGCCGGCACCGCTTGCGCACCGCGACGTCGGGTGCAAACTCTGCTTGGGCATCGCTGTTGTGGAGCAGGTCCTCCTCCTCCTCCTCCTCCTCCTCCTCCTCCTTCTCCTCCCCCTCCTCCTCCAGGCTACCCGCACTCGTCCCCCTCCTGCTCCTCCTCCTCCTTCTCGTCCTCCTCCTTCTCCTCCTCCTCCTCCTCCCTCCCTCCCTCCCTCCCTCCCTCCCTCCCTTCCTCCCTCTCTCCCTCCCTCCCTCCTCTCCGCAAACTTTAATTTTTCGTCGGTGCATGCGCTGCGCGCGGCACGGCGCAGACGCCGCAGGAGCGTCATCACAGCAGGGTGCATGCGCGGCTCGGGCATCATCGTTTGGCACAGGCGCCGCAAACAGGTGTGGCATCGGCGCAGGCATTGGAGTCGAAAGGTACCGTCGTGGTCTGGGTTGTGCGGTGTCCAGCGCAGGCGCAGAGGGCTTCTTTTGTGGCCGTCGCATGCCCGCGTGCCCGTAAAAGTGCGCCCCAGAGTTGTCCACAGGGGCGGGGCAGGGGCCAGGCGGGGGACACCGCGCACTTCCCAACACTGTTTCGCACCACTTCCTCATCATAGCGACGCTGCGCCGCATCCCGCGGGGAGGAGCCAGGGGCGGTCGGCGGTGATGCGCGCGGGCGCGCCCCGTGCTCAGAAAAAAAACGCGACGGGCAGAGACAAGTCGCGGCCCATGACTTACTTCAGGATACAATGCAGCAGCTACGTTCGAGTACTCGTTCGCTCGAATCGCACCTTCTCGGGCGTCTATAGACATACTGGGCGCGTCGAGTATTGAAGAGTTCCTGCGCTTCCTGCGCGGTCAGTTGGTTAAGTGAGTTCCATTTGTTGCCCAGAGCAAGCGGAAGAGCTACACTTCGCTGGCTCGCGCCCAGAACGTGCCGCGTCCCGTTCCATCTGCGCTGATTTTAGCATCGGTGATCTTTATACTATTATTATAGTTTGCTGGTGTAGATCGCGACATCGTTGGTTTGTTTCGGTGCAGGCGCGGCGGCACGTGTGGGACATAGTATGCATTTATCCGTAAAACGGTAATTTCGGAGGAGGAGGAGGATGACGACGACGACGAGGACGAGGACGAGGAGGAGGCGGAGGATTGCGAAAAGTTGGAGGAGGAGGAGGAAGAGGAGGAGGAAGAGGAGGCGGAGGAAAAGGAGGAGGAGGAAGAGGAAGAGGAGGAGGAGGAGGAGGAGGAGGAGGAGGAGGAAGAGGAGGAATAAGAGGAATAGGAGGAAGAGGGGGAAAGCGGGCGTGGGGGAGGATAAGTAGAAAAGGGAGAGGGAGGAAAAAGAAGAGACGGAGGAGCAACAGAAGGAAGGGTGGTACGGGGTGGGGAGCAAGGGAGAAGATGACGACAGGGGAGGAGGGGGACGACTATGGCAAACCTACGATGCACCATCCTTGCTGCAATACGCCCATCCGTCCCAAGCCACCTCCGCCTAAGTCCCTACAGGAGTTTGAATTGATTGTTGGAAGTGCTCCCATTGAACCGCATGCGCACCATGGTCGAGAACCCTGTCCTGGAAAGGATCTGCAACCCATGCTCCTATCTCCTTGTTGTAAGGTGCTGTGAGGACGGCGGCGCTGTACGGTCAGAAAACCTAAGAGCGTGCCCAGCGACAACTCCATTTAGCAACATAGCTACTCCCGAACCGTACAAGGTAACCCCAACACACACACACACATACACACACTCACACACACACACGTTTGCTCATAGAGTTCAGGGGACTGGCGAGTGACACCAGCGGTTTGAAAAGGGGGTGCCCTCTATTCGTGCAGCTGTTGCACGACCTAGCATTTAGAACGGGCGAGTGGCAGTGTTTTTGTCGAACTGTCCCAGTCAATCAGTGCACGTGGGGGACACGTTTAGGCTGAATGTGCGTGGCGATGAACAGAGAGCCACGTCTTGGAACTGCCTCGTCCACGCGTGCAACTGCCAGGAACGTTCAAGGCGGATGTGCGCGGCGCTTAGGCGAACACCGCATATGGAACAAGACTTGCCCCCAACCAGTGTAAAGGTGGGAGGCTTTTAAGACGAATGTGCGCAGCGCGCAGTCGATCGCAACGCCTGGGAAATTACCTCATTCCATGCGCGTGCCCCCTGGAAGCTTGCAAAGGCGCGTGCGCGCGGTGCTAAGGCGGGGGTCACACTTTGAAAACGACACCCTCCAATCGTGTAACACATTGACATTGGCGCGGTTACGACACTTATTTGGGAAACCCACATGTTCAACACGACCCCCTTCCTCCATGATCTTGTTACAATCTTTGGAGGCGAATGCGAGCTGGGCCAACGCGACAGTCACATTTTAAAAACGCCCGTCCATCCGTATGTGTATCGGAAGGTTTGAAGACGAATGCTCGTGGCGCTAAGGTGAGAGCCACGGGCCGACCCGTTCAGCACAGGATGGGCGAGGTTTGGACGCGGTCAGAAACTTAGAAATTGAAAAGTTTCGGCCCACTCCCTCGTCCTCCCACTCGGCCTTCTCCTCCTCGTCCCGCACTCCCCCTCCTCCTCCTCCGTCTCCTCTTCCTTCTCCTCCTTCTCCTCCTTCTCCTCCTCTTCCTCTCCCCCATTCACCTTTTATATCTCGCCCTTCACTTTCTCCTGTGTGCCTGTTCTCATTTGCCGTCGTTGTTGTCCTTCCCCTCCAGTCGTTCTTCTTCCACTGGATTCCACTGCCTTCGCCTTCTCCTTCTGTTCCCCACCTCCGCTGTGCCTCGAGGCCTGTGCCCTTCGACTTCTTGGTGGACGGCGAGTTCTTGCGGACGACGGTGGCCGTGTACATGGAGGCCGCATGCCGTCCAGTTACAAGTCCGCCGAGTTCTTGCCTGTTGTCTTCAGTGAGGGGAGGAGGATGATTAGCAGGAGGAGGGGATGATGATGAGGGAGAGGACGAGTGGGAGGATATGAAGGAGGGACATGCATATGGACGGGCTCGTCCTGGAGATGCGTTCAGTGTGCTCGCGCTTTCCGCAGCCAGGAAGCCAACGGGGTGTGCGAGGCCCTGACCCCCAGCCGCAGGCAGGAGAAGCTTCTCCCAAGCACAAGCTTTATATTTGCAGAGCTGTGGAGGCTAATCTTCCGTTAGTGTGTTGTTTGCGTTGCAGGGGTTGCAGTTTGGGTTTTCCCCGTGACATCGGTCGGCCCTGCATTCTTATATCTATCCCCTCCTTGTATCTCTATATGCGTGTCTATTCCTATTCATATATTTGTATACGATTGAGGACCCCGGAAAAGGCCCACCACCCCGCCCCCCCCGAACGAATTTGGGACTCGTCGGACTGGCCAGACGCCCTTACTGGCACCAGGGGGCGGTCTAGCAATCCCTGCCAAGGTGTGCAAACAGGCGGGTGGCTGTCCCAAGACGGTCGGCGCAAGGCCCATGAGACGCCCAAGGCGGTCGAAGATGATTTCACGTTGCCCTTGACCCCTGCCAGACGCCCGAAGACGGCTTGAATGTCACCTCCACGAGGCGTTCGACCCTAAACATATAATTGATTTTGCATGGTGTTTCGTTCGATGTTCGCATGCTCGCTCACTCGGGCCTCCAAGCGTCCGAGAACGCTGGAGAACCATTAAAGTCCGCTCCGAGACGGCGCAAGCGGGCCTCCCGATACCCCAACACGGCTACATGAGGGCCCAAGACAGCCGCCAAGTTGCCCACAGGCGGCCCCATGTCTGGCCCAAAATGATTGCAAACCAATTGGCACAAGGCCCGAGAGACTCCCAAAACGATCGAAGATGGCATCAAGCGGCCCAGACCCCCGCTGGACGCCCTAAGACGGCCCGAATGTCACCTGGAAGAGGCGCTCGAAACTTGGAAGAACATCGATGGTTCATTGTTTTTGTCGTGTGATGTTCGGATACTCGCTCACTCGGGCCCCCAAGCGTCCGAGAACGCTGGAAAGGTACTGGCAAGCGCTCCAAGACGAGCCAAACGCCAAACGCGCTTCCTGTCACCCCAACACGGTCACATTAGGGCCCAAGATGGCCGCCAACTTGCCCACAGGCGGCCCCATGACTGGCCCAAATGATTGCAAAACAATTGGCACAAGGCCCAAGAGACTCCCACAACGATGGAAGATGGCATCAAGCGGCCCAGACCCCCGCTGGACGCCCTAAGACGGCCCGAATGTCATTTGGAAGAGGCGCTCCAAACTTTGAAAAACATTGATTTGTTCAATGCTTGTTTTATGTCCGGATGCTCGCTCATTCAGGCTTCCAAGCGTCCGAGATCGCTGGAAAAACACCGACAACCGCTCCAAGACAAGCCAGACAGGCTTCCAGACAGCCCAAGGGGGCCCCATGAGGGCCCAAGACGGCCCCCGAACTGCCCACGGGCGGCCTTACCACGGCCTCAAATTGTCTTCACGACAACTTCCCCAATAATGCAACACGTGATCTGGAACCACGACTCCCAGTATGGTGGCTCGAGGACCTCCCCATTGGTCGCCGAAAGGCGCCACGGCCGCCTCCATAGGCTCCCAAGGAGCCCTAACAATGCTTCCGCGAAGCTCTCGAGAGATTCGCCACGAAAGAGCTTCCGCGAACGAATCAGAAGAGGACGAAGAGACCTTCGTGTGCCAATTTACTTGAGAAAGAGGGAGAGAAAATGTACGAAGACAAACATAAGGAAAGGAACAAGATGGACAATGTAACCACGGTGATGGCGACATCGTCCACCAGAAACGATTTCTGACTTGACCAGCTTACCCCTCTCAGTCTGCCTGCACCGTCCACTTATCGGACCAAGGTGCATTGGCGCGAAGCGCCAATGCAGTCTTGTGTATATATATATATAGATAGATATATAAGCAGCAGGGGCGTCATATATTGTCAGTCAGTGACAAGTGCCCGTGTCCTACGGGCCTGCACCTGTCAAAGCCTTGGCCCCTTGCCCGCACCGGTGAGGATCCAGGCGGCGAGTGGTGGGGTAGGCTTCACTACCTCTAATTCACTTACTTTCCCTTTGCCCACAGGCCTGATCGATCTTTTATTCGAAGAAAAGATGAGGGAGCCACAGTAAAACATGTATGGGAAAGGAGGATGAGCATGCTGACGCCACTGCTGCTGATGATGTTGATGACGACGATGGCGATGCCGATGTCGAAGATGATGACGACGAATACGTTGATGATGTTGGTGATGATGGTGGTGATGATGATGCTGACGATGCTGATGACGATGATGCTGATGGTGATGGTGGTGACGAAAGGGAAGAGGATAATGAGGATGATGCTAAGGGGAAGGAGGCGGAGGAGGATGAGGAGGAAGAGGTGGATGTTGAGGATGAGGAGGGGGAGCAGCAGGCTGCGCATGACGAAGAGGAAGAGAGGAGGAGGAGGAGGAGGAGGAGGAGGAGGTGGAGGATGAGGAGGAGGAGGAGGAGGAGGAGGAGGAGGAGAAGGAGGGAGGAGGACTGACCTTCCTCTTCCCTCATCCTTCATCTCCCCCTTCTCCTCCTCCTCCTTCTTCGTAGCCATTCTGGCTCAAGGCTAAACGCTGTGAAGGGCTGCAGGTGCCCGAGAACCAGTGATCAGCTTTGGTCTGTATATAAGCAGGTGGCCCGAGCCATCTTTCTGGCCCCGTGTGGCCAGAAAGACTGGCCCACTCCCCATACTCAGACTGGCCCTCCTAGTGGACCCGACGGTGCTGCATATTTCTCGTACGTCCACAGGGATACGACCTTCCCCTGTCAGCACCCACACAGCCATAGCGGCATCTGGTGGCAATTGCGCGGAGGTGCATGGCGTTGGCCATCTGATCCTATGTTTTCTTGTGACAGTGGTAGTGATTTTGCCCACCCGAATACTGACCGTAGCCGACTGATGCAGCTGATTCTCGGCGACAGTGTGACCACTACACTCATCCTCCTCGGCGATCTGAGCGCTCGCAGCGTGATGAGCGAGGACGAGACCGCGATCGTGATCGTGATGCCCGTGCTCATGGCGCTCCCCGTGCTGAACGTGGTGGCCGTGGTCGTCGCCCTGGTCGCGCCAGTGTGCCTGCACCTGGACCTGCGCGGCGCGCACATGGCCTTGGCGAGGCTCTGGGTGCGGCAGCTGCTGCGCCTACCAGCCATTGTTGCCGCCCGAACTGCTCTAGGCCGTTCTAGTCACCCAGTACCCAGTCTCTCCGCAGATGAAACTGCACGTTTCGCTGCCGACCTGGACGCCGCTCCGGCATTCCTTGAGGGTGACGTTCCCATGGCAGGTGACACTGCTGCACGTGCGTATGAAAAAGACCATCGAGTTGGTCGTCCTGCAGCAGCTGGGTGGGTGGTAGGTGGTACTCTTGGGGCCGGTACGGACATTTCCGTGGATTCACTGCAGGCGAACACCCATGGCGCGGCCAGACAGACAAACAACACATTGGGCAACGCCTTCGAGATGCTGCGCGAGTTGATACAGATGAGATTGCTGCTGCAGCGTCGCAGCTGGACACCATCGCGGGCCAGCTGCGCAGCATGTTCGAGCTGGGGCAGGGCCGCACACATTGGCGATTGGATGCGCGGTCTCGTGAAATTCAAGAATTCCGTCTGCGACGACCACACTGAAAGAAGTGGATGCCATCCGCCAACAGCTGGCCACGGCGGTGGCGCAGCTCCCGATTGATGTGGGAAACTCTGCGACCTGGGATCGTGCTGTGGACCTACCCATCTTCTCAGTGGGCATTGTTGCGCCCGCGGTGCCGCAAGCTGTTCGTGATGCTCTGTCTTCTCGGATTGCTGGCACCAAACTCCAGAAAGAACATGGGGAGTTGGTCGGTGGCGTCGTGGCAACGCGCCTCACCGTGTGATGTGCACTTGAGAACAAAGCTGAAGCCAGCTCGAGAACCACAGTTTTTTGCGAAGCCCACGAACATCCTCTGACTGTCGCTCCTTCTCCGTGCTTTCCACCGAAAATGCAGTCGTTCCGGCGTGCGTCCCAAGTGAGAAGAGCCCCGAGATGGTACATGGAGAGGCGCAGCCGAAGAAGATGCGCAATATTCTCGAGGGAACATACCCATCCCTCACGTGGCGCTGCATGCGCGCCCAGTGCCCGATCCCGGTCAAAGCTGTGCCGTGCTGTCAGCTTGAGCCGCGCGGGCAGGACGAACCCTTTCGCGCTAAATGGAATGTTCTCGCAGAGGCGCAGTTCAACAGTGATCAGTCCGCGGCGGGGGAAGCTTTCAATTCAGCTTTCTCGGCTGCAGAGGTTCTGGGTAACGCTTCCTCGGCTCCGGGGGAGCCTTATCTCCGTGATGCTCCGAATGGTTGCCGTGTTATTTGTTGGAGTACTCGCAGTCTTCTTTGCATCGACTCACGGAAGCGAGACTCTAAATTGCGATTTTAAGCCGAATGCATGCGCCAACGGGATCTCATTGTTTTTCAAGAAGTCCGCGGGGATGCCCGTCGCCTCCAGCTTTTTGTGGATGACTCGCCTTGCCCGTGCGAATGTTTCGTGTCTGGCGCAGATGTCTCATCTGGCGGAGTGGCCTTCCTCGCCCCGCGACATCCGCAACGTCGGCCAGTGCCTGACGAACTGAAGCCAGTGCGCATTCTGCGCACGATTGTGCCAGGCCGCTCGGCCGCTTGCCCTGTCTCTTCGCCTGCGCATGCTAACTCAATGTTCTTGCTCTATGTCCATAACCACCGCTTGTCTGCTCTCGACGTGCATGAGATCGAGCGCTTCAGGGCAGCGCAGATCACGCATGCTCAGCAGCACGAGCGCACCTTCAAGTTGCTTACCTCCCGTTGCGCTAGCATCCCTGAGTCTCCCCTTCGCTCCCCTCGTTCCCCCTGCAGGCTGCCTCTGCCCCTCCTGTTACCCACCTCCCTGACATTGATAATCGTGGCCGGCGGCCAACGCATACAAGCTCGCTGGCGTCGCATGTTTGCGTCTGCGACGGGGATAACGAACGAGTTACCCGCTCGCTCTGACTCGCTTCGGTTGTAGGTATCTTGCGTGGGTCGTTTCTTTCTCGCAGGCAGTCCCTCGCAGCTCATGCTCTTAGATGCCACTATGTTGATTGCTCATGATAGCACCAGATTGTCTGATCGGGGCCTGTCTGACAATGCGGATCTGCTTCTCAAGATTCGTCTGTCGGCTCCTCGCGCTCAGACTGCGCGTGTGGTCCCGCCAAATCTATGCAAAGCTAACAAATGTAAGTCCATCATTGCTGCCATGCTCGCGCACATGGACTTCGAGCATTTGTCACCTGCTGCTGCGTGGCAGGGCGTGAAGGGCTGGCGCTGCTCTCGCTCTGGACAAGCTGCAGGGTCCCGAATGCGCACGCGCTGCCCACTGTGACAAACACAGGGGGCAGCGGATCGAAGACGCCCACGGCGAATCACCGCCGCTCCCTGCCCTGTTGAAAGCGCCGATGTGGCCGAACGTTCAGGCCAGATTTGCCCAGCTATCGGACCATGTGTTCCCCCGAATACGTGGGCATCTTGAGGGTCCGCTTGGCCGTTTGGAAGCCATTTTGACATTTTTCGGGCCTTTTTGGAAGACGTTTTGGAGGGCTCTTGGGCCGTCTTCGAGGCCATCTTGAGCGTCTTGGAGGCCTCTTGGGCCATCTTGGGGGCCTCTTGGGGCCGTCCTGGGGGCCTCTTGGGCGATCTTCACGGTTTTTGTTGGGCCGTCTCGGGTCGTCGGAAGGCAGACAAAAAATTATAGCCAGAGTGCAGTATCCCAAAACCGAGTTTTTGAATCCACTGCTGTTTCCAAGGTCGATTGCGTGCCCGTCCAGTGCGGGCTGGCATGGCATGTAAGAACATGATAACATGACCAGAGTTGCGGCCTCGCGCGGGCATGTTAGAACGTGATAGCATGCCGGTGCGGCCTCGCGCGCGGCATCTCGGACCCCAGAGTTGCGACGATGTCTCGGGCGAAACATGCGGCGAGGAAGTCTCAGGCGAAACGGGCCGAACCACCTCGAGCGTGGCGTCTCAGAGCTCCGAGTTGCGGGGGCCTCCTGGGGCCTCCTGGGGCCTCCTGGGGACCTCCTGGGGCTTCCTCCTGGGCCTCCTGCGGCCTCCTGGACCCCACCTGGGGCTTCCTGAAGCCTCTTGGGGCTCCCAGGGGGGGGGATATCTAACATGTGGCCGTCTTGGCCCCCCACACCGGATGTGTATTAACTTGGCACGTTCTGATAGGGGGCCTCCTGGGGCCTCCTGGGAGCCTCCTGGGAATCTCCTGGGGACCCCTGGGGCCTGTCCTGGGCGTCCTGCGGCCTCCTGAAGCTCTCTGGGGCTTCCTGGGGCTCCCAGGGTCCATGTGGTCTTCTGGGCCCCCAGGCTGGACCACCTCTTGCGCGGCACCTGGGAGCTCAGAGTTGCGAGAATGTCTTGTGCGAAACGGGCCGGACCACCTTGCGCACGGCATCTCGAGCTCAGAGTTGCGAGGATGTCTCAGGCGAGACGGGCCGGACCACCTCGCGCAGGGCATCCAAGGGCTCAGAGTTGCGAGGATGTCTCAGGCGGAACGGGCTGGACCACGTCGCGCGCAGCATCTCCGAGGTCAGAGTTGCGAGGATGTCTTAGGCGAAATGGGCTGGACCACCTCTTGCGCGGCAGCTCAGAGCTCAGAGTTTCGAGGATGTCTTAGGCGAAACGGACCAGACCACCTCGCGCGCGGCATCTCAGAGCTCAGAGTTTCGAGGACGTCTTAGACGAAACGGGCCGGACCACCTCTCGCGCGGCATCTCGGAATGCAAAAGTGCGAGGATGTCTCAACTGAAACAGGCCGGACCACCTCTTGGGCGGCATCTCGGGGCTCAGAGTTTGGAGGATACCTCAGGCGAAACAGGCCGGACCACCTCTCGCGCGGCATCAGAGAGCGCAGAGTTGCGAGGATGTCTCAAGCAAAACGGGCCAGACCACCTCGTACACGGCATCTCAGAGCTCAGAGTTGCGAGGATGTCTCAAGCGAAACGGGCCGGACCACCTCTCGCGCGGCATCTCGGAACCCAGAGTTTCGAGGATGTCTCAAGCGAAACGGGCTGGACCACCTCTTGCGCGGCATCTCAGAACCCAGAGTTGCGAGAGAAACGGGCAGGACCACCTCGCGCGCGGCATCTCAGAGCTCAGAGTTTGGAGGATGTCTCAGGCGATACGGGCCGGACGACCTCTCGCGGGGTCTGGGAGCTCAGAGTTTCGAGGATGTCTCAGGCGAAACGGGCCAGACCACCTCTCGCGCGGCATCTGGGAGCTCAGAGTTTGGAGGATGTCTCAGCCGAAACGGGCCGGACCACCTCTCGCGCGGCACTTGGGAACTCAGAGTTTGGAGGATGTCTCACGCGAAACGCCCAATCCCGGACAACTCAGAAGAGAGAGTTGCGAGGATGTCTCAGGCGAAACGGCCCGGACCACCAAATTTTAGTGAGGACGTCTCTGCTTTGAATTCCCTCGGCTGGAGTTAGCTTCTATCACAACAGCACCCCGTTCAGCAAGGGGAACCAATGCCACAATCCTTCAAAAACTTATGGGAAATCAATGATTTGGGCCTTTTCGAGCCTTCCTGGGGGCCCTCTTGGAGGCCTCTTGGGCCGTCTTGGGCCATCTTAGGGCCATGTTCGGCCATCTTGGTGGGCTCCTGGCCGGTCTGACGCCGTCGGAAGCCATTCGGGGGGCCTCGCGGGGGCCTCGCTGGGCCGACTTGGGGCCCTCTTGGGGTGCTCCAGGGCCGTCTTGGAGGCCATCTTGGGCGTCTTACAGGCCTCCTGGGCCGTCTCGGGGGCCTCTTGGGGCCGTCTTGGGGGCCTCTTGGGCCGTTCTGGGGCCATCTTGGAGGCCGCTTGGGCGATCTTTGGGTGATCTTTGGGGGCTCTTGGGCCGTCTCGGTCCGTCGGAAGGCCGAAAAGAAGCAAATGTCAAAATCCGTCAAACACCTCAGGCAAATCAGTGTTTTTGGTCTTTTCTGGCTTTCCTGGAGGCCCTCTTGGAGGCCTCTTGGGCCGTGTTGGGCGAGCCATCTTCGGCCATCTTGGTGGGTTCCTGGCACGTCTGACACCGTCGGGAGCCGTCTTGGGGGCCTCTCTGAACCGATTTGGGGTCCTCTTGGGGCGCTTCGGGGCTGTCTTGGAGGCCATCTTTGGCGTCTTGGAGGTCTCTTCGGCCGTCTTGGGGCCTCTGGTGGCCGTCTTGGAGGCCTCTTGGGCCGTCATGGGGCCCTCTTGGAGGCTTCGTGGGCGATCTTGGGGCGATCTTGGCGGCCTCTTGGGCCGTCTTGAGCCGTCGGAATGCCGAGAAGAAGCAAATGCCAAAATCCTCCAAAAATCGAAGGAGAATCAATGATTTTGGCCTCTTCGGGCCCTCCTGGAGCACCTCTTGGAGGCCTCTTGGGCCGTATTGAGGCCTCTTGGGCCGTCTTGGACCATCTTGAGGCTATCTTACGCCATCTTGGGTACATCTTGGGCCGTCTTGGAGACATCTTGGGGCCATCTTAGCCGTCTTGGAGGCCATCTTGGCCGTCTTGGACGCATCTTGGAGGCCATCTTGGGCCGTCCTGGAGCCGTCTGGACCAGGGAAAACCTTTTGGAACCGGGTCGTGGCAAGTTTTTTGGCATCCTTTCGGGTGGCCGGCGGGACGGGCCGAAGCCCCAGGAGGAGTTCTTTTGGAACCAGAACCAAAACCGAGAGGATTCAGCA
>CAUYUJ010014185.1:127500-215000 GCA_963575745.1 Prorocentrum cordatum | reverse complement strand
AGGAATGCAACTCAGCAAGTGAACAAGTCCGTGGGCAAGTAGGGAGGAGGAGACGGAGGAGGAGGAGGAGGAGGAGGAGGAGGAGGAGGAAGAGACGGAGGAGGAGGAGGAGGAGGAGGAGGAGGAGGAGGAGGAGGAGGGAGATGGAGGAGAGGAGGAGGAGGAGAGGAGGAGGAGGAGGAGGAGGAGGAGGAGGAACATGAGGAATACCAGAAGGAGAACAAGAAATAATCGTTGTCGACACAGCTGGGGCGACAGCAGGGCCATACCCGCAGACGAAATGCTGGCTCAAGTAGGTCAGAGTTGCCCAGCGTCGAGCAGTGCACATCGATTATCGCGGCTCGACTAGGAATGCATCTCGGCAGGAGAAGAAGTGAGTGAGCAAGTAGGGAGACGTAGGACAAGGAGGAGGAGGAGGAGGAGGAGGGACAGGAGGATGATCAGAAGGAGGACACGGAGGAACCGTTGTCGGCCTAGCTGGTCCGAAAGCAGGACCATACCCTCGGATCAACTGTTGGCTCTAATAGGTCAGAGTTGCCCAGCGTCGAGCAGTGTATATCGATCATCGCGGCGCGAACAGGAATGCAATTCAGTAGGTAATCCATCGGTCGATAAGTGAGGGAGCAAGCAGGGAGAAGGAGGATGAGGAGGAGTGGGGAGGGGGAGAGAGAGAGAGAGAGAGAGAGAGAGAGAAAGAGAGAGGATAATAAAGAAAGAGAAAGATAACGATAATGATAAAGCGAACGAGAAAGGGGTAGGGTGGGGGAGGAGAGGAGGGGGAGGAGGAGCTCACGGCGCTGAGGACGGAGCCTAGGCCCAGGATGCGCTCCCTATCAGGGATGGGGGAGAGAGCGGGGGCGGAGGGAGTCGAACGGAGCGGACCGATTGCAACCGCGAGGAGGCGTGATCCGAACAGCAGACCCGACGGTGGGCGGACAAAAAGCTTCCACACTTGTCGCGCCAAGACAACTCGTCGTCAAATCACGTCGAGCGAATATGTATACCCCCGTCTCCCCCAACTCAAAGTTGGCGGGGTTAGGCGGCAGGCCGCGCGCCAGGGACAAAATGTGGACACTTCAACTTTGGGTTTTGGGGGGGAGGGGTGCGAGGCAAGTGCATTATCACGTCGCAGAGTCTTGCCGCCCTGGGTGTGGACACTTTTTGTCCGGGCACCGGAGCACGCTGCCCCTGGGGGTCGCAGCATGAAGTGGCTGCAGGTACCAGGGCCAAAGCCGTTCACGGTTCTGGACGAGTCGCCGGCGGAGCGGCTTGGGTCGCGGGGCAATCCCGCTTCGCACCCGCAGCCCATAGCCAGCGTCATTTCGCCAGCTGGGGTCGTGTGAGCCACGCGACCCTGGCTTGGAGCCAACTGAGGGTCTGAGGGTGCCCGGCACGGTTCCGGCCAGCAGGAGGTCACCACCCACCAAACCACCCCAACCCAACCCGAAGGCTCAGATTTACCCTCGATTTCTAGTGGGGGGGGTCGGGAAACATCGAAAAAACACATGTGGAACCCTTACCCCCCCCAACCCGAAATTCGGGTCTTCGGGTTGGGTTGGGGTGGCCTGGTAGGTAGTCAGGAGGGGGGACACGATTCGAAACACGTGTTCTGTGCCTTTTTCGGCCCGCAGGGCCGATTTCGAGCTCTGGGGCCGTCATCGGTGAATCTGGGGTGTAACACTGCACCAGATGAAACCCCGGGGAGAGTCCGGGGACCGATCTTGAGCGGACTTGCCCTCCCTCCCCTCTCTCGACAGATCTTCGCCGAGCCCATCCCGCTCGGGCCCCCCAGGTCCCTCCAGGCCCTGGCTGGCAAAGCGGTGCGGGCTACAGTCGGGGCCCTGACGAAGGAAGCCTTTTCGTTGGGGAGGGGCTCGGTGTTCCTTGATTGTTCTGCAGTTTGCCTTCGGTTTTCCTGAGGTTTCCCATGGGAAATCGGAGTTCAACTTATGGGAGAAAGGGGCCTCGTTCCTTATTTGGAGTTCCTCTGGTCAACGCCCCCACTGTACGGGCTTGGGCTGCGGGGCACGGCCGCAGCGGTCGCGCCCCGCAGCCCAGGCTCGGGCCCCGCTGGGAGCCCCGAGGGGAGGAGCCGAGGCTGCCTCCCGTGGCCGCTCTGGCTCGAGAGAGGGGTGGCCGGCAGGACTGGGAGGGGTGCGGTTCCTCAGAGCGGGCGCCGCTGCCGAGCCCTCAGTCGGGCATGTCCTTCTACAGGAGGAATATCCAAAATTATGCTTTTAAATTGGTCTGGGGACGTTTTTGTTCGTTTTGTTTTTTTTTTTTTATAGAAAAAGTAAGAATAAACATTTGAACAACAAGTATTGGTTCCCTAATTTTCATGTTGAAATACTAGTTTGATTGTCTTTTGTAACGTCGTCCCAAATTCGCCTGTAGGAGGACATGCCCGACCTAAGCCGAGCCTGCAGTCGGCCATGCGCGCAAGGCCAGCGCTGGTGCAATGCATCGGCCGCAGGCTGCAGGAGGGGCTCGCACAGGTGGCGCCGAGGAGGTTGGGGCCAGACGGCGAGATCGATGCCTGGACTCTCTCATTCGTTGATCCGGAGGTGGAGAAGGGCTTCCTGGACAGGAGCCGCGAGCAGCTGCGGTCGTCCTTCTGTCTTGTCCTGGTCATCTTCTCCTTCTTCAGCGGGCTGGCTCTCCTGCAGATCCACACGGAGGATATCGACTACCCGACGCAGGAAGCATATAGCATGAGGCGGTGGCAGTTCGCCATCCAACTCGCGTGTGGCACCGTAGAGTTGTCAGCGTTACTTGCAGCAGTCGTTTTGTCAGGCTACGGCCTTATAGGCACATGGGGAATGGAGTGTGCAGCGCTTGTCACTGCAATAGTGTCTCACGCTCACGCTTGCTTAAACAGCTGTCACTACTTTGCACGGGCATTCGGCTGCGAAGATCCAAGTGAAGTTTGGGGGATGGACCTTGCTGGTTCAGACGCTCCCTTTTTGTTGGGGCTCGCTCTGGTTGTCGCATCGGCAGGTATCATAATCAGATGGAAGTCGTTAGTGTTCCTTGCAGTCTCCTCCGTGTTCGGATACGTTGCTGCCGCCTACCTCCTGGGTAGCCCAGATATGAGGTTGGTATTGACTAACCTGCTTTTGTTCGCCTATCTGTTGCTTTTGACCTGCACCGGGAAGCGGAGTTTCGAGTTTCAGGCCCGCCTCAATCACCTGTCGTACCTGAGGGAGAAGCAGATGCGCTTCCGGGCAGAGTTCTCGTTGGCCTGCATGCAGGACCGTGGGGACACCACCGTGGAGTTAGGAAGCCACGCGGGAGGCTCGTCGTACTTCCGGCAGTTCTTGGATGACGTGCACCCCGACGGCGGCGAGCTGCACGAGGGGGGCTCGCAGTGCTCGCTGCCCGCTGTCCCAAGCGCGCCAACATGGTTCAGTCCAGCCGCCGCGGAGTGCGTGCCAAATGCTGGTGACGTCAGCGACGAGTCCGTTCACCAGCGCCCGGTTTGCCTGCCGTCGAGCGCCAGCGTGTGGGTCGAGGGCCGTGCCAGCGCATGCGCCCTGCGAGACCTCGAGCGGGGTCAGCGCGTGCTGTGCTACGACTCGCTGGGGCGGTCGCTCAGGTACGCCGAGGTACTCGAGAAGCGGGCCGACCTTCGGGCGGTCCCCTGCATCAGCGTCGGCCTGCACGACGGGACACGGCTGGCAATGGCGGCGGACCAGCCCGTGCGTTTGGCAAACCAGAGAGAGGTGGTCCGAGCTGAGGACCTGTCCCCAGGAAAGGACAGCGTGTTCTTGCACAGGTCGGGTGTTGCTAGAAGTGGTCCTGGCACGAGGTGTGCCCAGCTTTCTGTCATCTTGGAGCCCCCAGGGGCCCTCTGGGCCTCACGAGGGGTGCTCTGGAGGCCATGTCGGCCTCCCCGGGAGCCCTGGGCCAAGGGGGGGCCCCTCTGGCAACACCCGGAGAGGGCGGCGACCGTGCCCGTCGCGGTCAAGGAGGTGGTGCGGCAGGCAGAGGCGCGGGGTGCACGCGGGCGGATCCACCTAGTGGTACGGCACCCCGACCGTCTGCTTGTTCTGGTGGTCAAGGTCTCCCAAATTGGCTCCGCGTAGATGGGGTCAGGGGATCGCGCCGCATCGCCAGTGCACCGGCGATGCGGCTCGAAGTGGAGCCCGATTTTCTCCACGCCGACGTCGCCGATGCCCCGCCGGTGCACCTGCGATGCGTCCGTCGCCGATACATTGCCCAGGCATCGCCAGCGCGATCCTCCAAACTCATCTACTCGGACTCCATTTCGAAGGCTTCCAGTTTCGGCTGCACGTAAACCGTGATCCCAGTAAACCCAGAGAACCGATGTCGTGATTTTTTCAATACGGGATCCCCGGAAGTCTCGACCCATTCCCCAGAACCGTTTTTTCATCCCGAGTCGTTTTTTGACGGTCCCGAGGCCCGGCGAGAGCCCCTAGGGGCCGAAATTTGAAAAAAACTCGGTCTTGATTTTTTCAATACGATGGATCTCTGGGAAGAGGGGCCCCTCCCCGCGGTGGCCTCTGGTGCGCTGCTCGTGGGGGGCGCGGGAGGACCAAGCCCACGCGCACGGGCCGGCATGGTCGCACCGTGAGCAGCGGCCGGCGAGCCGCGCACCAGAGGCCATTCTCGTCTGGGGTCACCGAGCGCGTTCCACTGCTCGCAAAGTACCTACTCCTCCTCCTCCTCCTCCTCCTCCCTCCTCCCTTCTCCCTCCTCCCTCCTCCTTCTGGCTCAAGTCCGAGGCCTCTGGGGGCCGAGGACGCGCAGCATTTCACTCCTGGTCAGGTCCAGGAGCTTGGGGCTCGAACTTTTCGGGCCGCTGTGTTGCCGCCTCCTTGCATGCGAAGCGATGGCGAGTCTGCAAGTGCGCGCCTCGAGCTCACCCTACCCGTCGGTTGCGAGATTGAGTTCAGGTGTGTGGTCAGGCCTTGCGGAGCCGCCGCCTATCCATCCTCCACCTGGCGATCTGCGTGCGCTGCGCCCACCCACGGCATGGCTGGGAGCACGGAGTTCGCTGACGGACGTTTTGCGCCAGAAGGTGACAGTTACGTCTCACTTGTACCAGTCCCTGCTGTGGCCGTCCTCCACCTACGCCACGGACCAGCTGCAGGACCCCAAGGCCATGAGCATGGAGCCCAGCAAGGCCATGAGCGAGCAGCTGGACACCAAGCTGGAGTTCGAGCGGAAGGGGAAGAGCGGGCACGTGAAGGACAAGGACGGGATGAAAACGATCAAGCATCTGGACAAGAGGAGCGGCAGCAGCAGCGAGAAGGGCATCTCTGTGGGCAAGTTCGAGCAGAAGACCTACACGGCGGAGGACCTGCCACTGCCTGCGACCTGGGTGCCCAGCTTTCGGCCCCTGCCGCCGAAAGTGATTTGCAAGGGGGAGTTCAAGGGCCACGAGGAGGAGAAGGACTTGCTGGTCAGGCTGAAACAGTTGCTGAAGCTCCCGGTTCCGTCTCCGACTTCGAGGTTTTCCGACGCCCCATGGGTGAAGAGGCGCGCTACGATGGGAAGCAAGAGTCAGCGTACGTAGAGGACGACGAGGACGACAACTTCGCCAAGAGCGTGCCTTCCTTTTTCGACATCGCCGAAGGGGATCCTGATGCTTGTGACCTCCAGACCCAGCGCCTTCTTGTGAAGATGCAGGTGCTGGAGTTCTGCAGGCCGCTGGAGAGCAACAGGATCAAGTACGGGGCTTACAAAGTGAAGTTCTTAATTCATCTGACCAGGGTGATGGCCAGAGCGAGGCGAGCTTGGACGGGCACTTTTGTTACGACGATTCTTCGAAATTTGCTGGAGGATTGCGTGCCAATAGTACGAATTCGGCTTCAGCGAGCGGAGGGTCCTTTCGGGCGTCGGCTGACGACGTTCGCGGTGCGCTGAGAGACGTCATTGCCTTCATGAAGAACAAGTCCAAGATGGTGCCAGTGCGTCAGTGGAAGAGGCTTGAGGCGAGGTTCCGTGCCGCTTGGTGGCGCGCTTCGCCCGTTTTGCGGGAAGCTTATGTTGCTCTTGCGCGTGCTGGCGAAATGGACTTTCACGATCTCGTCGCCTGTTTCGAGGCCGGTGTAGAGCACGAGGTGTGTGCGGGTGCCTGTTCGAGCTGATGGTTTTCTTCTCTGGCTTCACCTTCGGCGGCGACTTCTGCTTCCTCTGGGGCGTCGCCGCTTTGCGTCGTAGTCGGCTTCGTGCACTTCTTCATTTTCATGCCGCTCGTCGCGTCAAGAATTTCAAAAGTAAGTAGGGGCCCGTGCTCCCCGCCATTTTCAGCCGCCCAGTCTTAACCTGCCTGCAGAGTTTGGCTTGGCGTCGCACACACTGAAAAAGCCCTCCTCCCTCCTCCCTCCTCCTCCTCCTCCTCCTCCCCCTCCTCCCCCTCCTCCTCCTCCTCCTCCTCCTCCTCCTCCGTAGCCATTTTGGCTCAAGGCTAAACGTAACGAAGGTTCGGGGAATCGAGGTGTTGCGATTAGCTTTGGACCCATCCGTAGCCTCCTGGCTCAGTGATCGGGGCGCCCCGCGCGCGGGCCGCCGCACGCCTGTGGCGTCTCTCGGCGTCAAGAAGCAGAAGAAGCTGAAGAAGGGCCCGAGGAAACGCGACCTCGATGGCGACAACAGTGACGCCTCAGGGACCACTTCTCAGCCTCCTGGTGGCGCTGGTGTTTCTGCTGCTCTCTCTGCAGATAATCTACCTGCCCCTGCTGATGGCGACCCTGCTCATGGCGCTCATGGTGAAGATGAAAATGAAGATTGGGGCTGGGAAGAAACTGGACCTGACGAGTACACTCGGTACCTGGCGAAGGAGGAGGCCACCAAGCTGCTCCGCGAATACAAGCAGACGATGCTGGACTCCATCGAATCCACAGTGGACGAGGCCATCAACCCCTTCGCCGAGCAGCTCTCCAAGCACGCTGAGTCCGCTGCTGAACTCGCCCAAGGTGTCAGCGACCTCCCCAAGATGGTTGACGATGCTGCTGCTAAGCGCTTGGATGGTCAGAATCGCCGCCTGCAGGAGCAGATCGACGGGATGCATATTCGGCTGCGTGCCCATGAGACCAGACTGGACACCCGCGACGCCGACATTTCCTTCCTCAAGGCCGAGATCAACAAGCTGCACGAGCTCCTCGCCGTCGCCAACGATGTCCCAAAGGCCCCGCTGCTCTCCGCCGCCGGCTTTGATCGTGACACCGACCCGCGTGTTATCAAAGTCGTTGCAGCCAAGCTCACGGCCCTCGGTCAGGTTCAGCAGACCCTCTCTGATTGGATCGCTGAGGTTGGTGTTGAGCCAAAATTCTTCAAGATCTCTTCCCCTGAAGCCGTCAGCCGCAGCTTCTCCATCAACTTCGTTGGTGCACCGGCCCCCGCTGCTCGTCGAGTTGCCAAGGTGCTCGGTGCCCAGCGCCTCGGGCCTGGCCAATGGAAGCGTTTCGAGACCACCGCAGCAGACGGACAGTCCACGGCTCTTCATATCGGCCCCGACAAGAATCCGCGTCAGATTCGCGCGGAGATGCAGGCTCGGAAAATTCGGGACGCCTTCAAAGAGATCGACTCCTCAAAGCGCTGGTATGTTGACAAGGACCGAGGCTATGTCATGGCTGGCTGGGACCCGGTTATCAAGATCAGCCCGAACCCTGGCAACGCCCCTCCACGCTCAACTGGGCCGACAATCTCATTGCCAAGCTTGGTCTGCCGAAGCAGCAGTTATCAGCAGCTGCTGCCGCCATCGTCGCACCGCCAGAATCGGCTGAGTGGTGTCTTTAATTTGCTGGGAAGATTGCTACGAGGTGAGTACCGAGGGCACGGTTTGGTTTCCTTTACTTCATGCAATGCGCGGGCGCTTCTTCAATGCCAGGGTGCTCACTCCAAGGTGAAGCTTGACTACCTCCGTCGATAGGACTTTTTTTCATGGGGTGGCTTGCCTTCAGGAGGTGCATCAAAATGCTGTGCAACTACGAGACTTTATCGGGAAAGCTCATCGTGGTGTGCGCATTTTCTCTTCCCACTGCGAGGAATCGCTAGTGAAAGGCGGGGTCGCCACAGTTTTGCCTGCCTCCTGTCCTGCAGTGGTTCATGCTGACGAACTTGTTCCAGGGCGCGTGCTCCGTCTTCATCTGCAGCACGAAGGGCACCATCTCTTCCACTACAATGTACACAACCATGGTATCAATAGCGCCCAATTCCTGGAGGTAGGCAAGGCGCGTGGGGCAGATGCCAGTTTTGCCAGAAGTGGCAGTACATGGGGACTTCAATGTTGCCGCTTCTTCTCCTCGTCTTCTCCGCCGCCCTGGTCGCCGGGGGGGCCCAGGTAAAGGCCAGCATGCTCAAGCCGCCAAATGGCCCAAGATATTGGCACCTCTCATGGAGTTCACGTCGGACAAACCTACTCATTATGACGCCAGCGCTCACTCGGTTTCTGCCTTAGATAGGCTCTGGGTCAGTCTCCCTGGTGTGATCGCATGCCAAATTCATGCCGTTCTCCGCGTGCTGGGGCTTCCCGAGACCTTAGCCGAGAAGGAGGTGAGTGACCACGCAGCCCAGTCGTGCTCTTTCTCGCAGCGATCCTCAAAGCCTGAGGAATATCGCAAGATCCCGAGGCGCATTTTCGAGTCCAAAGCGTTCCAGGACTTGCTGGATACCGTTACTCGCCAGCTAGATTTCACGCCCCGCTCACCTCCCAGGCAGATTGAACTCTTCAAGTGGGCAGTAAAGGAGGTTGCGCGCGAGATTCGTGATCGTCTTATGCAGCACGACTCCGAGTCACTGGGCTCTCAGCTCCTTCTAGCGAGGCAGATTTCTCGGGCGGTTTGGCGCAATGATGTTTCTGTCGCCGTTCGCCTCCGCGCTGCTCATCAGACGGCCAGAGACTTCGTGGACATCTCGTCGGGCACCGTCTTGCTAGTTCATGCTCCCTCTTTCCAGCAGTGGAGCGAAGCTGTGCAAGTGCGTCGCGCTGACCTCCAATGCCGTCACCTGGAGGCAGAGCTCGCGGGTGGACGGTCTACCCCTCAGTTCCGCCACCAACTGCAAGCTCTCGAGAGGCGTGCGGCTATGTGGTCACCACTTTCTCGTCGGCTGGTTCTTCAAGGCATCAAAGATTCCGGTACTGGCACGTCCTCAACCTCTGACAAGATTCACATGCACGACAAGCTGGTGGAGCACTGGGAGCCGATTTTCACTGCCAAACCTATCAGTGTTCCCGCTGCCCGCGAGTATGTGAAGGGATTGGTCCAGCCAGTGTGTTTTGATGCAGCGCCGCCACCGACCCCGTCTCTTCTTCGTGCAGTCGCCAAGAAGTTCCGTCACTCAGAACCGGGTCTAGATGGAATTCCCTACTCGGCGTGGAGTTCATCATCAATTGGTCTCTCGGTGCTCTCAGAGGCCATGATGTGGGTTCTCTCTGGGCAGGCGTTGTTCAGGTCATCCAACGATGCGCTCCAAGTGCGGCTACCGAAAGGCGATGACCCTGCGGACAGTGCGGCCGCAGGATGCACTCGGCCACCGTCCTCGGTCAGAGTGCTTGGCCTGCGCAATACCGATATTAAGATCATTGCGGCAACGATCAATGCGCGCTTCAGTGTCCTTCTCAAAACTTGGGCCCCTCGCTCTCAGCGAGGCTTTATCCTACAGAGGAACTTTGGATTGAACATTCTGGAGCTCGACACGGTCAGCAGGGTCTACTCAGATGGGCCGTCAGCCGAATCCAATGTCCCTGTCTTGGTTGCACTAGACTATGGATCTGCTTTTCCCAGTCTCTCTCAGGAGCTCATGTATGTGGTGCTCAACGAGATGCAGGTGCCGCGTGCCTTCCTGTCCATCATCGACCAGCTGTACTTAGAGCGCGAGGCTTTTGCAATGGTCCGCAATACTCCTACCCATGCATGGTGGGTTACGTCTGGCATTGTCCAGGGCTGCTCATTGAGCGGTTCCCTCTACGCTGCGGCCACTGCCCCATTTCTCGTCGATCTCCAGCTCCAGCTTGAGGCACCGAGGAAAGGCATTGCGCGTGCTTGTGCCGACGGCATTGGTGCCGCCATCAGAGACATTCTCAGCCTGTCCATCTTAGCGGACATCATGCTTCTTGCCGAGCGATTTGCCACGCTGTCTTTGAGGATCGACAAATGCAACCTCGCCCCGCTGCACAAGCCTTTCTCGGAAGCTGTGGCATCAGAGGTTCGCTCGCCGCTCTGTGCACATGTTCCTCTCTTCAATCGCATCAACATAGTCGAGTCCCTCAAGTACCTTGGGCTTATTCTTGGCCCTGTTGCCGATGCCGACTCGTGCTGGACTACTCCTGCGATGAAGGCTCATGAAAGATCCAAGTTGGTCGGCCACAGCCACCTTCCCGTGTCTCGCTTGCCAGTTCACCACAACACCCGCATCACCACAGTGCTGATGTATGTTGCCCAATTCCGTCTGATGCCGCGGTGGCTAGTGCAGAGCGAACGTGTGGCCTTATCACGTTCTTTTCGCTTACCATTGGGTATTTTCTCGATGTCGGCATGGCTCCAGTTGCGCTCGGCGGGTGGGCCGGCGATTAACTCATGGCTGGCGATGAGCACTGGGTCCCTTCTTCGTACTGCTTACCGTACCCTGCCTGAGTTCGAGCGGTTGCATTCGTGGCTCTACCGTCAGCACAGTCGCCTAGGATATCACATCTCACTTGCACAGTAGTCCTCATCTCGGCCATACCCCGCCTTCTGGCGCAGCGAGGCATTCGTGGAGACGCTGTTCAACATCAAGCACGGTCCGTTCCAGTCCACGGCTTACACATACGAGTTGCTGTCTATTGCGCGCCAGGCAGCTACGCATTGTCTCCTCGTCCAGCCATCTGGTGTGGGCCTGCAGAGGTACATAACGGTGGCGGTCAAGAAGCATCGTATCTCTCGTCCGCTTTGGAACGTGCTGGTCGTGAGGCTCGCCCTCGCCCATCCCGACGTGTACGATGATGGCGCTTCTAAAGTGCCTGCGACGAGATGGTCCCACATCGAGAAATACCTTCGCTCTTGCTCAACCTAGTGGGCTGTGGCGTATTTGAACACTGCTGCCAACGGATGGACTACGTCTTCCCGCGTCCTTGGTGACCGCGGACGCCTTCCCTGCCGCTTCGGCTGTGTGGGCGCGGCAGACCAGCTCAAGCGCTATCTTTCGTGCCCGAAGTTCCGCAAAAGCTGCGAGGGGGTGTTGGGCTTCTCTCGGCCTGCTCACCCGCTTGGTCGTCTTGGCCTCTTCGGATCCGCGGTGGATATCGGCAAGGTGGTTTTCGACATAGTGGTGATGCACTTCGCCTACCATGCGGCGTCACACGCTGCCCCGCCTGGGACCTGGTCAACTGCTTTCGCTCGCTCTCATGTCTTGGCTGCTGTTCGTTCTGTTTCCCTCGGGGCGCGGCGACCTGATCATCTACCGTGGCGGCGGTCCAAATCCTCGGTGCCAAGGCGCAGGCCAGTGATCTCATCGTCTTCGACGGCCTCTTCTTCTTCTTCTTCCTCTCCGTCGTATTCTTTGGCCTCGCGCAGCGCAGGGGGCCCGTCAGACAGTGGATGTGCATCCGCCACTTTTCCGTCCATGAGGACCATTGGCGGCGCTTTCGGCCTTGTGGCTGGAGTTCCCGTGGCTGGCCTTGTGGCGAGTGGCACGTATGACTCACCTTCACCTAGTGGGGCGCATACTTCGGGGGCTTTGGCAGGCAGAGAGTACCGACCCGTGTGCTGGTGCCACGCGGGCACGCACTGCTCACCTGCCTCACCCCGCCACCCTGTCGCCCCTGGCGTTGCTGAGGCCCTGCTACGACCCTTGGGCGTACAAGGGGTCCAATCCTTGCATACTGAGGGAACTGAGGGTACGACACGTCCTCCTTCACCGTCATTGGGGCGCTCTCCCCGGCAAGACTCAGAGAGGCAACGACGGGAACTTACCGATCGGGTCACATGCTGGGCGTCCTCTTGGCTCCCATCCATCTTCTACACTGTCCCCCAGAATGACTTCGACACATGGAGGGACTAGTGTGTGGACTACGTCTTTGGCGTGCTTCACTATCGCGGCTTTTCCGCCCTATTCGGGAACAACAGCCCCACCCTGATCCAAGACGTGAAAAGAGCTGCTGAAGAAATATGCATGGCGGGCTGGCACGGACCTACCTCTTCTCGCGAGCAACTACGTCAGCAACTTCTGCGTGGCACTTCTCAGAGCGATTCCGCTCTCCTTCACAGGACTTTTGTGGAAAACTCGCTTGCGCATGGAAATGCTTGAATGGCGTCCTGGCCCATCTCGGATGGGGGATCAGAATCGTACACGCTTTCAGCAGTGGATGGCTACTACTGCGACCTGGCGTGCAGCACCTGGGCCTTCCGCTGTACCTGCGCCCAACCCGCTATTCTGGTTCCCTAATGCTCCCCTTAGTCAGATGGAAGCCGACCCGCGGGTGACCAAGTCTTTATCCAGCACGGCCGAGAAAGCCGCTGTGGAGTTCGAGTCCCCCCCCGACGATGGCACAGCCGCCCACGCCGACTACCCTTCGCCCACGGACGAGGACCTCCGCACCATGAACGCATGTTATGACAACTCTTCGCTGTCGGCCAAGGGCCTTCCACCTCCACTCGAGGACGACTTCATGAGCGACGACGAGTGCGACTACCTGTTGGCATCTGGAGGGTGGCAAGTACGACCATTGACACTACCATCCACGCATCCGTCGTGGCCGGCGGCAGGTTCTGGTGATCCCCCGCCCCCTGGCGCCGATGCTGATGTTCTTGACTGGCTAGACGCTGACCGTGCTCCACCCGCATCGGCGATGGCTGGTCTACCTCCTGTGCGTCATGGCGGCGCGGCACTTGTCGGGCAACCTCTCCCTGAACCTCATCTGCCTCGTGGTGCTCACAGACAGCTACTCCGTCCCCAGCGGCGCCCACAGGATGATCCCAGGGGGCTACTCCGTCCCCGGCTGCCTCCGCGTGTGCGCGCTGCGGGCCAAGGGAGTGCGTTGGGTCCCCAGGCTGCTAACACTGGGCCTGGGGGATTGAACGAGTCGCCGCAGTGGGAATCGCTGCAGCAAAACACCTTGGACGCGATCAACTTGCTGATTCCCCACTTCATCCCACCGTCATCGACGACCTCCTTGGTGGCGCCTGGTTCCCCACGTCAGCCAGCCGCTCCCTCCGTCGCGAGTTGCAAGCAGTCTCTCCATCCTGCTCCTCTTGACCCTGATCAACTTCACCTGGTGCTGCGCGTGCTCCACACCCTCTTCCCCACCATCATGGACGACAAGGGGGGCCTGATCACTTGGCTACTACTACATCCTTGCAACCTGCCTGAGGATGACCCAACTGGTGCTGCAGAGGCTGAATCCACTTATCAAGATGTGCAGCCTGGACCCGCTGATGACGGTTCTCCTTAGGAGGTGGAGGGCCCTCAGTTCCTCCCGCTGATTCATGAAGCCGACAACTGGCCGACGGACTTGACGGAGTCCGACCCGAACTTTCTCGAGCTGGCGGCGGAGCTCGAGGGAGGTGTTTTCCCTGATCATGTACCTGCTGTTCATCGCGAGCTTGACGACTTCATGAGCGTCCACACCGACGACGGCGACGACATCGAGCCCCTCCTCGTCGGCGATTCCCTCGACGTTGACATGATGCCCCTGAGTGGCTTCGAGGTGGGCGCGCGCTCGGCTGTGCGCGAGCGCGGGTGAGGCGACGAGACGTTTCTGGGACGCTCGCTCCTCCTCCTCCTCCTCCTCCTCCTCCTCCTCCTCCTCCTCCTCCTCCTCCTCCTCCTCCTCCCCCCCCCCTCCTCCTCCTCCTCCGTAGCTAGTTTGGCTCAAAATGTCAGTGGGGCGAGGGGTGGAGTTGGTTCCGGCTGCCCGCGCCCGGTCCCCACGGCATAAATTGAGTCTTCTTTGCTGCACCATGGTGCTTTCTACTTGGGCCCTCGGCCTACTACGTTAAGTCACCCGCAGTTCAGAGTTTCCCGTCTCTGTGCTAGCAGCCTCCGCGCCGCAGCCATGGCAGCTCGTGGCGCCGATTCTGACGCCGCCCTGGGTGGCCGGCAGCGCACATCCAGGTCTCCACGCCACGGACAGAGCAGTGTTGAAGGTCGACCGAAGCATCCCCGTGAACGCGCAGCTGGCCGGGGAGGCCGGGACGTGCGCCCTGAAGCTGCAAACGCTTCCCCCGCCGATGGTGGTAATGGTGGTGGAGGAGGTGCTGCTGACTTCGCCGATGGCCGTGCTGCAGCCGCCGCAGCGACTCTGGCAATTCTCGACGCTATGCCCACGCCCCCCGCACAGGAGGCCATCAAGGGTAAGAGCAAGGGCACATGCACGGCGCTCAGCGCGGCCCCGACGTTCCCCTCCCCGGAAGTTCCCCCCTCCGGTGCCAGCGGCGCCTCTGGTGAACCAGACCCGTGGCAGCAGCCTGGCGCAGCAGACCCCTGGGGCGGCCGTATTCCGTCAAGTACGGAGCTCGACCAGAAATTGCAAGAGATGTTCGACAAGCTGATGGGATCCACGACATCGAAGCTACAAGCCGTCTGCACATCGACCCTCAGGCAGGCCCCAAACGAATTCAGCCAGAACATGCGGCTCTGCTTCGATCAGGTCCGGCAGACAAATGCCCGTCTCGATGACCAGTTGCGTCAGGTTCGTGATCTCCGCAAGCGCCAGGAGGAGCAGGAGAAGGAACAGGATCGCATTCGTGACGTGGTGCACCGCCTCGAGCGCACCATCGCGCTGGCGGAGGCAGACGAACCCGTGCTCGATACTGCCAAGCTGGCCAACTGGGAACGCCAGGCAGACCCGACGCTGTTCTCGATTGGCTCGTCGTCTGCAATCGCGCCTTCGGAGGTCCTCCGCAACCTCCAGCAGTGGATCACGGACTCCAACGTCACGATGGACCAGGTGGAGTTGGTTGGCAACGTCCCCAGCCGCAGGTTCTTCCTCCGCGCCAAGGGGGGGATGCAGGTGGCGAAGCCGTTGGCGCTCGCGCTGGCGCAGACACTCCGGACGCCTACCGGCTGGCGCAACTTCTCGGCGCAGAACACGCAAGGCGCCCAAACCCCGCTCTTTGTCGGCCCCGACAAAGCTCCACGCCAGGTTCGGCTCGAGCTGCACACCAAGAGAGCACATCGGCTCCTCGAGGAGAGGCACCGCGGCCTCGACTTCACGCTCCACCGCGCCAAGGGTATTGTCCTGGTGGCGGGCGTCCCGCTTGTGGTACTACAGGTGGAAGGCGTGGACGACCCCGCGAAGTTCATCTGGCACGGCCCCATGGTTACCCAGTACCAGATTGACAAGACTGTCATCACCGAGGCCTTCAAGAAGCTCTCCAACGCCGTGGACACCACCGCCGATGGGTGGGGTGTTTAACAGCCGCTGGTGCCCATGGGAATGGTCGCCGGTGAAACATGGCGGCCGCATTGTCTCGTGGAATGCTCGTGGTTTGGCTTGCCTGGATGTCCGACGCCGCCGGGCGAAGTTCAAACGGCTTGCCACTCACATGCATGACCGAGCAACGATTTTGATTCAAGCAGCTCATGGTTCGACCGAGCAGCTTCAAGTACTTTTACAAGGATCACCGTACCACTACAAGCTTTTCCATTCGAGCACAGGAAGACCTGGTGCTGGTGGTGTAGCAATTCTCCTTCCGTGGATTCTGCTGCACGCGAAGATGCCAGACCAAACGATGACGCACCACAGATTTCTCATGAAGTTCTCGTTCCTGGCCGGGTGCACGTTTTGCACGTCACACACCCTAAGACGCACTATTCCATGGCCATCATGAACGTGCACAACTACGAGTTGCCGGCGGACCGACTGCACGCTGTCCAGGAAAGCTGGCTTGGTTTGCTCACGCGGTGCCGTGCAGCTCCACTTCAGAGGACATTCGTGGCGCTTGGGGACTTCAACCTGTCCTCCGGGCTGCCATTCAGCTACCAGAACCCGGAGCCCGCGACTGCACGCCTCGCCGTGGACACGCGCGCACAACCGCTGGCCAGCTTTTGGCACCCGCTCATACAAGCTGCGACGGAAGTCGCAACAGATCTTCCGACGCATTTCTGCCGACAGCATTTCACAGCTGTCGCTCTGGATCGGGTGTTCTTGGGAACGCCAGCGGCATTTATGCTCGAGGTTGATGCGGCTATGGAGGTACATGTGGACCCATGCCAGATGTCTGATACTCGTTTGAGGGATCATGCGTTGATTTCCCTCACGTTTCAGAACCGGGGCATGGGTCCAAAATCTGAGCGCCGGATCCCCGACTTTACTTTCCTTGATCCCCGCTATCGCGAGAAACTCGCCGCACTGCTTGCCGCCGCCGATATTCGCCATCTTCCAGCCGTGCTTCGTTGGCAGTACACTAAAGGGTTCATGTGGGAAGCCGCCCGGGAGACCCGCAATGAGCTCCAAGGCCTCCCACTGACCTCGCAGGACCCTAATTCACTCGAAGCCCGCATGGTCACCCTTAGAGCTATTTCCAGAGCCATCTGGAGGCAAGATTTCAAGACAGGGGCCACTTTGAAGGCCACGACTGCTCTAGGTGCCCGGTTTCTCCACCTCTCCCCCTCGAACCTCTCCCTCCTTGAACCTGAAACGCTTCGAGCACTTTTCAGAGACACTAGTGCTGCTGCTCTGTCGCGCCGCCAGTCCCGCGCTGCCGCGCTAGCCCAGCAGGCGACTTTGGCTGGAGACGGTCTGTCGGCTGAAGCCGCTCGTCGTCTCCAGCGCTCGTTGCAGAGGAAGGCTAAGCTATTGCAGCCACGAGGTAGCTCCTTGGTGCTGCGCGGTGTCCGTCCTGAGACGCTCGCGGGCGATGCAGATGATAGTCCGGTCGCCCGCTCGAGCGAGGATATTCGCGTTGCGCTGTCGTCTCATTGGGAAAGAGGTCTCCAGGGCAGGCATGTGGACCCAGAGAGGCTGCGAACCTATCTTAACAGCTTGGACTTCCCTGCGGACGGTTCTGACATCGCCAGCCTTCCCATCCCGTCTCGCGCCGGCCTGGACAGGGCCCTCGAACGAGCTCGTGCCACCGCTCCAGGCCCAGACGGGTTCGCTTATCAAGCTTGGGCCGCCCTCCCTGAGCAGCTGGACACGCTGCACGATCTTATGCTTCACCTTTTCCGAGGGGACCCTGTTCCACTTGATTTGAACGACTCAGTTTTTGCATTTCTTCCCAAGGGGTCCCGCCCTGAAGATTTGTTCGACTGCGTCCGCCAGGCCAGCAAAGTGAGACCCCTGTCGCTCCGGAATTCGGACTCTAAGATCATTGCCAGCGCCTCCAACTTTATCCTGCGCGATGTTGTGGCAAAAAGGACTCATAATAACCAGCGCGGCTTCGTTTTAGGCCGGAACTTTGCCCGCAATGTAGTCTTCATGGACGCCAGTGCTCGCGCCCATAGCCTCGATATCGGTGCTGATAAAAAGTGGCCATGTTTCGTAGCTTTTGATACAGCTGCCGCGTTCCCATCCGTGGGACGCCAGTGGCTGTTCGAGGTTCTGCGTCGCCATGGCATCCCTCAGGGATATCTCAACCTCCTCCGCTCCCTCTACTTTTGTCCCCGAGGCTATGGCAGATTCCATGGTGAGCTCCACTTCATGTTTTATCTCTGTAGCGGAGTCCTCCAAGGGTGTCCCCTTTCGGGGTCTGTGTGGGCGCTGATTTTTGACCCTGTGGTCAGGTTGCTTTCTGAGGCCGTCGAGAATCCACCTCAAGGGGACACCCCAGGAGATGTAGGCGGGTGCGCCGATGATGTTGGCATTGTCCTTCCTCAACTTCGCACGCTTGCTTCCGTCATGACTCATTTCGAGCAGATCCGCCAGCATGCCCTACTCAGGCTGCAGGAAAGCAAATGCTGCATAGTGCCACTTTGGACCGAATGCACAGCAGCTTTGTCTGCTCGCGTCCGCTCCTGGCTTGACACTCATCTCCCGGCGTGTCAGCAGTTTGATCTCAAAGGGACCACTCCATACCTCGGCGTGCAATTCGGGCCCGCCGCCGATCTCGAACATCAGTGGTCCCAGGCCGGTGCGAAATGGTGGCAGCGTACCCTCGACCTTCCATCCTCCCGTGCTGCTCCTCAGCTTCTCTCAATCCAGTATAACATGTATGCAATTAGCACCCCAGGATACTTGGCACAGTTCTTTCCCATGTCACCCAAAGTGGTCGCGAGGGAGGCGCTGGCTCTCCACAAGTTGTTTCGCCTCCCCCCGAATTCCTTCACCCTCCAGGACTTGCACTCGCTTGGCCAGTGGCTCGGGACAGCCCCGAAGTCGGTGCTGGCGCTCAGCGTCGCGTCCGCCTGGAGGATGAGTGCCCACACGGTCGCTGACTGGGCGCCAGCGTTCGAGACGCTTCAGCAGGCTGCCGACCGTGCCTGCGGTACACCCGCGCTCTCTGCTCCACGGTGGGCCAATGCGGAGTGGTGTGCGCCGTGCTGGAGCCGCCCCACTGCTATCGTCGAGTTTTTCCGCTCTTTCCTTGTCTCCACTCCCTCTGTCGTCCATCGTCGTCGTGACGGGTCGTTCCGCTCCTCCTATCCTTTTTCGCTCAGGGTGTGGGAGGCCACGAAGGCGACAGGCCAGGCCGAGCTGCGGGCGGCCGCTGAAGAGGGACGCAAGCCTAAGCTACAGCGCGTGATCGGCTCTGCGGTGTCGGTTGCACTGTATCCCGACCGTTTTCACCAGACAATCGGACGCCGCCTCGATGCCTGGTCCTTCGTTCGCCCCCCCAACCTCGCGGAAAGATGGTCCCTTCTGAAAGCTTGTCTCCGGCAAGTGCGGCCGAGCTGGAGATGGGCTGTCCTAAAAACGCTTTCAGGAGGCTGGACCACCAGCTGCAGAATGCACGTCTCGCCGCATTCCCGAGATTGCATTTTTGGGTGCGGGGGCCGAGACGAGATCTCGCAGAACCTCCAGTGTATGCCGCTCCGGCACCACGTCGCCCTCAGCTGGTCGCGGCTCGTCTTTCCTGTGGATCCTTTGCTCTGGCTTGGCCTCGGGAGTTCCACGGAGTACGGCACGGAGGATTGCGAAATCTCTCGCCTCCAGGCTGTTGAGGCCTTGGCACTCGCTTTTCATATTTACCACAAATCGAAAGATATAGTGCCCCTCTCCTCACACCATACATACGCATCCGCCACGCGGGTCACAGGTGCCGCACGGCTTGCGCTCCGTGCGTAGGTTGCACCGGGACTCGCCCTCAGGCTACGTCGACTCCTCCTCCTCCTCCTCCTCCTCCTCCTCCTCCTCCTCCTCCTCTCCTCGCACATGCCCGCAAGTGCCTGCTCTGATGTAAGCTATCGCAGGGCTGGACCCAAACGGTGTTTTTGGCGATGTCGTGGGCCGTGTTCGTTTCGACTTCGTTCTGTGGTAAAGACGGATTGACGACAACACGAGGGAAGACGAAGACAAACGAGAACGAAAAACACCGCTTAGGTTCAGCCCTCATCCGTCGTGGACCCCCCGCGGGGGATCCCGGCCATTTGCGAGCAGCTGCCCCGCGGGAGCAGTGAAGCGCGCTCGTTTGCCGGGGCCACCCCCCTGCGTGCAGCCGAGAGGTGGCGAGCTCGGAGGCGGAGCGCGTCGTGGACCCGGCCGCTCGCGCCGCGAGGCTTCAGTCGGGCCTGTCCCTCTACAGGGGGAATACTCAAAAGTAGTCAGAAGATAGTATGAGGATAATCTTTGGGGCATTTTTTCAGCCCCCTGTGGAGTTTGCGTTGGGGTATTTCTCATTTTTCGTCGAAGACCCCCCTGCGGGGGGACACGCCCGACTTCACGCGAGGCGTCCAGCGAAGAGCGCCCGCGGCGCCTTCGCGCACGCCCGCTCGGCCCAGGAGGGCGCGAGCACGCGGGGGGCGCGGCCTCCGCCGGAGCCGCCCCGGGCCACGACGCTGTGAGGCACGCAGTGGCGAGGCGTCCTGGCTCGCCAGTAGCCCTTGGACGCTGCTGTGGGTCCGTCCCCCCCCGTCCAAACGCAGGGAGGGGGGGCGGAGGTAAACCTCCCGAGCAGGGAAAGGCAGGAGGTTGGAAAGGGAAACGCCCTAGACCACCTGCGCCCAGAGGGCTGGTGGGATAGTGTTCTGAGAACCCGTTGTGGTCTCCACGAAATGTTCTTCGAACATTTCTGGCGGGGACCGTCTTGCTTCAGCACGTCGGGTTTGTGTTCTAAGAACGTTGCTTTTGTTCTTGGAACGTTTTTGGGTTCCAAGAACATGTCGTGGTAGGACTACTGGAATGCCGGGACGGTCGGTCCCTGCTCAAGTCGGGGATGGACAGACCTCCCTTTAGTAAAACGTGATTTAGTGAAAACGACCTGAGGCCCAAACCTGGCGGGCGCAAGCTTGGAAAATAACGGCAACGGCACCCTCTCGAGAACCGAAAATTGACAATTCACCAATCGACGTGTCACTGTTAGGGGTTCTGTCCACCTCCGATCAAGGGAAGTGCTCGGGCGGGGGAGGCATGGCCGCGTCGAAAAAAAAAGCGTCTGAGGGCGGAGGTGTTGGGCCACTGTCGGCCTCGAGGGGGGCCCTCGCCGGGCCTCGGGGCCGCCCCTCTTTCCAGAGATCCAACGTATTGAAAAAATCAAGACGGAGGTTTTTCTCAAATTTCGACCCCTGGGGGCTCTCGCTGGGCCTCGGGGCCGTCAAAAATGACTCGGGATGAAAAACCGGTTCTGGGGAATGGGTCGAGACTTCCGGGGATCCCGCATTGAAAAAATCACGACATCGGATCTCTGGGTTTACGGTTTACGTGCAGCCGAAACTGGAAGCCTTCGAAATGGAGTCCGAGTAGATGAGGTCGGAGGATCGCGCCGGAGATGCCTCGGCAACGTATCGGCGATGCATCGCAGGTGCACCGGCGGGGCATCGGCGACGTCGGCGTGGAGAAAATCGGGAGGAAAAACCGGCCCTGGGGAAAGGGTCGGGGCTTCCGGAGATCCCCTATAGAGGGAGGAGGGAGGAGGGAGGAGGGAGGAGGAGGAGGAGGAGGAGGAGGAGGAGGAGGAGGAGGAGGAGGAGGAGGTACTTCGCGAGCAGGAGGACGAGGAGGGAGGAGGAGGAGGAGGAGGAGGGGAAAGGGTCGGGACTTCTGGGGACGCCGTCCTGAACAGTTCGGGATGTCGCATGTCCGGGACCGCGACAGGCTCGCGTCCTGAGCAAACATGAGGCTGGGAGGTCCTTCGTCGTTTTCCAGGAGGGAAAAAAACACACAGACACAATTAATCGTCGATTTCCCAGAAAATATGGGAAAATATGGGAAGTGGTGGGGAAGACAAAAACCCAGAAAATATAGGAAAATATGGGGAATCTTTTTATTTGTGTGTATTTATTTGTGTGTCCCAGTTTGGGGCCTTCAGCCAGGCCGCAGGACCGTCAAAGCACTGCTGAGGACGAGAATTCGGGTGGCCCCGTGCCGGAATTCGATGAGTCAGAACATCGCATGTCTGGGAGGAGGCAGTTTTTGGTATCCCTGGGCGACGACGGGCGCGAACAGGAGGGGGGAGGGGGGGGGGAGGGGGAGCTCCGTGGCGGAACGCGTCGTCGACGCGGCTGTTCTCGCCACGCGGCGGCCAGAGGCCGGGGTGGGGGGAGACCAGTGGCTCCACCCGTCTTGGCAGCCGCGTGCAGACTGGTAAGGCTTCGGGTTGCGCACAGGCCCCCCCCCCACCCCAGGTACCCATCGGTCGTTGAAAGTAGGTATTTTTGGATTCCCAGATTCCAATCTACTTTCAGCGCCTTCCTACTTCAAGAGTCGAGTCGTTTTCCCTCTTCCTTCCTCTTCAGGAGGCGTGCGGAAACCCAATCTGTTTCCAGCGCCTTCCTACTTCATGTTTCTACCTACTTCTTCCGACCGATGGGCAGTCCGGGCTGGCTTCAACAGGACCCCCGAGCAGCCCCAGCTGGCCTCAGCAGGCCCCCGAGTAGTCCAGGGCGGTCTCCAACGCAAGCCCCCGGGCGCGGAGCGCCCCAGGGGCGCCGCTGGAGGCGGCACTGCGCTGTCGAGACCACCCCGTGGCAGCTGAGCCCGTGCCAGGTGCTGATCCCTCAAACTCCGCTGGCCTGGCTAGAACTGAGCTCCGCTTGCAAGAGCTTGAGTTCGATGCATGAGCCTGGCCAGGGCCAGAGGGAGAAGGGAATGCGAGGGCGCCGCGGGCGTGCATGGCCGCGAAGCAATGCGCGGACGCGGGGGCACCGCGGGTACGCCGAGCCCACCACCATGCGCCGCTCCCGCCCTGTGTCCCCGAATTAAATCAAGCGTTTCATCTTTTGAAGAGGCTCACGTCAGTCCGCCGACCCTCATGAGAGGATATGTGTGGCTTCCGAAGTCGTATGTGTTGTCCGATGTTTTTTTGTTCCCGGAAAGGGCTCAGGCCCAGGGTTCTCTTTTAGTATGTAAACATAGTCCCCCGTGCCCAACTTGAAGGAGGCCGGCGGATTCTTTCCCTGATAAATATCGAGGTCGAAGGAGGCCGGCGGATTAAAATTTGAGGATGTCTCAGGCGAAACGCTTGTTTTTGAAATCCCGATCGATAAATCACAGGGTGCGGGCCGCCTCAGCACGACCACACCCCAGCACGACCACCCCAGCACGACCACGCCCCAGCACGACCACACCCCAGCACGACCACAGCACGACCACACCCAGCAGCACGACCACACCCCAGCACGACCACACCCCAGCACGACCCCACCCCAGCACGAGCCCACCCCAGCACGACCACACCCCAGCACGACCACACCCCAGCACGACCCCACCCAAGCACGACCACACCCCAGCACGACCACGCCCCAGCACGACCACTCCCCAGCACGACCCCGCCCCAGCACGAGCCCACCCCAGCACGACCACACCCCAGCACGACCTCACCACAGCGCGACCCCACCCAAGCACGACCCCACCCCAGCAAGACCACACCCCAGCACGACCACACCCCAGCACGACCTCACCACAGCGCGACCTCACCACAGCACGACCACACCCCAGCACGACCACGCCCCAGCACGACCACGCCCCAGCACGACCACCCCCCAGCACGGCCACCCCATCAGCACGACCACCCCCCAGCACGACCACCCCCCAGCACGACCACACCCCAGCACGACCACACCCCAGCACGACCACTCCTCAGCACGACCACACCCCAGCACGACCACACCACAGCACGACCACACCCAGTCGCACTCCCGTGGAATGTTTCGTGGGGTGTCTCGTGGAATGCCGTCGTCGTCCTCGTCCGCGATGTGCTTTGGTTGAGTGGTTGCCTGTTCGTGGGGTGTCTCGTGGAATGTTTCGCGGGGTGTCGCGTGGAATGTTTCGTGAGGTGTCTCGTGGAATGTTTCGTGAGGTGTCTCGTGGGATGTTTCGCGGGGTGTCTTGTGGGATGTTTCTTGAGGTGAAAACGTGACCGTGCTCCACATGTCTATATCCCTTTCCGGGTTCGTGGGTCCATCATGTTTTCCGACGTTCTGCCTGCGTGTATTTGTTTCTGATTCGTCCTCCTCGTCCTCCGCGTCGGTTGGGCGGGTGCTTGGCTGTTTCTTGGAAGCCTAGGGTGCGGCCTCTTGGAGCCTTTTCGAAACTGGGGGCTCTGGAGGGCTCTCTGGAGGGCTCTCTGGGGGCTTCTTGGAGGCCTCTTGGGAAGTCTTGGGGGCATGTTGGGAGAAATTGGGAGCCATCTTGTGGGGGAGGGCTCCAGGGGTGCCTGCGAGTTCCCCCTTCTGAGCCTCTCGTGGGCCTCTCTTGGGCCCCGCTTAGAGCCCTCTGGAGATTCGCTTGCTTGCAGTATAAGGAGCCTCTTGGGCCATCGTAGGGCCCTGTTAAGCCTTCTCTATGCCTTCTTGGGGGCCTCTTGGGAGTTCTTTGGCTGGTCTGGGGGGGGGGCCTCGGGCCACATTAGATTTCCAGCAATCCGAAAAGGATCAGGAGTTGAAACAACACACAGACACAATTAATCGTCGACTCCCCAGAAAATATGAGAAAATATGGGAAGTGGGGGGGAAGACAAAAACCCAGAGCATATGGGAAACTATGGGGAATAGTGTTATTTGTGTGTATTTATGTGTGTGTGTGTGTGTCCCAGGGCCCCTTCAAAGGAGATAACGTGAGGCTGTTTCAAACACATGGGGCATTGATGCTTGCCTCTCGAGACCCTCTCGGGCTTCCTCTTGGGGCCTTCGTGGGGCGCCTTGGGGAGCTCTTTGGTCGTCTTGAGGCCATCTTGGGTGTTCTCGAGGCCTCTCACGTGTGTTGGGTCCCTTTCTGCAGCCGTCGTACACCGCATCTTGGGCATCTTGGCGTCCACGGAGGATGGGTTTGAAGGCTCCCAGGGCCCTCCCCTCGTGCGTTGTTGCGCTCGTAGGGCCCCCCCTCCCACGATACCGCCCCCCCTTCAACGGGGTCTTGAATCCCGGAGGAGGCGGGAGGGAGAGAGGGAGCAGCCAATCATCTCGCATGCCTTCCCACCCCCAGCAAGTGGAGGCCGGCAGATTTCACCAGAGTGTTGCGTTCGGCTATACGCAAGAGTGACACTGGGTAAGAGTGACCTTTGGTGCGCGGCTTTTTTGGGGCCGCGGGGGGACCAAACCTGGGCGCGCAAGCAGCTGCTACTGTTTCGTTTTTTTCATCTGGGGACCCATCTGTGCCCGCACCGAAGGTCACTCCTGCGAAAGACCACCTGAGTTGATCACCGCCTGAGTTGTACATAGGCGCGCTTTCAGGGCCCAGACTGCAGGACCCCATCATTGGACTTGTAACTTGAGCTGGCCAGATGCACGTCCGTTTTGCGCCCGATGTGTTCACCGCTGCGTGCCAGTTCGTCATCCTCATGCTGCTCATCCTTCTCACACTCCTCCCTCCTTCGATTGTGAGCAGGCAATTCTTCTCCCGACTCGGCTACCGATTTCCGCCGACCCGATTTCATCCGATCGCCGACCCGACTTATCGATTCGGTAACGGACTCTCCTGCCAAGCCCGGGTACAAGTAAGAGTGACCTTTCGCCGGAGTGACCTTTGATGCGGACCCAATGAGGCCCCCCGATCGCTGAAGGCGATGCGACAGCAGCGACCTACGCGTCTGGTGGTGTCCCCAGATGGCCCCCCCTCGGCCGCGCACCACATCCATCTTACATCTTACTAAAGCGCCTCAATTTTCATGGGCTCCAGATCTCGCGCAAGTGAATCACGAATCTGGGCTGCACCCTGGGCGTTTTCTTGGAGCCTCTTCTCTCCGCACGCTGCTCGTAGATCTGGCCCTGGGCTGCCGACTAAGAAAACGCTCGGCGAGAAGTCCGCGCTCTCTCTCTCAGCCCAGAGTGTTCCCAATCCCGGGCAGGGGTGCAAGAGTCGGGCCGGGCGAAAGGGGGGGATTGGGAAAGGGGGGGTTACGAAATTTGCTGCATGCAGCTGGTTTCGGCCTCGCCGAGGGGCCCATTCCTTGATACATAGCCGCCTCCCGGCGCCGGGAGGCGCCGGGAAAATCAGCTACGTGAGCTGATTCTCAAACCCCCCCTTTGCTATCCCCCCCTTTCGCCCGACCCGAAAGAGGCCACGTTTGCCCAGGGCCACTCGTTGCTCGCCGCCGCCCAGGGGCTCGCGCGGGGCTTGCAGGGGCCCCCCCTGCGCCCTGCGACAGCGGACTCCAAAAACTGCTTCCAGGGAGCTCCTCGGGGCCCCTCCCGCGCCCCGCGACAGCCAGCCTCGCGCGGTCGTCGCGGGACCCACCTGCGCTTCTCGACAACGGGCCACAAGCCCAGGCTCCATGTCGATCCTCAGAGGAGGGAATGGGTACCCATGTTGCTACCCTTAGCCCGTTTTCCCCTTCTTCGGCGTCCTGGGAGGCCCTCGTCGCCACCGCTGGATTCGCCTCGAAATGCTGGTCAGAAGGCGCCCCCGGAGAGGTCCGCGGAGTAGCGGTATCGGTACCCTTAGTTTTCCCCAGATCCGATCGACGCGATTCGATATCGGCTCTGGCCAGCCGGGTTCGATTCGATTCCGAGTTTCGAGCGATCCAGTGCGGTCCGATGCTTGCACGTCGCTGGTGTGCATCCTGGCGCAGCGGATCCGATTCGATCCCGACCCTCTGGCGATGCGGCCCGATCCGATACACGTTCCGAGCCGATCCGATTTCCCGATTGGACTGTTCCCACAAACGTGAGATGATGTTGTCGATGATGATGATGTGGGTGATGATTTCCCATCATCATCGTCAACACATCATCATCATCATCATCATCATCATCATCATCATCATCATCATCATCATCATCATCATCATCATCATCATTATCATTATCACCATCATCATCATTATCACCATCATCATCACCATCACCATCACCATCATCATCATCATCATCATCATCATCATCATCATCATCATCATCATCATCATCATCATCATTAGCATCATCATCATCATCATCATCATCAGCATCATCATCATCATCATCATCATCATCATCATCATGATCATCATGATCACCATCATCATCATCATGAGCATGTTCTTGAACCCCCCCTTCCCGTCTGTCCTTCCGCGGCCCTTTTTGGGCTCCGACCAAATTCGCTCAAGCTTAATTCACGGCGGCCCATGTCAGCTGCTGTGCAGGCCTCGCTCAGGGCGGCGACCTGGCTCGCAGACCGTGTGCTGGAGAGCGCGGTGGTCTCAGAGGCGGGTTCCTGTGCGATTGCCGTGCAGGTGTTCGGCGGCGTGCGCGTCGCGTTCGGGACCGTGCTGATCGGAGGAGTGCCCGTGGGCGTGCTGATCGGCGCCAATGGCTGCTGCTGCGGCCTGGGCGATCGGCGACCGCATCGAGGTGCAGTGGCGTGCAGGCGGGAGCTGGCAGGCGCGCGTCGTCGTGGGTTTCGCCACCGCCGCCGAGTTCACGACAGTGACGGGGACAGCACCTCCAGCAGGAGCGGAGGAGAGAGGCGAGATCCTGTATATGATCACGCCCGACGGCGACATGTATCCCCACGTGCTGCACACCGACGTGATCCAGGGCGCAGTGAGAGTCCTCCGAGGGCAGAGGGACCGCGCGTCAGTGGTTGGCACGGCCCCAGCCGCCAACGCGAGGTCGCACGACGCCGACTGGACACCCGAGCCACGGGAGTTCCTGGAGGCGGTGGCGGCCGCGTCGGCACGGTCCTTCGCCGGGGTGGAGACGACGCTGAGACGCCCAGCAACGCCCAAGGAGGCGGGCTTGGACTCGGATTCAGCTCCGATTCCGCCTGACTGGGAGAGCGTGTCCAACCTGCCCGATCCAGACAGCAAGGGGTGGTATATCCTGGCGGGAAGTGACCAGAGCAGCTCGGCCAAGCTGCCTAGCCTGTCGGTGGACTTCGGTGTGATCGGCGAGGGCCGTGGCTTCGTGAAGGTCGGCAACAACAGCTTTCTCGTGCAGTACGGGAGCCCAGAGACGGCCCTCGACGCGCGGGTGCTGGCGACCCACGAGAGCGCAGGGGACGGTCGTCACCTGGGGTTCCGCGAGGGCGTGAAGCAGCTCACGGAGACCGCCTGGCCGTCATGGCCCCTGCTGGGGCCGAGGACCGCTGGTTGGGTGTGTCGCTTCATTCGGGACCAGGATGTAGCGCCTCGTTCCCGCCACGCTCGATTCAAGGCAGAGGCGGGGCTGTCGTCTTCAGATCCAGGGGTCGACTTTCACGAGTTCTGTCTGCGCCTGCTGCAGATCGGCATTCAGTTTGACCAGCTGAACGTGTCAGAGCTAGCGATCTTCGAGCTGATCTGCAGGAAGGCGCAGATGATTGAGTACAAGTACAGGGGCAGGTATCTCCACCGCATGGGGGCGGCGGGCGATGATCTGGCCGAGGATGAGCACATCTACCACGGCACGTCGGAGACCCGCGGTCTCATGATGATCTCGCCCGCCCTCTCGAGCTACGTGGCAGATGAGCTGCACAAGAAGGCGAGTGTCCTCAAGGAGGGACGCAAAGTACGAGAGGAGAGATCGACAGCTCGGCGCGGCGGCGCAGGCGGCAGCGGAGGCCACGACAACTCAGCGGGCCTGCAGAGCCGCGCCGACAAGCTGGCGAGCGAGAATAAGTTTTTGAAGGAGAAGTTGGCGGCCATTGACCCGAAGGGGGAAGGCAAATCAGGAGCGGCTGCGGCCGCGGATGGCAAGTGAGTCTCAGTGATGGCTGCGCCGCGGGAGCTGTTCCCAGTCCCCGTGGCTTTGCGGGTCGAGGAAGACTTCAACGGCTTCCACTCCTCGACTCGACACCGGAGAAGCCGTACTCGCCAATATTTCTATTCTTCTCGCTGGGCACGTGAAGCTCTACATGGTCTAAATTGGCTATACGGGCGGGATGTGTCGAGCAACTTCGAGTCTCTCTCCTTGGGCCAACGCCAAGGCATCGAGCAAATGAGTGCTAGAATTCAGGCCCTGGATGGGCCCCCTTGCACTGCGGCGGCGGCCCTCTCGGAGCTGTGCCGAAGTACACCGGGCTATGACTGTCAGCCCGTGAAGTTCATCGTGTACACCGAAGGTCGTGTGAGTCTCCCCAGCGACGCCGTGAAGTGCGACGCTTCCGAGCTGCTGGACGGTCACCCTCGCGAGTTGTGGCACGATTGGCGTCAGCGACTGCTACGCGATCCCGAACTGGTGCGTGACCCAGTCGTTCCGTACTTTGATGAGAAGCTGCGGCGGTCTCCACGCCACTGCGCTCGCTCCTTGAGTGAAATGCACAAGGCAGGTATGATTCGTTTTTCTTCCCCACGCCCTTCTACGGCGGGCTTGTTCTTTGTCGAGAAGTCGGGGGACCAGCTGAGGATGATCCTCGACACGAGGGCCGTCAACCAGGAGTTCATCGACCTCGACACGACCGCGCTGCCGTCGGCTGGCGTCTGGCGGGGCCTGAAGATCCCAGCCAGCCACAACCTCTCGCTGAGTCAGGTGGGCATCGAGGCGGCCTTCTATCGCATCGGGGTGCCGCCTGGGCTGGACGAGATGTTCGTGCTGCCCGCGGTGCCCGTGGACGCGTTGCTGGAGGCGCTGCCCGAGGTGGACATCGGCTCTCGGCTGGGGGGCAAGGTCTCGCCCCTGCTCGCAGTCCTTCCCATGGGCTGGAGTTGGAGCTTGTACTTCTGCCAAGCGCCGGTGGTCTCGCAGGTCGTTGCGGCTGGCATCAGCGCGAGCCGCATCATTCAGGACAGGTGCGTGGTGCCCGACGTGAGCGAGACCGCGGGCGTCGCCGTGTACGTCGACGGCGTGGCCGCCATCGGGTGCGACCCTGCGTCCGTGAGCGCGACGATTGAGCAGGTCCACCAGCGTCTGGAGGCCAGCCATCTGAAGTGCAAGGGGGTGCACTCGGACCCGTGGGATCAGAAGTTCACGGGCTTGAACTTCGATTTCGAGACGGGCCGCATCTCCGTGAGCAAGGGCCGCGTCTGGAGGCTGCGCTTGGCGCTGCTGGAGGTCGCCGAGCGCGGCTACTGCAGCGGCGACGACATGCTATCGCCCCTCGGCCACTACACGTGGGCCGCCATCTTGCGGCGCTGCTTGCTGAGCGTCCTCCACAGTGCCTATCGCTTCGCTCGGGCTGCAGGGCCGCGGCGCTGGCGTCTTTGGCCCGAGGTGGCCACTGAGTGCCGCGTGGCAGCAGCTCTTATCGCCTTTGCATACCTGGACACCAAGCTGGAGGTGGACCCCGCGGTGCTAGCTACGGACGCCTCCACTGGCTCAGGAGACCTGGAGGCCACGGGGTTTGGAGGCTATGCCGTGACGGAGAAGACCTGGACTCAGCACGACGTGTGGGCCGCGGCCTCTTGTATGGAGCGTTGGCGGTACAAGTGCGAGGAGGCCATCGAGGCTCGGCGACATGCCCTCCAGGCTGCGCGTGATCTTGAACGAGCTGACGATGCCAGGGGGCCGACGGGCGTGACAGGCCTTGTCGAGGATCCTGAGACGTCAGACACGGTCTTGCCCTTCGAGAGCGAGGGGTCAACTCGGACGTCGAGTGCTGCCCAGCCTGCTCGGTGTGCGTCAACATCGGTCGAGCACTAGGTGAATTTCGAGGAGATCGACCCGAGCTTCTTGCTGCCGCTGGACTCCTGGAAGCTGAAGGTGCTCGGGCGCTGGCGGCGCCCTGAGGACATCATGCGTCTAGAGGGCCGCGCGCTGATCACGGGCGTGAGACATCGGCTTCGGCGGGCAGGAGCTCTTGGTCATATCATCCTGAGCTTATGCGACAACCTGAGTTTGACACTTGCATTGGACAAGGGAAGGTCTTCACATTCTGTTTTAAATCAGACGTGCAGAGAGTTGGCGGCCTTGAGCATCTTGACAGGATCCTCCGTAGCCGTGCGCTGGTTCCCAAGTGAGCTTAACTCGGCGGACAAGGGGAGCCGCGCCATCGGGCGATCGCTCAGCTCCCACGAAGGTGACTGCCGCCATGCTGGCCAGCTCTGGGCCGACGAGGCGCGGGGCCTTGCTGCCTCGGCCCTCGCCCGCGCTTGCGGCGAGGCAGCCACCTGGCGGGGCGCGGGCGGCACGCGCTTCCTCGGCGAGGTTGAGGAGCGCGAGCAGCCCGGGCGGGACTTCGCCGCCGAGAGTGCCGCCCAGCCGACAGGAGGGCCCGCTGGGAGACGCCAACGGGGTCGAGCACCGCCTCAGCCTCAGCTCCGACAGCTCCTCCAGCAGCGACACGTAGTCGAGCGGGTCGGCCTGTGACTCGAGCCGAGATCTTGAGATGACAGCGGGCGAGTGCCAGGACGGCCCGCCACGGCGACGCGCGGGGGGACGTCGAGCCTGGGCTCACCTTCTTGCAGACCAACAAGGTCAAGCCGCCCACGCGCACCGCCTTCCGAGAGCGGGTGCAGAGCTTCCTAGAGTGGGCCAACGAGGGGACTCTGGCGGAGATCTCCACTCGGCGCCTCGACCAGCTGGCCGCCAACTACATGGACGTCCTGTTCTTCGACGGGATGGAGGTCCTGCAGTGCCTGCGACCCAGCTTGGGGACGGCTCGCCACGGCAACTTTCCTGTAGCTCGGGCAGCCGTGGCGGGGTTCCGCCGTCGCGTCCGAGGAGGGACTCGAGACCCTCTGCGCCGGCCTTGGGTGCTGGCAGTGGTCGGGGTCAGCCTGCTGCTGGAGGACCTGGAGTTCGCGACGGCGCTGTGGCTGGCCTGGGACGGCATGCTGCGCTTGCCGTTCGACCTGGTGAGCATGACGCCCAAGACCTTGATCGGGCCTGGCAGGGCGGTGAAGCCCGCGTGGGCCCTTCTCCTCTACCCCGGCGAGGAGGAGGCGAGGAGCAAGGTCATGGGCGCCGACGAGGGCGTGATCTTGCGCGAGGCCTGCTGGAGCGGCGGCGGCGGCGCGGCCCTGCGGCGCCTCCGAAGGGCTCGGGGCCCCAGCTGCCAGCTCTGGTCGTTCGACGGGGCTTGGTTCACCAAGCGGTTCGAGGAGCGGCTGGCCGCGCTGCCCGAGGCGCCCGCGGCGGTCGCCTACCAGGTGCGCCACGGGGCCGCGAGTCACGCGGCGGCCGTGGACCAGCTCCCACTCAGCGGGATCACCGAGCGGCTGCGGCACGGCAGCCCGCGCAGCAGCTTGCGCTACGCCAAGCACGTCCGCTACCTCTCCCTGCTGAACAGGGTGCCGCAGGCCGTGGTCGACTGGAGCGAGACGATCCACGCGCGGCTGGGCAGCCTGCTCGGCGGGAGCGACGTCCTGCAGGCTCCCGCCTTGTTGCCGCAGAGTGTGCTCGGGGCCTTGCGCGCCAGCTGCGCCAAGGCCTCAAATTCGGGTGTGAACAAAAGAGTCAAGTTTTCCTCGAAGTTGGATTCTCGAAAGGTGAAGTGCGCCGATACCTTTGTGAGTCCAGTGAGCACGGCGCACTGTGTGCCAACGCCTCCATGTGTGATCTCTCGGCCGTCCGAAAGATGCTCATAGGGTGGGTCGGTTCTTGTGCCGTGCGCGGCGTTGTTGTGACGCTTCCCAATTTGAGTGCTGATCACACGGGGGACAGTAGTTACCAGCTCCGTGCAACTAGTGCCCAGTGTATTCACAACCTTCTTAAGATTGCTAATGCTGCCTTTTTCCGCTGGGTGTCCAGCGATTGTAATATGTCCCTGCAAGGAGCAACTAGAGTCAGTTCAGGATTATCTCGGTTTTTGGTGTCGGGCCCGTGGCGTTTGGACCTCCAGAGTGTCCCCGTGTGTTTTTTTTCGGCGTCGGGGCGCCGCGGTCCGTTCGACATTTTAACGGCCTCGGGTGGGCCTTTTGTTAGTAACGATTTCTTCTGTCGCCGCCGCCGTGCGTCTGCTCCTAGTAAGTCGCCCTTCGTTTTCTTCAGGGCTTCGCTGGCCTCTCGTCTCAGCATGTACCTAAAGGGTGCCGCCGACAGAAATCAGACTGACAATTTAACCCGCCTGGTGTGTTGACATGGGCCAGGGGCCAAGTCGGGCTGATTCGGGGACGATCGGTTCCGCCGTTTGCGAAGTCAACCGCTGCGCCGTCCGAGAGATACGATCTGGATGTAAAGAACAGAGAATAGTGCTATCTGGCCGCGCCTGGGGAGGGGTCGGGCTGAGCATGTTCTTGAAACGCTGGCGCCCGTCTGTCCTTCCGCGGCCCTTTTTGGGCTCCGACCGAATTCGCTCAAGCCCCCCCCGCCCCCTCCCCGCTTGGCGTGGCCTCCGCCACAATTTCAATTCAAAGGGGGGGCGATCGGTTTCGCCGTTTGTGAAGTCAACCGCTGCGCCGTCCGAGAGATACGATCTGGATGTAAAGAACAGAGAATAGTGTTGTCTGGCCGCGCCTGGGGAGGGGTCGGGCTCATCATCATCATCATCATCATCATCATCATGATCATCATGATTGTGGGTGCCGCGGGATTGCTGTCTCCTCGCAGGCGACTGTCGTGATTGCAATGGTCTGTGATCGTTTGCGCTCAAGCTTTTGGCGATGCTATGGTCCTAGGGGACTGGGCACCTGTGACCGTCGGGCTCCTGCGCGAGGCGATGCGCGGCGCCGGCGCTGAGGCGGCCAGGCTGCTGCTCGCGCGGGAGACAGCGGCCCCCTGCCCTCCTTGCCCCCCGCGGCCGGGCTGCCCTTCGCCAGGGCCTTCGAAGTGCCCGGAGCTGCCCGCCTGCCCGGACCTCGGCGTCGAGGTGGCGGCAGTGCGCGCTGAGCGGAGTGAGGGTGAGGAGGCGGCGCTTGGTCTGACGGCGGCCCTGCGCGCGGCCTGCTGGCTGTTGGGCCGGGCGCGTGGACGCTGTCGCCGCAAGGAGCTCGGGGGCGAGGGCTGCGCGAGCATCATGACTAGTCGGGCGGACCGCATGCCAGGGCGGAGGGTGCTCGTCCGATTCGAGGGGGACACCTACTCCCACGAACGAGTACTCTTGTGGCCCACCCACTTCGACTACGAGAGTTGGGTGATCCTCACCGCCGATGATGATTTGCATGTCGAGCGTGTGCGAGATTGGACCTGGATCTACGACCTGACCGAAGGGTGGTCGCCAGGGCTGCGGGGCGGAGCCGCGAGGTTCAGGACCCCGCTGACGGCGAACGAGGTGCTGGCGAAGGTGCTCGAGGGCCGAGACGAGGCGTTGAAGTGCCGGGCCAGGCGTCGGCTGCCGGAGCGCCTTGGCGGGCGGCTGGGCGAGGAACCGACCGCCTTCCTAGACTGGCGCGGGCGCGAGCTGGTCGTCGAGGACAGCGGCTGGCCAACAAGGGGGTGATCTCCAAGCAGCGGCTGGCCGAGGCGAGCGGCGACGAGCTCGCCGCGCAGCCCGCGCTGGGAGGCACGGCGGACGGCGGTGCCGGGGGGGCTGGCGGCGAGGCAGGCGCTCTGGTGCCTGCGCCGCCGGCGGCGGCCCCTGACGGCCGCGGCGGGGCCACGCTCGAGGACGGCGTCAACGCGGTGGCGGAGGCGCGGGCCCCCAACGGCATGCAGCTTGGCGACCCCGTCGTCGGGGGGCGAGCCGAGAGCCTGGGCGGCTGCCGGGCCGCGGTGTTGCTCGACGACGGCGTCCGCGTGCTGCGCGAGAGGGTGACGACGGACGACGTCGAGGAGTGGCGCAGGGCGGCGCGTGAGGCGGTGGGCAGGCACGGCGCTCCGCAGCGGGCCGTGCGCGGCACCGCGGGCCAGGTGGATGACCTGCGGGCCGAGTTCGCCGCGGCCGACGCCGGAGTCGACATGATCGGGGGCGCGGCGACGCCCGTGCCGGAGGCTGAGGTCGAGGGCGACGCGCGGGCCCTGTGCGTCGAGTGGACGTCCGGGCGTTCGGTTCAAGACGTGGCGGAAGGCAGTGGAGGAAAGCGCGCAGCTGACCATGGAGCAGTGCGGGCTCCGCGGCGCGTGCACTTGCCTCCATCTGTGCCGCCGATTTTTCCAGCACGCAGGGGGCCCGAAGATGTGGTTGCTGTCTTTCTGCAGGGAACGCGGGATCTCGTCGAAGGATCGGTCCTACCACGAGCTGACCACGCTGGTGCAGGCGCTGTGGCTGGCCAGGACCTACGACGGTCTCAACCTGGGAGGCGTCGCGGCTCTGGAGTCTGTGGCCAGGCGCTTGGCGACGGTCGTGGAGGCGCACAGGAGCGGGCAAGCGCCGGGCCGGGCTTCCTGGGAGAGCGCCCGCTACCTGACGGGGGTCGTGGGCCCGTTTGACGTCGAGAGCCCCGAGCGCAGGTCGTTCGCGACCAGGGCGGCCAGGGGCGAGGCGGGACGGCATCTGGCGACGACGAGGGGTCGTGCTGCTGGTGCCCGACAGGAGTTCGAGGAGACGGGCGCGGCGCAGGCGCTGGGCGGGCTGCCCGGAGCGAAGGAGGAAGCCGAGGGCGGCCCCGAGGGCGCGGCGGCAAAGGCCAAGGCTATTTAAGGCGAGGGCCGCCGCCGCCGCTGCCGGAGCGGGCGCCCTTGGCGCGGCAGGGTGAGCTCCTGGCACGGGCCTGGGAGGTGGCCGACCCCAGGCGCGGTTGACGAGGCTGGCGGCGCAGGGCAGCACTTCCCGGCGCCGCTCGTGGAGCAACTCGATTTTGACATCGATCGGCGCAGGGCTGACCGGGCGGGACAAGCCGCGAGTGAAGCGGCTGACGAATGACGCCGTCGAGAGCTTGACTTGGACGCGCAGCGCGCGCTGGCGAGATGCTGGCCGCGCGAAGCCGCGCCTGGTGACCGCTGGGCTGCGGCGCGATGCGCGGCGGCGGGCGCAGCTGGCCGCAGCTGGCTGGAGACGTCCGAGCAGCACGGAACCCTCGCAGCGAGCCCTTCCACAGCTGCTGCGGGGTCACGTCCCCTACGGGGCCGAGACCCGAGCTAACCTGGCCTCCTTCGCGCGCGACCGACTCGACATCCCGGGCGACGTCGAGCTGGCGCCGCGCATCGACTAGTTGCTGCCGGATACGGCCCGTAATTTCTTGAAGGGGCATGAGAGCTACATGCTGAGGTCGCCTGGAGAGGTGGCCATGCTCGACGAGACGCTGGGCCGGTGCGGCCCTATACCGACCCTGTGCTGCGATCCAATCGAAAGGTATACGTGGGGCTGGTGAAGAGGCTCCGACGGATAGGGCTGGCGCGGCTGAGCGCCAGCAAGAAGCGCGACGTGGGCGTGTTCGTGGTCGAGGACGGCGCGCAGCAGAGGCTGATCTTGGACTGCCAGGCGTCCAACAGGCAGTTCGTGTCTCCCCCGAGGGTCGCCCCGACGCTGGGCGGGTGCCCGAGCGGGCGCGGTTCCGCCTGGGCGCCGAGGCGGCGAGGGTCCACGCCTTGCCGCCGGGCTCGAGGAGCAGGGGGGCGGGGTGGCGCGGGCGAGGGCCGAGCCCACCGACGCGGAGGTGCTGAGGTGGGAGCGGGACAAGACTTTCCCTGAGCTGCCAGCCCGCCTCCTTCATGGGTCCCTCTGGGCCACCGTGATGGCCGACGAGTGGAGGTACCGGGAGGGGATCATCCACTTGGAGGCCCGAGCCGTGCTGCAGGGGGTCGAGCGCTTGGCCCGCAGCCAGCGCGGGCACGACGCGCGGGCCCTGTTCGTGGGAGGCAACCTGGCGCTGACCCCGGCGCTGGGCAGGTCCCGATCAAGGGACTTCAAGCTGCTGACCCTCATCAGGCGAGCTGGTTCGCTGGCCTTGGCTCGAGGCCTGCGATTGGTTTTTCGCTGTGTGTTCTCAGAGCTGAACAGCAGCGAGAAGGGAAGCCGACTTGAAAAGTATGACGAAGAAAAATGCCACTTGGATCGTGTCTTGTGTGCCCGCGTCACACGTCGACAAGGGGGTTCCGGATGGAGCTGACATTGAGGTTCCGAGGGGATGTCCGAGGTGCAAGATCGGGGAGTCTCCTGGCGAGTATCTCGACAAAGATTTAAACGATCCTGAGCGTGAGCGAGGCGAGCGAGAACATGGAGCAGAGCAAAGAGAGAGCAGAGAGCAACGAGAAGAGCGACAGGAGCGAGAGCACGGAGAGCGAGCTGATGATGAACAACGAGAGCGAGAGACACGAGTGGAGCGAGAGCAAGAAGCAGCAGCAAGCCTAAAATATCAGCACGAAGCCAGACAGCGAGCACGACCGTCCGTCATCCATGTGGCTCAACCTGGACATGGACATGCAGGCGCGTCGGGAGGGAACCCTGACCAAGTCCGCGTCCAAGCCCCAGTCTCGCGTGGCCGGGCGATCGCGGACGCTTGCTGGTGCGTCTGGGAGCCAGGCTCGGGGGAGCAGCCGGAGCTCGAGGCGTGCCCGAACGCTGACGTAGGCAAGGGCGTCGAGCCTGCCGGGTAGGTTGGAGGCGCTGGTGCTGGAGCCGACTGCTGTCTCGCTGGAGATCGTGGCCAGGCATGCCCCGCCGGCAGCAGGCGCCGCCTTGACCGCCGAGGACGGCGAGAGCGACTCCGCCCCCGAAGAGGCGCCAGCTGGGGCGGACCGCCTGAGCGAGCTGCTGGCCCGACAGCGGGCGCGGCGGCGCGTGGCTCGGATGGCCGAAGGGGGCGTGACGAGCCCCCCTGGGAAGAGCTACCTGGAGGCCGCCAGCGTGTCCGAGGCCAGTCGAGTCCGATATCGAGACTGTGTGCGAGAGCTCCTGGCCTTCGCCGACCAGGAGAACATGGCGCTGCGCGAGGGCGACGAGGTGGACGAGTGTCTCGCGTCGTGGGTCGTGGGTGAAAATATGGCACCAGCTCGGGGGCAGGGCGCGGCGGGGCGAGTACATGGTGGCCGCCCTGATGTACGCCTTCCCGAGGTTCGCGAGAGGAGGGGGTCGGCGCCTGCCGCGAACTCTCCGGCGCCTGAAGGGACGGAGGAACTTGCGCCCGAAGTGCAGCCGCTGGCCGCTCCAGTGGGCCGTTTGGGCCGCCGTGGCGCTGGAGCTGCTGAGGAGCGGGCCGGGGAGGGCCGGCTTCGGGGCGCTGCTGATGGTAGACGCGTACCTGAGGCCGTCCGAGCTGCTGAGTCTCCGACGCGGGTCCCTGGCGCCGCCGGCACGCGGAGGGCTCCGAGACTGGAGCCTGCACCTCTTCCCCCAGGAAGAGACCAATCGCAGCAAGGTCGGGGGCGCCGACGACACCGTGGTGATGAACTCCGAGCGGATGCGGTGGGCCGACCCAGTGCTGGCGCACCTGGCGTCGGGCCCCGCGTCGGAGAGGCTGTTCCCGTGGGACTACCAGCAGTTTGGCAGGCTGGTGCAGGGTGCAGGGGAGCGTTTGGGGATCGAGGTGGTGCTGTATCAGGCTCGGCACAGCGGCATCAGTCTGGACCGGGCGTTCCACCTGAGGGCCCAAGAGGAGGCGATGAAGAGAGGAAGGTGGTCATCATTTTGTTTTGTCGTGCGCTACGCGAAGACGGGGCACCTGAACGGCGCGTGGAGGAAGCTGAACCCAGACGTGCAGGCACACGCCCTCGTCTGCGAGGAGTGCCTGGTCGACGTGTATCTGCGAGGGGCCCCCCTGCCATCGCGTCCGACGCTATACAGCCGACGGCGTGCTTCTTGGACCCCTTCTCAGGAGTCGGCGGGTTGGCGCGAGCTGCGCGGCTCTGGAAGTTCGAGACCAGAGGGTACGACCTCCGTGGGGGCCTTGCAGGGGATCTCCTGAGAAGGTGTGTGCAGGCTCAGATTCTGACCACCCTGCGCAGGGGGCGGGTGCTGGCCGTCATGATGGCCCCGCCGTGCACCTCCTTTTTTGATCGCCCAGAATTCGTCGTGCCCGATTCGAAGCAAGCAATACCCACGAGGCCATCCTAGGCTCCCAGCCGGCAGGAAGGCAAAGGTCAGGCTGGAGAACTGTATTCTCGATGTTGTAATTCAAGTCGTACGCGTGTGCGTGCGAGAGCGGGTCCCCTCTTGTATCGAGCACCCGCAATCCAGCTATATGTGGCACGATGTGACGCTGTGACACGCTTTAGATACTGCGCACTCGAGAATCTGCGATATCCATCAGTGCCAATTTGGTTCTGTGCACAGGAAGGCCACCAGATTGGCCTTCGGCTGTTGCGACCCGCTAGACCTAGGGAGAACGGGCTGCCCCGTGGAGAGCCGATGCTAGGGCAAACAAGGGTTTTGCTCGGCGGCAGGGCGCAACCATGTAGTTGTAGAGGGGTCGCGGGCGACAGCGGCGTCGGCCGCTTACCCTCCTCGGCTGGCCAACGCCCTGGCCCGGGCTCTTCTCTCAGCATCTGTTCTTCGAAGGGAATCCAGCTATTATTTGTGACGGTGCGCTGAGAACTACCGATTCGGGCTCCTATCCCGGCACTCGATTCGGGGTGCGTTTTGAATCGATTCTCCTGGCTGTACGATGGGCCTCAAGGCCTTTTTCAAACACCAGCTATGCAGCAGTAGCGAAAGCCTCGAGCCCAGGTCCAGCAACATAATCGTGTTCCGCTAGCCTCTAGAGGGATACAGCATCATCATCATCAACATCAGCATTATCACCATCAGCATCATCACCATCAGCATCACCATCACCATCAGCATCATCATCATCATCATCATCATCATCATCATCATCATCATCATGATCATCATCATGATCATAATCATCATCGTCACCGGGATCACGTGGCCCGCCCGCGCTCTGCGATGGAGGGCCCCCGCTGGCCCTTGTGGGGCTCGCGGGGGCCCCTCGCGGCCGTCTTGCAGGGCTCACGGGGCCCGCCCGCGCCTAGTGGCGACGGGCCGCGGGCGGTCCCCACAGGGCTCCTCCGGCCAGTCCGCGCCCTGCGACCATCAGGCCCCCGGAGATCAGGACTCACCGAGTGCGTTCCACTGCTCGCAAAGTGCCAATTCGCAAACGTCAGAAAGAAACATGTCTACTTCGATGTAATTTGTTGTAGATCCCCCGCGGGGGAATTCCGGCCATTTGCGAGTAGTTACTTTGCGAGTAGTGGAACGCGGTCGTCTAAGGACACATATAAAACCAGGACATGGAAAACCAAGGAAACGAACTCCTCTCCTGCACAGTCGCAATTTTCAGCACTCGTGCATGTTTTGTATGCTGTACTGCAGGATTCGGGCTTGTGTCCGGGTTTAGGGCCGTCTTGCAGGCTTTTGGGGTTTGTCCGGGTTTCTTCTGGAAAAGGTTGCAGTGCAGTATTTTGTTCGTGTTGCCGTCTGGAAGAATTGGTTTCGAGGGATGTTGGGTGTCCGGGTCTAGCGTGTCCTGGTTTACGGGTCCTGAGACCACGGGCCCCGACCGGGGCTGAGGAGGAGGAGGACGAAGAGGAGGAGGAGTGGAGGAGGACGACGAGGGAGGAGGAGGGGGAGGAGGAGGAGGAGGAGGAGGAGGAGAAGGAGGAGGAGAAGGAGCGGAGGAGGAGGAGGAGGAGGAAGTGGAGGAGGAGGAGGAGGAGGAGGACCCTCTGTCCCTCCTGCTTGTGGTGGTGGCGGTGGAAAGGAAGCCCATCACATGGAGCACATGGCCAGCCAGCGCCCTGCGACAACGGACCCCGCGCGGCACACTCCTACGGGGCCGGCCCGCCAGGCCCGCCCGCGCCCCTGCGGCAGCGGACTCCCCGCGCGGCCCTCAGAAGCCTCGCCGTGCGGTCCGCCCTCGCCACGCGTGAGCATGCCTCCAACGGCCTCCCTTCAGCCACACGCAGAGGGGGGTGGGGGCAGGGTGTAGGAAGGCTTCTCAGAAGCACCCCTGCTTCTTGGAAGCCTCCCCCCCCCCTCCCCCCGCCCCCCTGCGCGCGCCGCGCATTCGGAGGGATCGTGTGGCCCCTGCGCGCCCCGCGGGAGCGGACCCCTGGCGGCCCTCACGGGGCTCGTGGGGCCCGCCCCCGCACGGCTTCGCATGCGGCTCGCAGGGCTCGTCCGTGCTCTGCGACTGCCCTCCCTCCTCCTCCTCCTCCTCCTCCTCCTCCTCCTCCTCCTCCTCCTCTTCCTCCTCCTCCTCCTCCTCCTCCTCCTCCTCCTCCTCCTCCTCCTCCTCCTCCCCCTCCCCGTCCTCCGTCTCCGAACGGCCCTCGAAAAGGCTCGGGGCGCCCCACCGCGCCGTGCGACCGGCTGGCCTCGAGCGGCCCCGCGCGGCTCCCCGAGCCGCTCCGCGCCCGGCGGCGCCAGGCCGCGCGCGGCCCTCGGGGTGCTCGCGGGGCCCCTCCGCGCCCTGCGGCACGGGGCCCCGAAGGACCCCGACGGGGCTCGCGGGGCACGCCCGACGGGGCTCGCGGGGCCCGACGGGGCTCGCGGGGCTCGCGGGGCTCGCGGGGCACGCGGGGCCCCGCCTGGCCACCTGCGGGGCTGCAGTGTCCGACGGAGTCCCTGGTCGCCTCATTCCTGAGCCACCCGCGAGGATGTCTCGGGCGGGGGCCGAGTTTCTCAGCAAGGTATTGGGACGTCTCGAGCCGGAGCTCCCAAGGCAAGGTGTCGCCGAATCCGTGCGGCGATCGCACAAGTGCGCAAGTTCGTGCTGCCGCCCCGCGGCCGCCTCGTGGGAGCGCCGTGCGTACACTACATATTTCACATCACATAGGCTGCACCACATAGCTTACACCACATAGCTCATACTTCATAGAATGCACCACGTGCCTTGCACCACATAGCTCACATGTCATACCTCATACCGCATCGATTGCACCACATATCTTGCACCACATAGCTCTCACCGTGTACACACATACATGTGTGTATACATCTACAAACCTATATGTATACATATATATATGTATGTATATATATATGCATACATATATATATATATATACATCAGAGTGAGGGGTCCGAACGGTCATCCATTGTCCCTGGGTGTGTGGCTGAAGTGAGAATCCGTGGGAGGATTATTATTTTTGCGTTGAACATTATTACTTCTAAAGAATAATTATTGTTGGGACCCCTGGTGCACGGCCCCCTCGCCGCGCCTAGGCCGCAGCCATGTTTTCATCATTTTCGTGAGGAAGTCTCCGGCAAAACGGGTTGGTCCGGATCCGGTTGTTTTGTTACGGGCGGTTTTCCCTTGCAAAACATAAGGCAAAGTGGACATTTCTTGTTCTAACATAACCAAACTTCAAGAATCCCTTGCAAAAAATAAGGTAAAGTGGACATTCGCGCGCGCAAGACGAAATCCTTCCAAAACCTTAGTGTTCGTAGCGATTTTAACATAAAAACATCAAAAAACCAATGGTTTTTCAAAAAAAAATGTCAAAATTTCATCCCGCGCGCTCTTGCGGATTGTAGGAAACCCAACACTTTTTAAACATTTCTGTCAAACGGGCTTTTGCGAGCAACTTCACGTGCTTCGAACTTCTCCAACAACGGTTGCGCACCTGCCAGGGCCATCATCCCTGTCAAATAATACCATGCGGGACACATTCGTTTTTTCTTCGCGCGCGCACGCCGAAATCTTCAAAAACCATTGGGTTTCTTAGGAAGTTTAGCACCGCGCAACATAAAATCATACGAATCGCACCGTACCAAACACTGTACAACAAGTCACTGTACCCATGCGCCAGTGTAGTAGCCACGGTCGTCCGCAGGCCACGAAGTGAAGTGTCCGAACGTCATAGGGCGGGAAGCTGGGTGTGGGTGGTGGCGAAGAGTCGTTTGGAAATGTGGTAGAGCTTGAACCGGCCCCCCCACAAAGTGGGGGTATTGGCGGGCGTCGTATGAAAACCCTGGCACTGGTGAGAACGGAGTGTCCCCACGTGCTAGTAATTGTGGTTGTTGTTGTTGTTGTCGTTGTTGTTGTTGCATTCTCATTTTTGGAAATTATTATAGTTGATCCCCCCTCGCCGGTGCATAGTGTTTTTTCCACCAAAGTGTGCACCTCGACGCTCGCACCCTGCTCTTTTATCAGGGAAACTCTTGATGGTCAAACTGTGCCCCTGGCCCCCCGGGTTACAACAACAACGGCTCCCGCCTGAGGCTTCCTCACTCTAGCCAGGACCCCCGCTCCCGCCCGAGAATTCCTCGCATTTTATTCCCCATATCCTAAGATGGGGTTCTTGTTCCCCATATCCTAAGATGGGGTTATTGTTATTACTTGTACGCCTCCTACTTCTCCTCCTCCTCCTCCTCCTCCTCCTCCTCCTCCTCCTCCTCCTCTCCTCCTCTACTCAGACTTGCTCATACCCAGACTTGCTCATACCCAGACTTATGCACACTCAGACATTCTCATACTCAGACCTACTCATACTCAGACTTACTCATACCCAGACGTACACATACACAGACTTACTCATACACAGACTGAATCATATTCAGACTTACTCATACCCAGACGTACTCATACACAGACTTACTCATACTCAGACCCACACGTACTCATACCTTCTCATCGTCGGAGTTACTCAACGCACGGCAGATTGTGAGGATGTCTCAGGCGGGGCGCTGGTTTCAGCACCCCTAAGGGGAGCCGCCAGGGGGTATATCACGGGCCCGTTCGCGGCCAGTTAATGGGGATGTCTCAGGCGGTTTGCTCGTTATCGTGCTCAACAGCCTTGGCTTTCATAGCTGATTGTGAGGATGTCTCAGGCGGGGCGCTGGTCTCAGCACCCCTAAGGGGAGCCGCCAGGGGGTATATCACGGGCCCGTTCGCGGCCAGTTTGTGGGGATGTCTCAGGCGGTTTGTTCGTTTTCGTGCTCAGCATTTTTGGCTGTCGTAGCAGATTGTGAGGATGTCTCAGGCGGGGCGCTGGTTTCAGCACCCCTAAGGGGAGCTGCCAGGGGGTATATCACGGGCCCGTTCGCGGCCAGTTTGTGGGGGTGTCTCAGGCGGTTTGCTCGTTTTCGTGCTCAACATCCTTGGCTGTCATAGCAGATTGTGAGGATGTCTCAGGCGGGGCGCTGGTTTCAGCACCCCTGAGGGGGGCCGCCAGAGGGTATATCACGGGCCCGTGCGCGGCCAGTTTGTGGGGGTGTTTCAGGCGGTTTGCTCGTTTTCATGCTCAACAGCCTTGGCTGTCATAGCAGATTGTGAGGATGTCTCAGGCGGGGCGCTGGTTTCAGCACCCTTAAGGACAGCCGCCAGGGGGTATATCACGGGCCCGTTCGCGGCCAGTTTGTGGGGGTGTCTCAGGCGGTTTGCTCGTGTTCGTGCTCAACACCCTTGGCTTTCATCGCAGATTTTGAGGATGGAGGAAAGGGTGAGGAGGAGGAGGAGGAGGAGGAGGAGGAGGAGGAGGAGGAGGAGGAGGAGGAGGAGGAGGAAGAGTATGCACATCTGGGAAGCTCCGAAGTTACCGCAGGCTGAGGAGGGCACGGCCTGGCAGCTGAGGAGGGGGAGTGAAGATGAAGAGGCTCATGTTCAAGCATACTCAGCTCACCCTGACTCATATTCACTCACTCGCATCAGGATGCACTCGTCTTCGTCGGGCCTGTCGCCAAGGCGGACGGGCTATTGTAGTCAAGCGCTCATGAAGAGACGCTCACTACGGCATAAGATGAAACATGAGATGCACATATGGGGAGCTTCACGCAGTGAGCAATTATTACTTGGACGCCTCCTACTTCTCCTCCTCCTCCTCCTCCTCCTTCTCCTCCTCCTCTCCTCCCCTACCCAGATTTGTTCATACCCAGGCTTGCTCATACCCAGACTTATGCACACTCAGACATTCTCATACTCAGACCTACTCGTACTCAGACTTACTCATACCCAGACGTACACATTCACAGACTTACTCATACACAGGCTGGCTCAGACTCAGACTTACTCATACCCAGACGTACTCATACACAGACTTACTCATACTCAGACCCACCACACATACCCATACCTTTTCATAGTCTGAGTTACCCAACGCACGGCAGATTGTGAGGATGTCTCAGGCGGGGCGCTGGTTTCAGCACCTCTAAGTGGAGCCGCCAGGGGGTATAGCACGGGCCCGTTCGCGGCCAGTTTGTGAGAATGTCTCAGGCGGTTTGTTCGTTTTCGTGCTCAACAGCCTTGGCTTTCATAGCAGATTGTGAGGATGCCTCAGGCGGGGCGCTGGTTTCAGCACCCCTAAGGGAAGCCGCCAGGGTGTTAGATTATGGGCCCGTTCGCCGCCAGTTTGTGTGGATGTATCAAGCGGTTTGTTCGTTTTCGTGCTCAACACCTTAAGCTTTCATAGCAGATTGTGAGAATGTCTCAGGCGGGGCGCTGGTTTCAGCACCCCTAAGGAGAGCCGCCAGGGGGCGCTGGTTTCAGCACCCCGAAGTGGAGCCGCCAGGGGGTATATCACGGGCCCGTTCGCGGCCAGTTTGTGGGGATGTCTCAGGCGGTTTGCTCGTTTTCGTGCTCAACACCCTTGGCTTTCATAGCAGATTGCGAGGATGTCTCAGGCGGGGCGCTGGTTTCAGCACCCCTAAGGAGAGCCGCCAGGGGGTATATCACGGGCCCGTTCGCGGCCAGTTTGTGGGGATGTCTCAGGCGGTTTGTTCGTATTCGTGCTCAACACCCTTGGCTGTCATAGCAGATTGTGAGGATGTCTCAGGCGGGGCGCTGGTTTCAGCACCCCTGAGGGGAGCCGCCAGGAGGTATATCACGGTCCCGTTCGCGGCCAGTTTGTGGGGATGTCTCAGGCGGTTTGCTCGTTTTCGTGCTCAACATGCTTGGGCCAGGGGGTATATCACGGGCCCGTTCGCGGCCAGTTTGTGGGGATGTCTCAGGCGTTTTGCTCGTTGTCATGCTCAACACCCTTGGCTTTCATAGCTGAATGTGAGGATGGAGGAAGGGGAGGAGGAGGAGGAGGAGGAGGAGGAGGAGGAGGAGGAGGAGGAGGAGGAGGAAGAGGAGGAGGAGGAGGAGGAGGAGGAGGAGGAGGAGGAGGAGGAGTAAGAGTATGCACATCTGGGAAGCTCCGAAGTTACCGCAGGCTGAGGAGGGCACGGCCTGGCAGCTGAGGAGGGGGAGTGAAGATGAAGAGGCTCATGTTCAATCATACTCAGCTCACTCTGACTCAGACTCACTCGCTCGCATCAGGATGCACTCGTCTTCGTCGGGCCTGTCGCCAAGGTGGACGGGCTATCATAGTCAAGCGCTCATGAAGAGACGCTCACTACGGCATAAGATAAAACATGAGAAGCACATATGGGGAGCTCCACGAAGTGAGTAATTCAGGAATCGCGCTCTCGCTTTGGATTTCCCTTACACTTTATTCAGGCATCGCTCTCCCGGCGCTCTGGAGCCGCGCTCTCGCTGGAGACTTGCTTGCAATCTACTGAAGAATAGCGCTCTTGAGTGGGGAACTTCGTGCAATTTACTCATTCGCCGCGCTCCCGACACCCAGGCACCCAGGAGTCGCGCTCACGCTTAGGACTCCCTCACAGATTACCCAGGAATCGGGATCTCGCTGCCCTTCGTGGCCCCGTTGCAGTCCTTCGTGGCCCCCTCGCTTTGTTTCGTGGCCCCGTTGCAGCCCTTCGTGGCTCCCTCGCTGCCCTTCGTGGCCCCGTTGCAGCCGCTCGTGGCCTCCTCGCTGCCTATCGCGGGTCCGTTGCAGCCCTTCGTGGCCCCCTCGCTTTGTTTCGTGGCCCCGTTGCAGCCCTTCGTGGCCCCCTTGCTGCCATTCGTGGCCCCGTCGCAGCCCTTCGTGGCCCCGTTGCAGCCCTTCGTGGCCCCCTCGCAGCCCTTCGTGGCCCCGTTGCATCCCTTCGTGGCCTCTTCGCTGCCCTTCGAGGCCCCATATATGTATGCCCTTCGTGGCCCCCGTTCGTTCGCGCCCGTGGTGGCCCCATATGCATGCCCTTCGTGGCCCCGCTGTCGCCCTTCGTGGCCCCCTCGCTGCCCTTCGTGGCCCCGTTGCTGTCCTCAGTGGCCCCGTCTTTGCTTTCCGCAGCCCAGCATACGTATGCCCTTCGTGACCCCCGCTTGTTCGCGCCCGTCGTGGCCCCATGTGCATGCCTTACGTGGCCCCGCTGTCGCCGTTTGTGGTCCCCTCACTGTCCTACGTGGCCCAGTTGCTACCCTCAGTGGCCCCATCGTTGCCTCCTGTGGCCCCGCATTATCTGCCCTTCGTGCCCCCCGCTCGTTCGCGCTCGTCGTGGCCCCATACGCATTCCCTTCGTGTCTCCGCTGTCGCCCTTCGTGGCCTACTTCGTGTCCTTCGTGGCCCTGCTGTCGTTCTCTCTCGCTCCCGCTTTCGCTCGTCGTCGTCATCGTCGTCGCCGTCGTCGTCGTCGTCGTCGCCGCCGTCGTCGTCGACGTCGTCGTCGTCGTGGTCGGTCCCCTGTCCGTCCCTCTTGGGGTCGGGTCGACGGTCCGCGGCCGCCCCGCCGATCAGCGCTGCCGCTGGCCAGGCCGACGGTCCGCGGCCGCCCCGCCGCTTGCCGGTGCCCGGCCTGCAGGGAAGAAAGGTATACCCCCCAAGAGGGATTCGATCGAAGACGAAGAGAGCGGGTATCGAGGGTTTGGGAAATTCGCGTTATTGGACACTCGAGCAGGTAAGGGCGGACAGTCTTAGAATGATTGTTGCTGTTCTGGTTATTGATGTTGGTTTTGTTGTTGTTGTTGTTGTTGTTGTTGTTGTTGTTGTTGTTGTTGTTGTTGTTGTTGTTGTTGAATCTTCATTTTCGAAAAAAATATTGTTCATCCCCCCTCGCCGGTGCATATGGTTTTTTCTCAATCAAAGTGTGCCCCTCGACGCTCGCACCCTGCTTTTTATCAGGGGAAGTCTTGATGGTCAAACTGTGCCCCTGGCCCCCGGGTTACAACAACAACGGCTCCCGCCTGAGACTTCCTCAGTGAGACTTCCTCACAATCTAGCCAGGACCCCCGCTCCGGCCCGAGAATTCCTCGCATTTTATGCAGGAATCGCGCTCTCGCTTGGGATTTCCTTTACACATTATTCAAGCATCGCTCTCCCGGCGCTCTGGAGTCGCGCTCTCGCTGGAGACTTGCTTGCAATTTACTGAAGAATAGCGCTCTTGAGTGGGGAATTTCGTGCAATTTACTCATTCGCCGCGCTCCCGACACCCAGGCATCCAGGAGTCGCGCTCACGCTTAGGACTCCCTCGCAGATTACCCAGGAATCGGGATCTCGCTGCCCTTCGTGGCCCCGTTGCAGCCCTTCGTGGCCCCCTCGCTTTGTTTCATGGCCCCGTTGCAGCTCTTCGTGGCCCCCTCGCTGCCCTTCGTGGTCCCGTTGAAGCCCCTCGTGGCCTCCTCGCTGCCCTTCGAGGCCCCATATATGTATGCCCTTCGTGGCCCCTTCGTTTTGTTTCGTGGCCCCTTTGCAGCCCTTCGTGGCCCCCTCGCTTTGTTTCGTGGCCCCCTCGCAGCCCTTCGTGGCCCCGTTGCAACCCTTCGTGGCCCCCTCGCTGCCCTTCGTGGCCCCGTTGCATCCCTTCGTGGCCTCTTCGCTGCCCTTCGAGGCCCCATACATGTATGCCCTTCGTGGCCCCCGCTCATTCGCGCCCATGGTGGCCCCATATGCATGCCCTTCGTGGCCCCGCTGTCGCCGTTTGTGGCCCCCTCACTGCCCTTCGTGGCCCCGTTGCTGCCCTCTGTGGCCCATTTTTGGCCCTCCGCGGCCAAGTATACGTATGCCTTTCGTGGCCCCCGCTCGTTCGCGCCCGTTGTGGCCCCATGTGCATGCCCTTCGTGGCCCCGCTGTCGCCGTTTGTGCCCCCCTCGCTGCCCTTCGTGGCCCCGTTGCTGCCCTCTGTGGCCCTGTTTTGGCCCTCCGCGGCAAAGTATACGTATGCCGTTCGTGGCCCCCGCTCGTTCGCGCCCGTTGTGGCCCCATGTGCATGCCCTTCGTGGCCCCGCTGTCTCCGTTTGTGGCCCCCTCACTGTCCTACGTGGCCCAGTTGCTACCCTCAGTGGCCCCATCGTTGCCTTCTGTGGCCTCGCATTATCCGCCCTTCGTGGCCCCCGCTCGTTCGCGCTCGTCGTGGCCCCATACGCATTCCCTTGGTGTCCCCGCTGTCGCCCTTCGTGGCCTACTTCGTGTCCTTCGTGGCCCTGCTGTCGTTCTCTCTCGCTCTCGCTTTCGCTCGTCGTCGCCGTCGTCGCCGTCGTCGTCGTCGTCGTCGTCGTCGTGGTCGGTCCCCTGTCCGTCCCTCTTGGGGTCGGGTCGACGGTCCGCGGCCGCCCCGCCGATCAGCGCTGCCGCTGGCCAGGCCGACGGTCCGCGGCCGCCCCGACGCTTGCCGGTGCCCGGCCTGCAAGGAAGAAAGGTATACCCCCCAAGAGGGGTTCGATCGAAGACGAAGATGGCAGGTATCGAGGGTTTTGAAAATTCGCGTAATTGGACACTCGAGCAGGTAAGGGCGAACAGTCTTAAGATAATTGTTCTTGCTGTTGTAGTTGTTGTTGTTGTTGTTGTTGCTGTTGTTGTTTGTTGTCACCGTCCCCCCCGCGAGCCACCCCGCGACCCACCCCGCGACCCACACCGCGTCCCACCCCGCGACCCACCCGCGACCCACCCGCGACCCGCCCCGCGACCCAACTGCGACCCACCAGCGACCGATCCAAATTATTTCGAAGAAGAGATCGGCGCCTGCGGCGGGCTCGTTGCATAATTTGTGGAACTTTGGTGCCTGCGGCGGGCTTCTCCAGAGTCTCGCAAACTGCCGACGTCCCCTCACTCTTATCCGCATCTGCGGGGTGCTACCTCTCTCTCTATATATATGAATAAATATAAATGCTTAGCCCTTGTAGCGCACGGCGGGACGCCAAGCTTTCAAAAAGCAAGTCTAGCTCTGGTCTGGTTGGTCTGGTTCGTCTGGTTTGAACTTCGTCTTGCAGCCTTAACTAAGGATCTGGGCGAGAGTGGTTTAGGGGAGGTCAGGCGAGGCAGCACCAACCACCACCACAACCGAAATGCAGTTTTTGTTTGCATGGCCTTTGTTTTTGCTTCGCAGTTTATTTTGCATCTGGTCTGGCTGGTCTGGTTGGTCTAGTATGAGCTTCGTCTTGCAGCCTTAGCGTAGGGTCCGAGCGAGAGCGGTTTAGGGGAGATCTGGCGAGGCAGCGCCAACCACGACGACGACGACGACCGAAATGCATTTTTTTTTGCATGGCGGGGATTTGGCGACGCAGCGCCAACCACGACGACGACCGAAATGCAGCTTCTATTGCATTGCAGCTTTTTGTTGCTTTGCTGTTTTTTTGCATTGCAGTTTTTTGCATCTGGTCTGGCTGGTCTGGTTGGTTTGGTTTGAGCTTCGTCTTGCAGCCTTAGCTAAGGATCCGGGCGAGAGTGGTTTACGGAAGATCTGGCGAGGCAGCGCCAACCACCACGACGATCACCGAAATGCAGTTGTTTTGCATTGCAGTTTTTGTTGCCTTGCAGTTTTTGTTTGCATTGCAGCTTTGCCGTTCTAGCTTCAGCTTTGGATTCCGCGTGTGAGGCGAGAGCGGTTTGGGGAGGTCCAGGGAGGGTCTGAAGCCCACGGCGCCAACGACCATGATTAGAATCATAGCTTTTTGCATTGCAGCTTTTGTTGCCTTGCAGTTTTTTGCATTGCAGCTTTGCCGTTTCAGCTTCAGCTTTGGATTTCGCGTGCGAGGCGAGAGGGGTTTGGGGAGGTCCAGGGAGGGTCTGGAGCCCACGGCGCCAACGATCATGATCAGAATTACAATTGTTTTTGCACCGCTGTTTGTTGTTGCATGGCGTTTTCTTTGCATTGCAGCTTTGCCGTTTTAGCTTCAGCTTTGGATTCCGCGTGCGAGGCGAGAGCAGTTTGGGGTGTCCAGGGAGGGTCTGGAGCCCACGGCGCCAGCGACCATGATCGGAATTACAGTTTTGTTCCGCATTGCAATTGTGTTTGCATTGCAGCTTTTTGGGGCATTGCATCTTTGCTGTTCTAGCTTCAGCTTTGGATCCCGCGTGCGAGGCGAGAGCGGTTTGGGATGTCCAGCCAGGGAGTGTGTGGAGCCCACGGCGCCAACGACCATGATCAGAATTACAGTTGTTTTCGCCTTGCAGTTTTTTTTGCATTGCTGTTTTTTTGTTTGCACTGCAGCTTTGCTGTTCTAGCTTCAGCTTTGGATTCCGCGTGCGAGGCGAGAGCGGTTTGGGGAGGTCCAGGGTGGGTCTGGCGCCCCCGGCGCCAACGACCATGATCAGAATTGCAGTTGTTTTTGCATTGCAGGTTTTGTTGCATTGCATATTTGTTGCATTGCAGCTTTGCCGTTTTAGCTTCAGCTTTGGATTCCGCGTGCGAGGCGAGAGCGGTTTGGGGAGGTCCAGGGAGGGTCTTAAGCACACCGCGCCAACGACCATGATTTGAATTACAGTTTTGTTCCGCATTGCAGTTGTTTTGCATTGCAGTCTTTTTTGCATTGCAGCTTTGTCGTTTTAGCTTCAGCTTTGGATTCCGCGTGCGAGGCGAGAGAGGTTTGGGGTGTCCAGGGAGGGTCTGGAGCCCACGGCGCCAACGACCATGATCAGAATTACATGTTTTGTCAGCATTGCAGTTGTTTTTGCATTGCAGGCTTTTTGCATTGCAGCTTTGCCGTTCTAACAGGATGTGGCAACACACTACTGAAGGAGGTAGGAGAAACTCTGCATGCTAAGAGCATCCAGAACGGACGACAGCGACGGCGACAACGACGACGACGACGATGGCGACAACGACGACGACGCATTTGGCTGTGGGAGCCTCTTGGAAGCTTCTTTGGGCCTTAAAATGAAGCCTTTCGGGCCCTCTTGGCGCGTTCTTGGAGCGCTCTTGGGCCTTCCTGGAGCGCCCTTGGGGCCGTCTTGGAGCCTTCTTGGGCACCTCTTGGGCCTCTCTTGGGCCATATTGGGGCCATCTTCGAGGTAATCGATGAAAGAAGGGAAGGTACTTTTCTCCGCCCCCACGTCAGGGCATCCCAAATCGCTTCTTGGGCCCCTCTTGGGCCCCGCTTGGGGCGCTCTTGGACCCGTCTTGGGGCCCTTTTGGGCCCCTCTTGGGCTTTTTGGTTCGGTCATCTTGGGGCCATCTTGAGCCCCCGAGAGCCCATCGGAAGCGAAAAGGCGAGAAAGCAAACATCACTACTGATTTGATTGAATCGCTTCGCGCATTCCGCCAGCCCGTATTGTGCCATCGCTGGCGGTTGGGCCATTTTGCCGCCTCTTTGGGGCCTACCGAGGGCCTCTTAGGAGCCTTCTGGGTTTCTCTTACGGCCTTTTGGGGGCCTCTTGGAGCCTCTTGGGGGTCCCTTGCGGGCTTCTTGGAGCCTCCTGGGCGCCTCTTGGGACCGAAGGCTCGAAATGTCCGTTCGGGTTCCCCGCCTTGGCCCCCTCTTGTACTCATCGTCGCGGGACTTCCAGGGGCTGGCCCGCGCGCGCGAACTAGAAATATCGTTTACCCGGCACCGCAGATTTCAGCACGCTTCTGGCTCGTTGGGCCGGCGGATCAAGGTTTTAGGAGGGTTTCGGCCTCTTGGAGGTCTCTCGGGGCGCTCTTGAAGCCATCTTGAAGCCATCGTGGGCCACTCTTGGGCCTCTCTTGGGCCATCTTGGAAGCCATCGACCAACAAAGAAGGCGGCCTCAAGTTGGATTCCCCCGTCGGAACTCTCAGAATCGCCTCTTGGAGCTCTCTTGGGACGCTCTTGGGGCGGTCTTGGGCGCTCTTGGGGCCATCTTGGGCCTCTCTTGGACCCCTCTTGGGGATCCCTGGGTCCATCCCGCAGCCATCTCGAGGCTTCAGAAGCCCATTGGAAGCGAAGAGTCGAGAAGGCAAACAAAAACATTGATTTCTGTTAGGTGTTTAGGTGTTGAACGGTTGTTGGCCTCTCCAGGGCGTCCTGGGCAGGCCCTTTGGCCACTTAGAGCCGTCTTGGAGGGATATTGAAGCCTCTTGGAGGTCTGTTGCAAGCTATCTTTGGTCATGTTGGGCCATTTTCAGCGATCTTCGAGGCCATCTTTTGCTATTTGGGGCCTTCTTGGAGCCATCTTGGGCCATCTTGGACGCTCTGACCGCTCGCGAAAGAACGTGTCCAGGTCCAGAGGGAGGGGGTACCGAAGAGGAAGGAGGGGGTTGGAAGAGGGGGGGGATCAAAGCCACTCACGACCTAAAGGGCGAGTGGGATTTTAGCCTCCTCGTCTGGGACCGTCAAAATCGCCTCTTGGGGCCCTTTGGGGCTCCTCTTGGTCGCTTCTTGGAGGCCTCTTGGGGCGTCTTGGGCGTCTCTTGGCAGTCCCGGGAGCATCTTAAAGCGTCTTGGCTGCCTCTGGAGGGGGTGAGGCCTCTTGAGGGCCTCTTTGAGACCGCTTGGGAGTCTTTGGAAGCCTCTTGGGGGCTTTCTTGGCGCCCCTTGGGCGCCTCTTGGGGCCCTCTTGGGAACCTCAGGGGTCTTCTTGGGACCATGAAAGACAGAGAAGGAGAAACAAGTAGAGAGCCCAGAGAAGGAGAACAAAAATAGAGAGCAAGCAAAGTAAGGCGCTGGGGCAGAATAATTTTTCGCTTCAAGCGGCTTAGAATCGATATTCCCGTCCTTATATTTTTTATACGGCCAGGGATCCCGGAAAAGGCCCACCACCCCGCCCCCCCCCCCGCCGAACGAGTTTGGGACTTTTCGGGCTGGCCAGACGCCCTTCCTGGCACCAAGGAGCGGTCTAGCAATCCCTGCCAAGGCGTGCACACAGGCGGGTGGCAGTCCCAAGACGGTCGGCGTAAGGCCCATGAGACCCTCAAGGCGGTCGAAGATGAGTTCACGTTGCCGTTGACTCCCGCCAGACGCCCGAAGACGGCTCGAATGTCACCCCCACGAGGCGTTCGACCCTAAAAATATATTGATGTTGCATTGTTTTTCGTTTCATGTTGGGGTACCCGCTCCCTCGGGCCTCCAAGCGTCCGAGAACGCTGGAAAGGTACCGGAAGGCGCTCCAAGACGAGCCAAACGCGCGTCCTGTCACCCCAACACGGTCACACGAGGGCCCAGGACGGCCGCCTAACCGCCCACGGGCAACCCCACGACTGGCCCACAATGAGTGCGGAGCAACCAGCGCAAGGCCCAAGAGACTCCCAAAGCGATCGAAGATGGCATCAAGCGGCCCAGACCCCCGCTGGACGCCCGAAGACGGCCCGAGTGTTACCTGGAAGAGGCGCTCGGAACTTGGAGAAACAGTGATGTTTCAATGTTTTTTTTAATGTTCGGATCCTCGCTCATTCAGGCTTCCAAGCGTCCGAGATCATTGAAAACACACAGAAAACCGTTCCAAGACAAGCCAGACGGGCTTCCTGACAGCCCAAGAGGGCCCCATGAGGGCCCACGACGGTCCCAAAACTGCCCACGGGCGGCCTCACCACGGCCCTAATAATGCAACACGTGATCTGGAACCACGACTCCCGGTATGGTGGCTCGAGGACCTCCCCATTGGTCGCCGAAAGGCGCCACGGCCGCCTCCAGAGGCTCCCAAGGAGTCCTAACAATGCTTCCGCGAAGCTCTCCAGAGATTCGCCATGAAGGAGCTTCCGCGAACGAATCAGAAGATGACGAGCAAGCCTTCGTGTGCCAATTCACTCGAGAATGAGGAAGAGAAAATGGACGAAGACCAACATAATGAAAGGAACAAGAAGAACAATGTAACCACGGTGATGGCGACATCGGCCACCAGAAACGAGTTCTGTCTCGATCGGCTCACCTCTCTCAGTCTGCCTGCACCGTCCACTGATCGGACCAATGTGCATGGCGCGAAGCGCCAATGCAGTCTTGCATATATATATATATATATATATATACATATATATGTATGGGGATGGGGTCTCAGGGGCCCTGGGGAGCACCGATGTTGCACACGGCCGCTTTGGACCCGTCGGGGGGCGCGCCAGACCGCGCCAGAGGAGGGGAAGAGGGGGCGACGAGATGGCCCAAGAGCCTTGCGAGAGAGCTCCGAGACGGCCCCGAAGGCGCCCCAAGAGAGTCCAGGACCGCCCATGAGCGTTCAAAGATGGCCCAACATCCGAGGCGGGAATTTATCCATGTCCACCGCCTGGAGGGTCAGTTTTCGGAGCCTCGGCATGCGGTGGATATGGACATATTCGGGCCCCCGGGGGCCGAAGTGTATCCGTATCCACCGCCCGCTGGGGCACCAGGACGTCGGTTGCCGGGCGGTGGATATGGATAAATCCCCGCCTTGCACAACATGGCTGCAAGACAGCCCGAGAGGGCCTCAGGACGGCCAAGAGGCATTCAAAGGGAGTCCCACGGGGTCCTCAGGAGGCGACACATCTACGTTTTCGGAGGTTTGGTTCTGGAAGGTATTCCATGTTCTGGCTTCTTCATGCTTCCGACTGGCCAAGACAGCCTACGAGGCTTCAGGAATCGACCCAAGACGGTCCAAGCGGCTTCAAAAGAAGGCCCCAGGACGGCCCGAGAAAGCCCCAAGGCGGTCCAAGGGCTCTCCAAGACGGCCCCAAGAAGGCCCAGAAGATCCAAAAGGGCTTCAAGAGAGGCCCAAGAGGACCCCAAGAGCCTTCAAGAGGCCCAAACAAGGCCCCAAGGCAGCCAAAGGTTTCCAAGACGCCCCAAATGGGTCCCAGGATGGCACGACAGAGCGTGAAGTGCCCCCAGAAGCCCCCAAGAAGATACTCAAGAAGGCCCGGAGGCGCGAAATGCACAGATCTTCGTCCGGTTCTTGTGTGTCATCACGTGACGAGTTCCCAACACCAAGATGCTGAAGTGCGGACGGGGGTGTGAGCTCGAGACGGCCCAATAATAAGGCGGCCCAGCTGCTGCTCCGGCTGCTATTGGTGCTTCTGCCTCCTCATCTCTTTCCCCGCCCTCGTCTTGCACCTCCTCGGGAAAAACGTCGCTTCGAGATGCGCCCAGCCGCGGCGACGACGAGAACCCCCTTCTGTGATGCCCCCTCCTCAGAGCCTCCAGGAGGCCTCCAGACGGCCCAAGGCCCAAGAGGCCTCCAAGACAGCCCGAGATACCCCCAATGCCGCCTAAGAGGAGCCAGCATGAGCCGCAGACGGCCCCAAAAGGGCACCAAGAGCGCCGAGGATGGCCTCAGTATGGCTCAAGAGGTCCCCAGGGCACGAGAGCACCCGGGGCGCCCCAAAGCGGCCTAGATGAGGCCAAACACACTGATGCTCTAAAAAAATTAAAAGGAATTCTAAAAACAAGCATTTTTTAATGTTATAAAAGAGAGGTGTTTGAAGAATTTGCGTGTGTGTGTGTGTGTGTGTGTGTGTTTGCCCTTCCTGGCTTCCGACCGCCCAAGGCGGTTCCAAGACGGCACAAGACAGGCCCAAGACGGCTTCGGCACGGCCCCAAGAGGGCCCGAAGACAGCCCAAGAGGCCCCCAAACCGCCCCAAAGCGGCCCCACGAGACCCCCAAGATGGCCATGCAAGCCCCCACGAGGGTTCCAAAACGACCCCCAACGACGTCCAATTTTGTATCTCTAGCATGCGTCCGTCCAACAGGGTCAAAGAATGCCGAAGGACGGCTGGAGGTGGCTCGAAAGCTCTTCAGCAATAACTGCAAAGTCATCGAACTTGAGGTCTTGCCGGTACGACGAGGAGTAGTTTCTGCATGTGCTCCGCCAGCTGGCGTAACAGCTCATGCATTCAATCTCAAGGCTGGGTTCCCTTCTTCCTTCTTGTTTCCTGGATTTTCCTGCAAGTGCTTCGCCACCTGGCGTGACAGCGCGTGCATGATGTATCAAGGCAATTTCCCGTTCGTAGCATTCTTCTTCCTTCTGCATGTGCTCCGCCAGCTGGCGTGGCAGCGCGTGTATTCTATTTCGAAGCAGTTTTTGCCCTGTTATCCGTCATTTCTCGCCCCTCTCGCACGTGCTCGGCCAGGCGGGCTAAAAGAATGTGACGACACCCGATGACCAGCGAACTACGGCCTCGACATCTCATCAGAAAGACAGTGAATGCCCCAAGGCTGTTCAGCCATCTCCCCGACAAATGCGTGTCGTCACAACGACCCGGCAACCCCAGGGCACCATGACGGCAGACGATGCCCCCAAACCGACCCAAGAAACCTTCAGGACCGCCCCTGACAGGAGTGCAAAAGGAGGATGTCGACAGGGCTTTGAGAGCCGTGCGCCCAAGGCGGCCGACCTCCGAGCTCGCCCCTGGACGGCCCAGAAGGGCCCTACAAGGGCCCAAGAGGGGCCGAAGACATCTCAAGAGGGTCCGCAGAGGGCCTCCAAAGCGGCTCAAGATGTCCCCGGTAGGGCACTCGAACGAACTTAACAAAGGCCCAAGATGTCCAAGAGGACCCTACAGCGGCCAAGACGGGCCCAAGATGGCCCCGGCGCGGCCCCAAGAGGGCTCCAAGACAGCCCAAGAGGCCCCCAAAACGATCCCAGTGCTTCCAAGATGGCCCAGGCTGCTCCCGAGAAGGCTTCAAAAACGAATGTAAACGGCCCCCAGCTCCGCATCTCCAGCAGGCGTCCGAGAGGCTCCAAGGCGTCCATGGAGGTCGCGGAATTAGAGGCCCTGCCGGTGCGACACAGATGGGTTTTTGTGACTTCGTTGCGCCTCGCCGACCCGTCTCGGGGTGCGCCAGGGGGGAGGAGGAGGAGTAGGAGGAGAAGGAGGAGGAGGAGGAAGAAACAGGGGTGGAGGAGGAGGAGGAGGAGGAAGCAGGAGGAGGAGGAAGCAGGAGGAGGAGGAAGCAGGAGGAGGAGGGGGGAGGGAGGAGGATGCGTGGCCAGGAGGGGAGGGGGGCGGCCTTCGATACTCCGTGGCGGGGCCTTGGCCGCGTGCACTCTGGAGCCAGGCTCGGGCACAGCTCTTCGTTGCTAAGCTCCTCCTCCTCCTCCTCCTCCTCCTCCTCCTCCTCCTCCTCCTCCTCCTCCTTTGGAGCCAGACTCGGGCATAGCTCTTCGTTGCTAAGCTCCTCCTCCTCCTCCTCCGTTCCCCGGGTGGATCCACAGGGAGCGCAGGACGTCGAATGAGCCAGAGGACTCCCCGACACGTCGCCGAGATCACAGAGGTGAATTGCCGCAGTTCCCACTACCGTCCCCGAGGGATCTCTAGAATCGCCGCTACCTCATGGGCAACTTGCGGTACAGGTTCCTGAGGCGCGGCTAGAACCTGAGCGCGCGCGAAGCGCGCGTGGTTCTAGTATATATATATATATATATAATACATCTTGGTGGATTGCGCAATGTAGCTGAAACAAAATAGCTCATACCACATGCAGTCATCCCCATCGATTGCGCCACATAGCCTACACCTCACAGCTTTCACCACAGATCTCAACCTCATAACCACATCCCATAGCCTACACACTGTTTATGCCTAAGTATTCGAAAGTTCTTTGGTTTTGGGGGGCCAAGATCCTTTCATTTCCAATTTGTTCTATCCTGGGCCTCTTCCTGGCCACTAGGGGGCGAGGAACAATTAGAAACGAGCACAATTACAAATGAGCACGATTAGAAATGAGCGACGTGTACATGGCCACATAGCAACATCTCACTGCTTGGGGTCCACGCCGGCAAGCATCAAGAGCAGCGGAGTGCAGGAAACGAGCGGCGACGGGGCCACATGGCCCAGAGGCGGCCCTCTCCTTCAAAGCTCCCCCCTCCCCCTTCGCGAGCCGAGTTCAGCCCCCGGGTACAGGGCTCCTTTTCGGCCCTTTGAGGAAGTCGTGGGCGAAGACGACCGTGGACGGCAGCAAGGCGCCGCCACGATACCCCCGAGACGGCCAATAACTACTTAAGACGGTGCAGTATCGCCCGAGACGCCTCGAAGACAGCCCATTACGCCCCATGACGGCTCCAAGGGGACCATCAAGAGGACCTCCAGAGACAAGCACACTCACACATACATAGATCTGTTCATTTATATTTATATATACACATACATCGATCACCTGCTTTGAACGATTTGGGCGTTCTCGCTTTTTCGGGGTTCTGAAACCCAATACGACCCAAGAAGGCCCCCAGACGGGGTCACAAGAGAACCCCCAAGAGAACCCAACGTCAAGTTGTGCGTTTTTTCGCAGAACCTCATTTTGGTCCGTCTCTGGGACTTCTCGGGACACTGTTGGGGCACTGTTGGGGCGCCTGGAGCCCTCCAGGGCCGCTTTGAGAGGCCCAGGGGTGCTGCAAGAGGGCTCACCAAAAAGTTTAATGACAGCGCAGTGGTGTCACTTTGACAATCCGCCAGATGTTTCTGTTGGACGGGCGGGGTCACGCGCAGGTTAAGGCTGGCCCGTGTGGAATCTTGCCGCAATGTTGGACAATCTCGTGGCTGTTCCCAGAGAGGCCCCTGGGAACATCGGAGAAGGGCCCATCCAGAATGTTTCTGGAGAGCCCTCCAGGAACTGCGGAAAGGGACCTGGAGGTCGATCACCTGCCGTGGGCTCCAACGGGCCTCGCAAAATAGCGGGCCTCCAGCGGGCCTCCAGCGGGCCTCCAGCGGGCCTCCCGGTTAATCAGTTGAGCACTTTAACCAGCCGGGGGCGGCAAAGAGGGGGGTGATGACTAGGGGGGGGTGGATATCATGGCGGGGGGCATGATATTTCCTCAGATTTCATGGCGCCTCTTCTTACCTCATTACGTCCCTGGCCCCCCGCTGGGCCGCGCACATGCCGCTGGCCATGATTTGCGCCCCCCCCCCCCTCTTTGACGCCCCCCTTTTGGCCGCCCCTGAAAAGGAGCGTCAACATTTTTGGGACTATTGGCGCCCGATGTTGGTCCTCTCCGCTCGGTGGCTCACTGGGACCCCCAGCAAGTCTCGCGAGGTCACCGACCTCGATCTGGAGTGCCGTTGCCGTCCTGGCTGGAGCTGCCTTGAGGCCCTCACGCGGTGTCAAACGTCCCCCCACCCACACCTGCGCAAACTCCCTATCCTCAAACTCCTTCCCTTGTCCTCCTCGTCGTCGTCCTCCTCCTCCTACTCGTCTTCTTCTCCCTCCTTCTCCTTCTCCTCCGCCGCCGCCGCCGCCTCCTCCTCCTTCTCCCACCCTCTCCTGCGAGCGAGCTGCGTACCTTTGGTTCCCTCCAAATCCCCACGACAGTCCCCTCTTTTCCACTTGTCCTTGCCTGAATATCAGCATTGCACTGCGTGGCAGGGAGATGGAGGGAGAACGAAGATGAAGAGGGGGGAGGGGGAATGCGGCGAATCTGATGAGGAGTGAGAACAGTCAAGAGGACGCGGGGGATGTGAATGGTATGCAGGAGGAAGATGGGGACGACGAGGTGAAGGAGTGAGACGTACATACCTCGGCGCAGCACTCCATTTCAAGGAAGCTACCCATGACTTCCATGCCTGCGAAGCGCGCGCGAACAAGGGGCTGGAAAGGGAGCAGGATCAGACACCATGGAAGACAAAAGGCGAAGCATGTCGAGGCGGGGGCAAGAGGACCAGAAGGACGGAGGGAGGCCAGGAATACTACGTAATGAGCGGGGTCGCGAGATGTAGTGCAGGCATCGGATGAGCATGAGACAGGTGCTTTGGGCTAGGACACAAGCGCGCGAAGCGCGCGCGCGTGGTTCGAAGCAGTCAACATGGAAGACGAGGGGACCCGGGGAGCATTCCACTCAGTGGTTAGAGCTTGGTGGCGGGCAATCGCTCATGTAGTCTATCGACATCTTGTTCTCAGTAGCAATGGCATACAGCGGCTGGCACTTCCAATGCTTCTCGGCTGCTGCGAGAAGCAACAGGTCCGCTGCTATGGGCATCGAATGTCTGTTCAATAGCCTGTCACAGGAGCTACCACTTGGGCTTCACAGCTTCTTGCTACTGCCACCGCCACATAATTGCTTACTAATGTTATGCCTCCTACAACAGCTGCTGTTTAATGCCAGCTCACGGCTGATGCTATTTCTTCTCTGGCACCTGCTATTATTTGTGCTAACTCCAGTCGTGACGAGTTTTGCGATCAGCGCTACCACTGCTACTGTAATTATGATTGTTGGCATCGTCATGCCCACGCCACTCATCTTACACTCGAGTCTTCTCCCCCACCTCCTCGGAGGTACTGCCGAGCGCTGCATTTGCGGCGGTATCCTACGATGGCACCGCGCGCATCTACAGCGGCAGCCGGGCTCAGACGACCTTAAGGAGGGCCCGGTGGCACATGATCTCTCTTCCTTCTTCTCCACCCCCCACCACACGGCCACTCGCCACCTTGTCTTTCCCCGTCCTCTCTGGGAGGAGGACGAGGAGCGGGAGAAGGAGAGGCCAGGGGATTGTGGAGCCCCTCGTCGTTTTCACATGATTTCACACCAGTGAGACCTTACAGTTCGAGTATTTTTCCCATGGTTTTCCTTTTCGTCGAAACGCTCTCCGTTTCTTCTTCGCTTCCGTTCTTCGGTTCTTGGGTTCTCTCTTACTCTCGCCTCTTCGCTCTCTCTTACTCTTCGCCATCTGTTGCCATCTTCTTCGCAAACAGCGCCACCCCGAGCATGGTCCTCGAAATCACAAGCAAGCCGCGCAAGCACGCCGCGCAATGCAAGGGAATCGCCCATAAACACCCATGAACCACCGGCACGCAACCAAAACTGCAATGCAACGCAATGCAGTGCAAAACACGCCACGCAATTCAACACCCCACGCACCACGGAAGGACAAACGGTTGTTTTGTTCCTCATTATGTTTTTTGTTGTTCCTTTCTCTCTCTCTCTCTCTTTCTCTCTCCCTTCCTGCTCTGCGCGCGAAGCAAAGGAGAATAGCCTCGAAGGGGGTATGAATGCAGAGGAGGCGGAAGCAAACAACACAATGCAGCCGCCCACAAACACCCACACGCAATGGCGAATGCAATGCAATGCAAACCACGCCACAAATTTCAACCTCCCACGCACAACGGAAGGTCAAGCGGTTGCTTTCTCTTTCCCCCTCACACGACGGAACGGCAAGCGATTTCCCTCTCCTTCCCTCTCTATCTCCCTCTCTCTCTGCCTTTCCTTTTTTTTGCGCTTCACACACAAGAATAACCTCGAGGGGGAATGCGGATGCAAAGGAGGTGGAAGCGCACATAGCAATGCAACCGCCCACACGCATTAGCGAATGCAATGCAATGCAAAACGCGCCACGTAATTGAACCCCCCTGCACCACAGAAGGACAAGCGATTGTTCTCTCCCCCTCTCTCTTTTTCTCTCTCTGCCTGTCCCTTTCCCCTTCTGCGCGTGCAGCAGGGAATAATAGCATCGAAGGGGGATGTGGATGCACCAGAGGCGGAAACAAGCAATGCAATGCAACCGCCCACAAACACCACCCATGAAAATCCCCATACGTAACCACGAATGCAAGATGAGGCAAAACACGCCACGCAAGTGAACCCCCTCTGCACCACGGACGGGCAAGCGACTGCTCTCGCCTTCCCCCCTCTCTCTCTCTTTCTCCCTTTCTCGTTCCCCTCTGCGAGTGCGGCAGGGAAGAATTACATCAAAGGGGGACGCGGATGCAAAGGAGGCGGAAGCAACCTATGCAATACAATTGCCTAAAAGCACCCATGCAACCACCCACACGCAACCGAGAACGCCGCCCCCCCTTGCATCACGGAAGAAGTAGATTGTTCTGTCTCTCCCTCGCGTTCTCTCTCTCTCTCTCTCTCTCTCTCTCCGTCTCTCTCCATGCCCATTTTGCGCGTGCAGCAGAGAAGAATCTCGAAGGGGGACGGGATGCAGAAGATGCGGGAGCAAACACTTAATAATTCAAGGCAACCGCCCACGAACACTACCCGTGCAACCACCCACACGCCATCGCGGATGCAATGCAATGCACAACTCGCCACGCAACGGAACCCCCTCGCGCAACGGGAGGGCGAGCGGTTGTTCTCTCCATCCACCTCAAACCACGGAAGGGCAAACGAGTGTTCTCTCCTTCTCTCTCTTCTCTCATCTCCCCCTCTCTCTCCCTTTCCCCTATTTGCGCGCGCAGCACAGAATAATAGCCTCGAAGGGGAAAGTGGACGCAAAAGTAGGTGGGAGCGACAATTGCAATGCAACCGCCCACACAACACCACCCATGCAGCCACCCACGCGCAACCGCGAATTCAATGCATGGCAACACTCGCCATGCAATTCACCCCCCCACGCAGTTCGGACGGACACGCGACTGTTATTTCCTTCCCACCTCGCTCTCTCTCGCTCTTTCTCTCTCTCTCTCTCTCTTTCTCTCTCTCTCTCTCTTTCTCTCTCCCTCTCTCTCCCAGTATCCCTCCCCTTTGCGCACGCAGTACATCAAAGCATCGCCTCGGAGGGGGATGCGGATGCCGAGGAGGCGGAAGCAGAGCAGGCACCGCAACCGTCCACAAACACCACCCATGCAACCACCCACACGCAATCCCGAATGCAATACAATGCAAGCTCGCCACGCGATTCCCCCCCCCCACACGCACCGCGGAAGGAAAAGCGGTTGCTCGCTCTCTCTCTCTCTCTCGTTCGCCTCTCTCTCTCTCTCTCTCGTTCGCCTCTCTCTCTCTCTCTCTCACACTCTCTCTCTCTCACACTTTTTGCATGCATCACAGAGGCGGAACACATAGAACCAGACATGCAATCGCCCACACAAGCACACCACAACGCAGGAACGGAAGCCAGGGGAGGATCTAGTTGCGCTCTCTCTCTCTCTCTCTTTCTCTCTCTCTCTCTCTCTCTCTCCCCCATCGGTTTCTCTCTCTCTCTCTCTCTCTGTCTCTTCCCTTCTGTCCCCCGTGTGCGCATCACAGAAGAACTCACCTCCTCCTCTTCTTCCTCTGTGTATTCTACCTCTGCTGTGTCCTCCTCTTATTTCCTTCTCCTCCTAACTGTTCTTTCGCCCCCCGCCCCAGGATAATCACAACAAAACACTCGGCGAAGCCGTTATGTTTTTTTTTTTTTTTTTTTTTTTTTTTTTTTTTTTTCTGAGGGGGATATCAGCCACCTCGTTTTCTTCATCCTCTTTCTCCTCTTCCTCATTATCGGTCTCGTTCTCCTCCTTCTCCTCCTTCTCCCCCCTCCTCTTCTATCCTCTCCTACTTAGTGTTTTCGTTTCGTTTTCTCTATCTCTCCCTCCCTCTCTCCCTCTCTGCCCCCTGAAGAAAAACTAGGCGACGCCGCTCCGTGGGTGTTTTTTCCCAACCGTCTTGGTGTTGGGTCTCCGTCTTGAAGAGACAGTTCCCGCGTCTCCGTTTCCTCCTTCTGCTCCTCATCCCCCTTCTCCCTTCTCCCGTCGCCCCCCCCTCGCCCAGGCGCGCCCCTCACGCGCTCCGTGGCCCCATCGGAAGCCCCACCGAGAGCCCCAGTGGCATGGACGGCATGCCCCCCGCCCCCCGTCGATTCCTGCACAGACCTCACACGCCTCGTGGCCCCATGGGGGCGACGTGCGCGGGCGATGGGCCCCGTGTCTCGTGGACTGCGGGAGGAGGCGGAGGAGGAGGAGGAGGAGGAGGAGGAGGAGGAGGAGGAGGAGTACGAGGAGGAGGAGGAGGACCAGTGGAAACCCGAGAGTCATCAACGATGCTGGAATCAACCCTCCCTCCAAGCTCCCTCGTCACAGGCCCCAACCACGGTTCATTCTCATTGAGGGAACTGCCCCGTTGGAAGAGAACCGTTTGAAGATCCTGAACCGTGCCAAAACATTGTTCTCGGGATTTCAACGCCACGTGTCAACCTGACTGCTGCGTCTTGACGATTCAGAATCGTGCCAAAACGCCATTTGTTGGAGTTCAACACAGCGAATCAACATAACTGTTGCGCCCGCATAATCCTGAACCCTTCCGAAACACCGTTTCTAGGACGTTGACCATGGGAATCCATGAAACTCTTGCAAGTATAAGAAAAAACGAACGACATTTGGAAAAGGAACCGCCCTCAATCCGTGAAGCTTCTGCACATGTTTTAAACGAATGCGCGCGGCGCCAAGGCGAAAGCCACCGTTTGAAAAAGGCCCGCCCTCAACCCGTGAAGTTCTGAAGGAGTTGAATAAAGAATGTGCGCGGCGCTAAGGAGAGAGCCCTCCATTTGTGTTTATATATATATATATACAACACAGGTCGAAGCTTCAGAGTCATGTGAAGAAGTCTCAGGCGAAACGCCCGGCCCGCCCTGAAAACTGGCCTCTGGGTGCGACAAGGAGAAATTATTTATAAGGAGAAGGACTGGAGGAGGAGGAGGCGGAGGAGGCGGGGGAGAAAGGAGGAGGGGGGGAGGGGGGCGCGGGAGGAAGGGGGGGGAGGCAAAGGAACAGGAAGAGGAGGATGTTGTGTTGTGCCCCCCCAAACAGAACAAAAAAGACGGGGGGTCCGCCAAGTTTCTTTGGTTGGGGGTGGGGAGGGGGCGAACACATGATGAAGGAAGGAAAGACGAGGAGGAGGAGCAGGAGGAGGAGGACCAGTGAAAACCCGAGAGTCATCAACGATGTTGGAATCAACCCTCCCTCCAAGCTCCCTCTTCACAGGCCCCTACAACGGTTCATTTCCACTGAGGGAACTGCCTCGTTGGAAGAAAACCGTTTGAAGAGCCTGAAGCATGCCAAAACATTGTTCTCGGGACTCCAACACCACGGATCCACTTGACTGGTTGCGTCTTGGTGATCCTGAGTCGTGCCAGAACGCCACTCCTGGGACGTCAACACCGCGAAACAACGTAACTGCTGCGCACCCATAAACCTGAACATTTCCAAACAATTTCTAGTACGCTGATCATGGAGATCCGTGGAACCCTGGTAAAGTTTGAAATAAGTGCTCGCGGCGCTAAGGCGAGAGCCACATGTTGGAAAGGAACCGCCCTGAATCCTTAAAGCTTGCATTAAAAAACAAGAACGAATGTGCGTGGCGCTGAGGCGAGAGCCACATGTTGAAAACCACCCGCCTTCAATCCGTGAAGCTCGTCCACATGTTTAAAAACGAATGCGCGCGGCGCTAAGGCGAGAGCTACATTTTGAACAAGGCCCGCCCTCACCCCGTGAAGTTCTGAAGGAGTTGAAAAAAGAATGTGCACGGCACTAAGGCCAAAGCCACATTTGGACCCCCCCCCCGCCCTCCTTCTGTGAAGCTGATTTATAATGTTTACGACGAATGCACGCGGCGCTAAGGCGAGAGCCACATTTTGAAAACCTTCCGCCCGCAATCCATGAAACCTTCGCAAATGTTGAAAACGAATGTGCGCGGCGCTAAGGCGAAAACCATATTTTGAAAGCCACCCGCCCTCCATTTGTGCAACTGTTGCCAGTTTTAGGCTCCAGGGCCACAAGTAGTGAGACATCTCAGGTGCAACGCCCTGCCCGCCCTACAAACTGGCAACGGGGTGCGATCCGGAAATTTTATGCATCAGCAAAAACATTGAAGAAGAGGAGTCGGAGTAGGAGTAGGAGTAGGAGTAGGGACCAGTGGCGATGCCAGTATGGATCGAGGGCTAACCACGGCCTCGCTGGGCCCTGTCGGCCTTGCTGACGACTTTGGGGGCAACGCCTTCGTGAACTCTTCTAAGATATTCCCGACCTGTGGGCCCGGGGTGTTTGGAGCGCGGCTGAGCAAGAGCCCGCAACTGCTTATCAGCAACGGCTCCGCACCGCCCACAGAAACAGCACATCAGGGAGGCATGCACGTTGAGGAGGTGAGCAGGACGTAGCCAGCCCACCCCCGACACGGATCCGCCCTCCGCTGGGAGGGGACTAGACCACACCAGTGACATTGACAAGAGGCGGGCACGGAGCTCCAGGGGTCCATAGGGCCAGAACAGTAGTGAGACATCTGCCCCGCGCCGAAGATGCACGCGTCTGCGCCAGCCGCCTGCGGCATCTCGTGGGCTGCTCTCCGAACGGCCCATGGATCTGGCGCCCGTAGAGGCCTGCAGGGAGCCCTCCCTGCCGCTGAAGCTTCATCATCGCTTTGTACTGGCGAGTGGCCCCCGTGAGCTTGCGGATCTTGATGCTCATGTGTCGATGCTTCTTCTCTCTCCCTCTCTCTCTGCACCCTGGTGGCCCGCGCCCGCTCACCACAAAACCTGCACGACGGACGAGCTAGGCCACCGCGCGAGCGTCACTCAGCAGGGTGCACACAACCACTGGTTGCTCCGCAACCTTGAGCCGTCTCGCCTGAAGCTCGCGACACGCGGTGACGATGGCGTCCTCGAGCTGCTGGCGCACAGCCTTGCTGGGGCCCTTGACAGTCTCCGACGCGTCATCGACCCATGAGCGGGCGCCCATGACTTGCTGGGTCATCGTCTTCGCAAACCGAGTGCGCGATCTGAGCCTCTGGACAGCACTCAGGGACGGGTCAAACAACAAAGAGATTGCCATATCTTGCTTCAGACACCGTGGGAATACATACTGCAACAACTCAAGAGGCAAAACCACTGGTGGAACATGCAAGCGAAGAGCTGCTGAAACTAAACTATCCCACGGGATGCTATCGTAGAACGTGGCGGTCTCGAGCATCCCGCGGCCGTATTTGATGCCCATCGTGCGAGCCAGTTCCCCACTTAGAGCACGAAGGAACGCCTCCTGCAAGCAGGAGTTCCCTGGCAGGGCGACGTCCCAATGTCGAGCGCTGGCTGCGGACCACGACTGCGCCGTCGGCTCCCTCATCAGCGACCAGACTCGGCTGGGCATCGACACCAACCCGATCGCCCTATCGCCCGCGATCTTCTTGAGCGTGAGCGCCCCAATGACCGCCAACGTCTGCTCTGGCCACGCCAGCGTGGCCTCCATCGCCTCAAAGATGAGGAGGAGTTCGGCCTGTCCTTTGCACGGCAAGCGCTGGTAGTCGACTGGCGTGACCATGTCAATGCCCATGCCTGCATTCGCCTTCATGCGAGAGGCCGCTCTCCCGATGTCCGCGACCTCGAGCTGCGGGAGCGGCTCGTCTACGGCTTGGATGCGGATCTTGCGGAAGACCTCCCTCACAATTTGCGTGCTAGGAGCGGTGGGGGCCCACAGTTGCTGAATGATCTGCGCCTTCATGTCCATGATATTGTGAAACTGGTAGACCAACTGCTGGCCCATCGCGATCTCAACGGGCTGCAGCGCCGCGTCTTTTAGCGATGTGTGACGAATCCCATTGGCCTCGGGCTCCAGAACCCATGCCTTGAAATCGCTGATGTAGGACAAAAATGGCGAGCCTCTGGTCCCGCTGCCCGATGCTCTTCGACGCCGCGATGCTGGCACCGAAGCCTGATAGCCCGAGTGAAAGAGGCCAAGCCATGCGTCCCACGGGGGGTCCCTCTTCGGCCTCAGGATGGCGTGGGCCCCATCGGGGCGATCACCTGCTGCCTTGAGAGCCGCCTCCTAGTGCTGCTTCAGCTGGCGTTGGCCCGACTCCCTCTGTAGATGCTTGCTGACGCCTACTAGGATGGTGTGCACCCGTGTCCACCACTGGGCCCGCTGGTCCCGAAGGCGCACCTTCCGACGATGAGCTGCTTGTCGGACGGGTCCCTCCGCGAAGCGAGCTCCTCTCGCCCGCCGTGCTCTCGGCAGGTCCAGGCTAAGGCGGCGAGAGACACTGAGCTCGACCGAAGAGATCCATGTCACACACGCGCTAGAAGCTGCATTAGAGCGTGAGGCCTTGAGCCGAGAAGCTACAGACTGGAGGAGTGCAGGGGTGATGGAGTGGAGACAGGCCTGCCCAGAGGCGAACCCGACCTCGCGTCTGCTCTCGACCCAAAGCTCGCGGGGGGTTTGAACCGCAGGAGACGGGGAAAGGGTCACCTTCTGGGGTCTATAGCAGAGGCCCAGGGTCGTCGAATTGCTGATCTAACTCGGGGATTGTAATTCTCCTTTGTGATGGTGGTGGGGGGTGGGGGGCGGGCTGGCACGAATTGGAAGGGGGATCCTGCCTGCGCAAGTCACTGGGCTCCAACTGCAGAACCTTTTCCTGGGCGCCACCTCCACCAGACTGCGACCCCGGGTCAGGGAGGACAGGGTGAGAAGGAACGGCCAATGCACTCTCGTGCGCATCGTCCACACACAAGTTTAATTCTTGAGCCCATGGGTCGTCCTCCTCGTCGCGCCAACAATCGAGCGATTCATCGGCCTCTTCAGGAGGGGCTTGACCGACGCCCTCCGACGGACCGGGGACCCCAGAGCTCTGGAAACAATCACCGGACATAGAGTTAAACTGTGCCATGCGGCCCGCCAGGACCTCGACTCTGGTGGCCGCCTGGCGGGCCCGCGCTTGACTGGACTTAGAACCTACCGTGGGCTCCCTACGAGGCCTCGAGGCTCGAGAGGGCCTGGGAGAGACCTCGAGGGAGCGGGTGAGAAGCTGGAGGCCAGAACTGCGGAACTCAACCACGAGCCGATGTTGGTCGAGCAGCTTGTCGCGGCCCTGCTAGTTGGCACACGTGCCCTCGGTGCCCGCGGTGCGGGTGATACCCTTGAGCTGCTGCGCGAAAGCGGTCGACCCCAAGACATCTGGCTCAGTATTGAAGTCGCCTGCGACCAGCCAGGGTAGCCGCACTGCCTGAAGAAGACCTCCGAGCCGTTGGAACCTGAGCTTGTTGTGACCCTGTCCTCAGAATACTGGGCAAGCCCGTGCATCGCCACGACAACCAGGGAGTATCCCACGAAGTGCAGCACCATGGGGAGAAACCCGTCGAGGCCGTCCTGGTCGGTCTCGCGCAGGTGGCCCGCAGCGACCTTGGCCTCAGGGAACATGTGCGCCTGGAGATGCTCCTGGGCCAGAAAGAATTCGCCGCCCTCGTTGGCCCGCTCTCCTCGCAACCAGCTGCCACAGGTTTGGACCAGGTGCGAGCCGCATTTTGATGAAGCCGAAGGTGAGCGCCCCTCGCCTTCTTGTCCCACTCCCTGACCTCAGACTCAGCATGGATGTGAGTCTCTGCCAGGTCCCAGTACGAATGCTTGCAATAGCTTAATTGGGTGTATTGCCACACTTTCATGGTGAAGGCCGTGTCATTAGCGTAAAACAGTGTCGTGATGCCTTCGGTGTGGTCGTCCTCCCTAGTCAAGAAGGTGGCGAAGCCGTCGCCTGGTCCGAGCCCTTGCCCTTGCCCTTGGACTTGGACTTGGCAGCGGCCTCCTCCCGCTTCGCCGTGAACTTCGCCTCGGACAGCCGCTTGGCCTCCTCCTCGATCTTCGCCTTCGCCTGCCTCTCGGCCTCAGCGTCTGGCGGCGGCGCCGCGTCCGCTGGAGCCGGTGGGGCCTGGCCCTCGGCGGCTGCCTGCTGAGGCGCCTCCGAGGGGGGGGGCCGCTCCACTGGCATTGCCCCGCCTCTTTTTCTGCATCCTGTCCGAGATGTCCTGCCAGAACTCCTTCGCCATCGCGAGCCAGGCCTTGATCTCGGTCTCCTTGCCGTCGAGATCGTTCCTGACCCCGACGAGCCGGGCGTGCAGCGCGCCCAGGGCCCTGCGCTCCTCGGCCGTGGGCTCCGTGTCATCGGAGAGCTGAGGAACGACTCGTCCCACTCCACCTTGAACATTCAGGAGGGGAAAAACACACAGACACAATGAATCGTCGATCCCCAAGAAAATATAGGAAAATATGGGAAGTGGGGGGGAAGACAGCAACCCAGAAAATGTGGGGAAATATGGGGAATCTTTTTATTTGTGTGTATTTATTTGTGTGTCCTGGGGCCCCTTCATACATGGCGGCGGGCTGGTCTGGCGCAGGGGCAGCCGAACCGACCCGCTCCGCCTGCGCCACTGTCTGGGCCGCCGCCTTCTTGGCCGCAGCCGCGACGGCCAGGGCCTCCGCAGCGCGGCTCTCCCTGGCCTCCGCCGCCCGGAGGTTCTTGGCATCGCTCGGACGTGTGAATTTTTCCTTCGGCGAGGACCATCGAGGAGCATCCTTGATCATCTGGCGAAAAAACCACGCACGAAACCGAAAACAACACAGGGAATGGACGTCCGAGCGATGGCCAGGGCTCTGGCGCAACCTCAGCACGTTGTCCACGCATTGGCTGCGGTGGTGCTTCGCGCTCTTCTGGGCCCCATCCGCCGTGCGAAGCGCCTCCGCTGGCGAGATCGCCGTCGCCTTGTCGGTCTTGGCCCGGTTGCCGATCTTCTCGATCTGCTGCTTCAGGGCGGCCTGGAAGGCGGCATCCTCAGTCGCCTGGACTGTCTGGGAGAGGAGCTGGGTTACGGACGCGTCGGTCGCCGTGCCCTTGCCCCCTCTGCGCTTGCCCTTCGGGGAGCGGCTACGCGTACGGCGTCCTTCGGATGGGTTGCCGTCCGCCGTGCCCTCACGTGGCTCTGCCTTGACCTCATCTTCCCAATGTGCGTGTCGTCCCCCTGCACGCGGCGGCTTGTAGAGCGTGACCACAGCTCCACATCCAGCACAGCTGTTGCCGCGCTTCGTGAGGATGTTGTTCCACTCGCACCTGCTGCACTGATCGCACCTGCTCCACTCGCACCAGCATGGGCATGGCTCCGAACTGATTGCGCTGAATCGAACCTTGGTGCTGCTTACAGGTCGTCGGGCTGTGGCGTGGCCCTGGACCTGGGTTCCTCAGGCGCTACGAGAAAGCCCCGCGGATTGTGCGCGTGGGAGTGTCAGAAGTCGCCCCGACCTCTGGTCACACGCTTGCGCCCAAATTGCTTGAGGGAAGAGGAAGAGGAGGAGGAGGAGGAGGAGGAGGAGGAGGCGGAGGAGGAGGAGGATGAGGAGGAGGCGGAGGCGGAGGCGGAGCAGGAGGACGAGCAGCGAGAGGAGGACGCAACAGAGCACGCAGAGCATTCAACGACGCAAGCGAGAACTCAGTGCGAAAGTCTATCGCGCGCGTGCCCTCGACCGCGAGGGGCTCTACAATGCCAGGTTCTCGAGAAGGAGGAGGAGGAGGAGGACCAGTGTAAACCTACGACGGATCAGCGATGTTGCAATAAGACCTCCCTCCAATTTACTTCTTCACAGGGCGCTACAGCCAAACATTTGCATGTCCAAGCCGAACCAGGACACCATCCCTGGGACCTCAACACCGCGAATCAATTGGATGTATGCGTTCCGCCAGTCCCAACTCTTGCCAGAACACCATTCCTGGGACTTCGACAGTGCGAGCCCTTGGAGCTTTCGCACACTTTCACGACGAATGAGCGCGGCGCTAAGGCGAGAACCGCATTTTGAAAAAGAACCGCCTTTCATCCGTCAAACCCTTGCGAACTTCTAAGACGAACGTGCGCGTCGTTCAGGCGAGAGCCACATTTTGAAGACGGCCCGCTTCCCATCCGCGAAACGATTGCAATGCTTCAGAATGAGTGCGTGCGGCGCTAAGGCGAGGGTCACATTTTGCAAACGGTCCCCCTACCCGTGAAACTGTTGCAGTTTTCAGGTCTCGGGGTCATAAATAGCGAGGAAGTCTCAGGCAAAACGCCTGGCACGCCTTACTAACACATTTGGGTGTGCGACAGGGCGAAGTTGTTTATACGAAGGAGGGATGGAGGAGGGGGAGAAAAGAGGAGGAGGGGGGGATGAGGAGAATGAGGAAAACTTAGGAGGATGGGGGAGGGGGAGGAGAAGGAGGAGGAGGAGGAGGAGGAAGAGGAGGATCATGTGGAGGAGGAGGAAGAGGAGGAGGAGGATCCCTATTCTCCTCCACTTCCTCGTCCTCTTCGTCGTCCCCGCCGTCGCGTCGTTTCTCTCCGCCGCCGCGTTCTCACTCCTCCTCCTTCCCTCCTATCTTCTGTCTCTCCCTCCTCCGTTCCCTCTCTCCGCCCCGCCTCCTCCCTATCTTGCGAACCTCCGCTCGGATTGGCAGAGCTTCTGCACAGCCACCCCTCAACCCGGACAGCAGAAATATTGCTTGATGAGCTGTGGCATCAGTGAGGCCCTCGATCTGGCTTCATATCATGAGGTCCGATGTGTGGTCCGCAGCATTTGTCGTGTCAGTTTGCTCGGCAGGATTGCCATTTCATAGGAAGTTGGCGGACCCAGATCTCTGGTTTGGGTCCGTCTGTCCCTCGAGGGTGGGTGTGGGGGGGACATTATTGTGCGGCTTTTTGGGTCGCTTCCCACCTCGCTAGATGCACGTCTATTTGGTGGACACTATCCCTATGAGCCACCTCTGCCACATATTCAGCGTTAATCTCGTCGGTATCCACCACTTGCCCTCGTCTGGTGGCGGCTTCCCATTACAGCACTGCATCGGTGCCCTGTGGCCCTATGTCCCCGTCTCTTTTGGCGGTGGCATCCCTTCAGTTAATGCGCTAGTGACCCGCCTGTCTGCCGCTTATATCATGCGTCTCTCTGCTCGCATGGGGCTGCCCACTGTCCACAAGAAAGGAGTGCCTCCCGTTGAGTTTGTTTTCGTCAGGCCCGCTCCGCATTGCACAATGATTTGCGCCTTGTTGAACGAGCGCTCCTTCGGATGGTAATTGCGGCTTCGACGGATGGCCACATGTATCTGCTACACATTGTCCTTCGGTGTTGTTTTCTCTTCGGCACGTTGCAGGCTCGCCTCTGACTCAAGCATTGTGCTAAATTTGTCTTCGACTGAATCCGTTCCCATTCGCTTAGAGGTAAGCACCCGTCTGACCAGCCCCGCGTGGGCATGTGTGGGCATGGCCCAGCATGCGTTCCACCACTGCTGCGCGTGGCTCGACATTGCGTGGTCTCATTCGTCCGAGGGCTGCACAGTGGATGCCGTTGGGGGCCCACTGGTCAGACCTCAGAGGGGTGGTGCTGAGTAACCTCCTGCTGCTCAAGTAGTGTGATCGCCGTGATCGTAGTGCCGCGCCGCCCCCAGGAAGCACGAGGCCCCGAGCCCAGCGTCTGTACGTATCTACTTTGCTCTTCGCTCGAAGGGGGTGATAATAACGTAGATGTATATACACCTATAAAACATAGGTGCATAAGATATACACAGTATGTGCATATTTGTACATTGTACGTGCCCAGACTCATGCATCAAGATCTGAAGCATGTAAGCATCGCAGGACATGTACAAGAAGGGGATCCGAGGAGAAGGAGAATGAGATGGAGAAGCAGTAGGACGCCAGGGGGCTGCTAGGAAGTAGGTGCAACAGCGGGATCGCAGTCGATCACAGGTGGGGTTGCCTCACCTTGCGATGACTGTCGCGCAGGAGGGAGTTCCACACCTTAAACTGCAGCTTAACAAGTTGAAATAAGCTTAACAACTGTTGGAGGAGCTCTCGAGGAAAACTCCTCTTTTGAAGAATACGAAGATATCTTTGAATCCGTCGGACTTTTATTGTGTGGGATGTCTCACGCGAAAGGGTTTGTTTTTCTGAGAGCGACGTCCAACTTGATGGAACACCACTGTGTGTTTTGAAGGTTGTGCGTTATGCATTGGACTCCCTATGTGCGTTTGAACCATCACCTCGCGATCTGCGTGAGGGGTTTGTCCAGTTTTTCAGAATGCTGTGGATGTCCCAAGCGTAGCGGCCAGAACAATCTCTGACGGGACGGGACCCTCAAGCTTTCGCCTCTGAGTTTCTTTCCCTCGGAAAGGTGCGCATGACAATATGTATATACCTATACGACCACCCTTCGGGTGATAAGGAGGTTCGGGGGGGTGGAGAGAAACCAACGTCTCACTCGATCGGTCTCACTATCGATCTCACTCTCGATCTCACTATCGGTCTCGCTCGATCGATCTCACCCGATCGACCTCACAATCGATCTGACGATCGATCTCACAATCGATCTCACTATCGATCTCACAATCGATATCACAATCGATCTCACATCGGTTCTCACTATCGATCTCACTATCGGTCTCACAATCGATCTCACACGCAACAACCTCATCATCATCATCATCATCATCATCATCATCATCATCATCATCGTCAACATCAACATCACCGTCATCAACGTCATCATCATCATCATCGTCATTGGGGCACCATCATCCTCATCACCTCATCACCATCTCCATCATCACCATTATCATCATCACCAGGGCACCGTCACCGTCACCATCATCATCAACATCATCATCATCGGGACACCATCATCATCATCGGAACACCACCATCATCATTGTATCATCACCATCATGAACAACATCATCAAGATCATCATCACCGGGACACCATCATCATCAGCAGCACCATCATAACCATCATCACCATCATCGGGACACCATCCGCATCGTCACCATCAGCATCATCACCATCATCATCATCATCGGGAAACCATCATCATCAACATCAGCATCATCATCACCATCATCGGGCCACCATCATCAAAATCATCATCAGCACCTCATCCTCATCCTCATCATCAACATCATCATCATCGGGACACCATCATCGTCATCATCAGCATCATCAACATCAGCATCATCATCGGGACACCATCATCACCACCACCATCAACAGCATTATCATCGACCTCATCATCGCCATCATCATCGGGACACCATCATCATCTTCATCATCACCATCATCATCACATCACCGTTCATCATCACCAACATCATCATGATCATCAACACCATCATCATTGGGACACCATCATCATCAGCAACATCATCATGATCATTAACATCATCATCATTGGGACAACATCATCAGCACCACCATCACCATCATCATCATCATCAACATCATCATCATCATCATCATCATCATCATCATCGGGACACCATGGTCATCACCACCATCACCATCATCATCATCATCAACATCATCGACATCATCATCATCATCATCATCATCATCATCATCATCATCATCATCATCATCATCATCATCATCATCATCATCATCATTCATCATCATTCATCATCGTCATCATCATCATCATCATCATCATCGGGACACCGACGGGACACCGGCGGGACACCGCGCGCCACCGGCCCCCGGTCAGGAATCATTTGGTCTGGCCGTGCCTCAGCCGGAGGCGGGACACCGGCGGGACACCGCGCGCCACGGGCCCCCGGACAGGAATCATTTGGTCCGGCCGCGCCTCAGCCGATGGCGGGACACCGGCGGGACACCGCTCCCGGTAGGGGGGTTCTCCGTTCCACTTTGATTTTACCCTCTCACTTTTGATGTATACACATATATTTATGTTTACACATTAATATTGATCTGTGATACATATTATGCGTGTCTTTTCCTGCAGGGCTCAACGGACCATGGCCTGCGTTGGGCTCCTATTCGCTTCCAGGCTCTGGGCGAAGTCGGTGTAACGCTGAAGCGTGTTGTGCGCGAAAGTCAGAGCGAATGCCGAAAGACTGCCTGGTCTCTATTCTTGCATTGGGGCGCCAGGGGCCTTTTGGCAGGGACAGGGAAGCTCTTGCGAGCCTTCCGACGCACGCCTCTCGTGTGCGCGCACACGCATCGAGGACAGGGCAACGCTGAGAAATCAAGAATGGCGCCCACATGCAAGCCACGAGTACAGTCGACCCGCAGAGTAAGGATAGGCAGCCCTCCCAAGGGTACCCTTGCATCCTTGCCTCCTGGGTCCATCCGTGGTCACTTTCGTTGGCCGCGCCCCGCCCGAAACGCTTCGAAATGGGCGTCCAAGGCCCTTGCATCCTTATCGCGCATCCTTACTCTGCGGGTTGACTGTACTTCCGTGCACGCCTGCTCGTCGCCACACTGGCCATCAGGACCTTGCCGCCTCCTGCGATGCGTCTCTGGGAGCCGCGAGCCCCGCTGCTCGCACGCTCGCCCGCCCCGTGCTGGGCAGCGGCCGCGGGGATGCGGCCCGCCCCGGCTCGCGCTCAAAGAGACAAAGCGGCACGGGCAGGCTGTCGGACACCGCGATCACCTGCGCTCGGCTCAGCGGGCCTCTCGATCACGGGGCTGTCGTTACCCTCTGCCACTCCTGCTCTTCCCCAGCCTTCCCTCCCCCCCCTCTCTCGTCCTCCTTCTTCGTTTCCCCCTGCCGCCTGCTCTTCCCCTCGTCCTTCTTTCGCTGCTTCTTATCTTCCTGGCGGTTTGTGTCTGTCTCGTATAGGTTCAGATGTTGGTTGCCCAGGCATGCAGTGGTCTAGAGTGGCAAACTGCGGCTCGGATTCTAGGCGGAGTGCAATTGAGGATTGCAAGAGCTCACATGCAGGTCGGGGAGAGCGGCAGCCATCCAGAGAGCACTGCGACATAGTGCCCCTGAATACTGCACTCGTTGTGTCAGCACATTGACAGTACAGCGAGTACAGCGACGGTCTATCATGCAGGATTTCTCGCACGGGCAGCGATCTGATCAACTAATTCACGTAGCAGGTGACGGCGAATGTGCAACCTGCGAAGACCAGTATCCGGAAACGTCCATCCAAATGTGCACATGTACTCACACATGCGCATGGGCACATGCATACTTGCTGCACGCGCATACGTACATAGCCTGTTCACGCACGTTTGCACATAGACAGACTTCCAGAAACATTGACGTACAGACAAGCATACGGACATTATGCGATTGACAGGCGCAGCCTGACATACACAAACGTACAAGCGTGCAACTTCGACTCCACCCTGGCATTCACACTTTCATGCAATCTTCCGAGGATGGCCAGACCTATTGGTTCCTTTGAGCAGACGCGCAGCAATACAGAACGAATATTCGTTGCATTCGCGCGTAATCTCATAGCTCTCCTCGGGCTGATGATGCCACGCTTGTCAGCAAAAATTGTTTAATTAAACAGAACATCACAGGCCAGGTCGACCTCACTCATACAGTATCATCGAACGTTCGCTAATATCATTACGCAACTGCCTCGGGCAATTCCGCCACCGTGCCAGCGCAGCATTCTGGGTGGCAATTGTTCGAGCATGCAGGGGGGCCTGCTGGGGGCCTCTCGGGGCAGAAGTCTCGAATACGTGGTTCGTATTCCCATTCTTGGGCCCTTCTTGGGGCAGTCTTGGGCGCCTTTGGGCCGTCTTGGAGCCCTCTTTGGCCGTATTGGAGCTCTCTTTGGGGCTTCTTGAACCGTCTCGGGGGAGTCTTGGGGGCGTCTTCAGGGGTCTTGGAGCGTGGGGAGCTCGAAAAGGCGAGAACCCTCAAAGTATTGAAGCCGCCAAGGATAATCAAGGGCGTTCGCTTCTCGGGGCCCTCATGGGGGCTTCTTGGGGGCCTTTTGGGAGCCTCTTCTGGCGCTCATGGGTCTCCTGAGCCCTCTCGGGGCCGGAGGCTCGATGTCGGTTCATGTTCACACTCTTGGGCTCTTTTTGCGGCCGTCTTGGGGCCCTCTTGGGTATTCTTGGGCGCCTCTTTGGCTGTCTTGGAGCCCTCTTGGGCCGTATTGGGGCTCTCTTGGGGGCATCTTGGGGCGTCTTGGTAGTTCTGGAGGCTTCTTGGGTCGACTTGGAACGTCGGAAGCTAGAAAAGGCTAGAACCCGAAACACGTGGAACCACCAAAGGACACTCAAGGCCCTCTGGGGAAGGCTCTTGGGGCTATCTTGGGACGCCTCGAAAGCCTCTTGGGTCGTCGTGCAGCCATCTTGGGCCGTCTTGAGGCCAGAGTGGCCTGTCTAGGAGCAATGGGGCCGCCTTGGAGGCATCTGGGCCTCGGGAGCGCGAATCTGCAGTTTCTTGAGAGGGATTGTGGCCTCGGGAGGCGGTGTAGCAAGCCAGAGATGCTGAAACCCTCCAGCTTCCGAAAGTGCCTAGGCCCACGTGGGCAGCCAGATTGGCTCCTTACCGTAGCCCTTTGATCACTCAAGTTCTCTCGCCTCTGTCACCACCCACCAAGCCACCTCAACCCCACCCGAATGCCTCAATTTGCCCTCCATTTCCAGTGGGGGGGTTCGGCGGACACTGACACAACACATGGAACCCGTACCCCCCCCCCACCTGAAATCCGGGTCAAACTCGGGTCTTCGGGTTGGGTTGGGGTGGTCTGGTAGGTACAGCCAAGACGCTGAAATAAGGAACAGTTCGGATTCGGAAGGGGCTCGATGTTCCTTACGTCCTTCCGTGGTTGTTCCTCTAGCCCTTCTCGTGCACCCAGGCTGTTTTGAAGCCACAGAGGGGCTTCGTTACTTCTTTCGCGCTCCTTGTTTCAGCAGCCCGACTGTAGTCAATCTGGATATGGGCATCTCATTGGCTCACTCGGTGAGCAAGCCGCCTGGCCAGAAGCGCAGGAGCAGCACCGGCCCGCTCTCCGGAGAGCCAGGCCCGCGGCATGCCCCGGGCGGCGCGCCGACCGCGCGCCCGCGCCACAGCGGAGCGCGCCAGCCCGGGCAGCAGCGCGCCGCCGGAGCGGCAAGGCATGCCAGGAATCGTGGCTGAAGAGGCAGGGGTCGATGCAAACGGGGGTCAGCCAGGGCGCCGGATCTTCCTGGAACCTGCAGAGCCAGGGCTGCACCGACCCGGGCTTGGGCGCAGGATCCTGCAGGATCCTGCAGGATCCCGCAAGGCCTGACTGACCCATGGCCCAGGTCAGACGATTCGCGAAGGAAGTACAACCGGGAAAGGGGGGACCCTCAGATAATTACAGAAACATTACCAGACAGCACTTGGCATTCAAGCACGCTTCAACGTGCCAGGGGGCACGGTAGCGGATCAGCGTGCTCTCACCGTGGTTGATCAGACCTTTTTGCAGTCATCGATCCTGGATCTTGTGCAGGTGGGCCATCATATCCTTTGCAACGCCCGCCAGTCATGTTCTCCCAGCGACGCGAACCTGGGCGGTGAACACCTCCTCTTGTACGTCACAGAACCCTGCACCATCACCGAACGTGTGGTTACCGTCGTAGCAGTAGGGGTCGTCCTGTCTAACGTGAACCTTGTGGGCCTCAGAACCTCAGGATGCTGCTCATCATCTTCAATGTTCGCCTTCCTGCGCGACTTCTGCGCCGTGTTCTCCCCGATCATCATTGCAGGTGTCACCGCCACGACAACGATCCAAACAGCCATCGTGAACAGCAAGTTGTAGTCTGTCTTGTCTCCCACCTTGGATGTTGATACGCCGCCGTCGTCCACGGCATCGCCTGTGCGAGCTCCTCCGTCGTAGTTGGCAAGTTCAGCGCCGTGAGCGCTATGATCAACACCTCTGGCAGTTCCCATCCTAGCGTTCTCAGGTCCAGCAGCTTGATCTCCTTCATGCGCTTGGTCAACATCACCGCGTCGATGGCCTTGGTGTCGTAGTCCGCCACCTGCACAGCCGTCCATACCTTTACGACTTTCACGATATTCTCACGCACGAGGCTCTGATGCCAAAGTCACCTCGTCTGGAGGTATCGTACACGCACAACTCCATGCTGGTGTATCATACCACGAGTTGCTGCACTGCAATGATGGCTTCATCTCCTCCTATCTCCAGCATCTCGTTCAGCACATTCCTCAGCGTGAGCCCTCTCGCCAGTCTTGAGCCCCTCGCGTCAAAGCTCGCCCTCCCTCGAGCTCGGTGACACCGTACTTTCTGAGTAACCGGCCAGCTTTCCACCAGCGGAGCCCCGTGGAACGCCCCTCTGCTGCCGACACTCTTGCGCACACTCTCGTCTCTGACCAAGTCTGCATCGACTAGGACTCGAAGCGTCTCTACTGGCGTATCTATCTAGGCCTCCCAGATGGGGTCCGAGTAAATGGGGTCGGATAATCACGCCGCATCGCCGATGCATCGTCGATGCGGCTCGATGTGTAGCCCACTTTGCTTCACGTCGACGTCGCCGATGCATCGCCCACGTCGACGATGCATCGCCGGTGCATCGCCGATGCATCGCCGACGCATCGCCGATGCATCGGCGATGCGGCGCGATCCTCCGACGCCATCTGCTCGGACCCCACCCAGGAGGCCTCCCATCGAGGTGCTCGTGGAGCAGCTCCACTGCCATCGTGTCCCCGTGAGGTATTTGGGCTACAGGCGGCCCTGCTCGAGGAGGGCTTCGACCGCGGGCGCTTTGCAGATGCCGTGCCCTGCTGCCTCGGTGCGCCCCGGACGTCCCGCCCTATGCTAGGTACCCATCGGTCGTTGAAAGGAGGTGTTTTGGGGGGGGGTCCAGATTCCAATCGACTTTGAGCGCCTTCCTGCTTCAATAATCGAGTGGCGTCACCTTTTCCGTCCTCTTTAGGGGGCGGGCGGACACCCAACCTAATTTTAACGCCTTCCTACTTCATGTTTCTACCTACTTCTTCTGACCGATGGGTACTGTGCCGTACCACCGCGCGAACTGTCATGGCGCCAACAGCGCCAAGCGGATTTCGTCCGGAAAACGATCGGATGGGCCCGGAGTGTCTTGGATAATTGCTTTCCGGGTTTCGAGGTGAACTTTGCGCGGATTGTTTTTTGGCCAGGAATGAAGACTCATAAAAATCCACGCGAAATTCATTCCGCTTTTCACTCGCCGTTTCGGGGCTTTTGCATTGACAGAGATCCACGCAACAATATGCTGCAGCACGTCTGCAAGGTCGGTGCAGTGAGAACGGATCCGAACTTCTTGTGACATCTTGATCGGTTTCATGGCCTCTTGAACTCCTCTTGCTGTGTGCTGAGAGCTCGGTGAGTCTGCTGCCCTCACCCTAGAAAACTCACCACGCGCACCGTGAGCCTCGGGTCTGGAGAAGAAGCCCTTCTCTGACCATCTGATAGGCCTGTGGAGAAACAGGGCCACCGTTGCACCAGCTGGTCCAGCCCTCGGCTGCGGCTTGACGCGGAGCCTCTCTGAGGATCCGATTCGCGAGGTTCAGCTGCACGTCGAAGCCCTCCACGGTCAAATCGTCTCCGTGGCCTGCCACTGGCATGTCCACCTCGCTGTGTTAGTACAGGCAGCACAGCGGCTTGAGCTCCTGCACGTCGTTGGTCGTGAAATCTTTTCGCACCGCCTTTGGAACACAATCGCAGCCCCTTGAGTACCGAAGGTGGCCCTCGTGAGCCTCCACAGCATGGGTCTCAGACCGTCGTCTCTGGTCCTTGGGCGGCCTGCAGTACTGCGTCTCCTCCAGCGCGGGGGCCTCTTGGGGTCATGTTGGCCGTCTTGGAGGCGTTTGGGGACCCTCTTGGAGGACGTCTTGGCCGTCTTGGACGCCATCATCTCCTCTTGGGGTCCTGCTGGGGCTTTTGGGGGGGGCCTCTGGGGGGTCTCGGGGGTCATCTTGGTGCGGAGGGCGCGGAATGTAAGTTCAAGTTCCCCCTCTGGCCTTCTTCGGGCCCTCTTGGGGCTATCCTTGGGGGCCTCTTGGGCTGCGCTGGGGCCCTCTTGGCCCGTCTATGGGCGCCCTTGCGGGCCTCCTGGGGCGATCCTGGGGGCCCCTTGGGTTGTCTTGGAGCGTCAGACGCCGAGAAACGCAAGAACGCTGAAATCAGCCAACCACCCACAGGGCAATGATTTTGGCCTCTCGGGGCCTTTCCGATGCTACAACCATGGGCGCATTCGTATAACCCAGTGTGGGGCATACACCTTCCTAATGCGTGTTGTTGTCTCCGTACGTAGTCCCCGGGCAGGTCGTGTGAGTGCTGTGCGGTCCTCTGTAGGTACAACAGTAGTCAAAGGAAAGGAGAGGGGGCCTTCTTGGGGGGCCTCTTGGAGCACTCTTGGGGCTTGGGCCGTCTGGAGGCGGGTGTCTTGGAGCTCCGTGGGGCCTTCTGGCCCTCTCGGGCCGTCCTGAGGGCCTCTTGGGGCCCTCTTGGCCGATTTCGGGGCCCTCTGGCCCCCGAAGGAGCCGGGCCCTCCCGGGCCGTCTTGTGGGCCTCTTGGGGGCAGATTTTGGGGACCCTCCTCCTCCTCCTCCTCCTCCTCCTCCTCCTCCTCCTTCTCCTCCTCCTCCTCCTCCTCCTCCTCCTCCTCCCTCCTCCTCCTCCTCCTCCTCCTCCTCCTCCTCCCTCCTCCTCCTCCTCCTCCTCCTCCTCTCCTCCTCCTCCTCCTCCTCCTCCTCCTCCTCCTCCTCCTCCTCCTCCTCCTCCTCCTCCTCCTCCTCCTCCTCCTCCTCCTCCTCCTCCTCCTCCTCCTCCTCCTCCTGCTCCTCCTCTGGCCCCCGAACAAAAATCGCATGAGGGCACGCGGCAACACGCCATGGCCTGCGGCGCGCCCCCGAGGATCCCGCAGTTTGGAGCCGGGGCACCGCGATCCCGAGGAGGAGGAGGCGGAGGATGAGGAGGAGGAGGAGGAGGAGGAGGAGGAGGAGGAGGAGGAGGAGGAGGAGGAGGATGGAGGAGGAGGGGGAGGACCAGCGTGAACCCAAGAGTCGTCAACGATGTTCGAGTCAACCCTCCCTCCAAGCTCCTTCTTCCCAGGTCCCTACAACGGTTCAGTTCCACTGAGGGAGCTTGCCTCGTTGGAAGACAGCCGCTCGAAGACCCTGGAGCATGCCAAAGCATTGTTCTCGGGATTCCAACGCCACGGATCAACCTGACTGTTGCGTCTTGACCGTCCTGAATCGTGCCAGAACGCCATTCCTGGGACTCCAACACTGCGAACAGACGTAACTGTTGCACCCTCCGAATCCTGAATCATTCCGAGACGCCATTTCTGGTACGCTGATCCTGGGAGTCAGTGACACTCTTGCGAAGTTGCAAAAAAAACGAATGTGCGCGGCGCCCAGGCGAGAGCCACATTTTGAAAAGGAGCCGCCCTCAATCCGTGAAGCTCTTGCAACACTTGAAAACGAATGTACGCGACGCCAAGGCGAGAGCCGCTTTATGACAACGGTCCGCCATCTGTCCTTGAAGCTCGGACATGTCTTTATGTATGCATGCATGCGGGCATGCATGTATGTATGTAGATATGTCTATGTGTATGTATGTGTATACGTGTGAAGTTCAAAACGAATGTGCGCGGCGCTAATGCGAGAGCCACATTTTGAAAACGACCCGCCCTCCATCTGTGAAGCTGTTGCCGATTTCATACCTTCAGGAACATAAGTGGTGAGGATGTCTCAGGCGAAACGCCCGACCCGCCCTACAAACTGGCCTCGGGGTGCGACATGGAAAATTCTTTACAAAGAAAAGGAATGGAGGAGGAGGAGGAGGAGGAGGAGGAGGAACGCTTCGTGCCAGCACACCAGGTCCGAGCAACGACAAAAAATAAGGAGGTGGAGGAGAAGGAGGATGAGGAGGTGGAGAAGGAGAGGGAGGAGGAGGAGGAGAAGGAGGAGGAGGAGGAGGAGGAGGAGGAGGAGGAGGAGGAGGAGCAGCAGAAGGCGGTGGAGGAGAAGGAGGAGGAGGAGGAGGAGCCCAATCCTGTGGACGTAGGGCCGAAGGGACCTGAGGACACTCCGACTCGTGCCTGCGGCACGGTGGCGGATTAACATGCGCTCCCTTCGGAGAAGAAAGAGCGACATAAACATGATATTTCGGCGCTCTGCGCGGAGCGCCAACATTTTATGTTCATGCAGTTGTACCTTTTCCTGGACGTTCCGACTCGTGCCTGCGGCACGGTGGCGGCTTAACACGTCGATCCCTCCCCCTCCCTCCCCTTCCCCTCCTCCCTCTCTCTCTCTCTCTTTCTCTCTCTCTCTCTCTCTCTTCTCTTTTTTTTTGTTTCTCTCTCTCTCTCTCTTTGTGACTTTGAGCGAGGCTTCTACGTCTGCTGGGTGCCACTGGTTCGCTGGCTTGCCTGGCGATTTACGTATGGACCCGCCCATCCAGCATTCTCCTCACACCTCGGAATGTTTGTTACACAAGACCGGATCTTTTTCCAGTGCACCATGTTGGTGGATCCACACACATTGCCGGCTCGCGTTCGTTGGCTGAAAACACGTCGGAGTAGAGGTGCCTCGTTCTGAACTCTCTTGTGACAGTTGTTCGTGGAGACGCGCCGGAAACTCTTCTTGCGAGTTGTGAGATGGCGGATGCCAGCTCTAGGACAGCGTTTTGGAAGAGAGTTTCCGAGGTACGTTGGCTCCTCCCTCTCCTTCTCCACCAGCTGTTAGTTGCTCCTCCTTGTCACCCTCCTCCACGTGTTGCTCCTGCTCCACTCTGCTTGCCGCCTTCCTTCTGGAGACATACTGTCAGCGTTTGAGGCGCTTCTCCAGCGCCTTGGGCAAGATTACACACGAACTGATTGGGTAATGGCTCGCGCAGGTCGAGTCCTGCCAGTTTTTCCGCTCTGATTTGGGAAGTCGTGCTTCAGATCAGGGATCGGAAGAAGAGGAAGAAGAGCAGCAGGAGGAGGGAAACGATGATGATGAGACGGATGGAGAAGCAGGAGGATGAGGCTGAGGCTGAGGCTGAGGATGAGGATGATTATGATTATGACTATGATGTTGATGTTGTTGTTGATGATGATGATGATGATGCTGCTGATGATGGTGATGATGATGCTGCTGCTAACGATGATGGTGATGATGATGCTGCTAACGATGATGCTGATGATGATGCTGATGATGATGCTGATGATGCTGATAATGATGCTCATGATGATGATGCTGATTATGATGATGGTATTGATGAGTGTAATGAGGAGGAGGAGGAGGAGGAGGAGGAGGAGGAGGAGGAGGAGGAGGAGGACCCGCAGCAGCAGCAGGAGCGGCAGAGGCAGGACGATGTAAAGCAACTCGGCGGGCTCCCTGAAGCCGCCAAGGCATCGCCGCGCTCCCGGTTGCGGGCGGCAGCCACTTGGCGGCTGGCGGCAAGGACGGCTGCGTCAGGCTCTCGCGCGGGCTGGAGGGACGCGGAGCATGTTTGGAGCGAGGTGGGGGAGGGATTTTGCAACAGCCGCCCCGAGATGGAACTGGCAGGTGACGGACTGCCAGGCACGCCTCCGCACTCTCGCAATGCCGAGGCCTTGTAGGGCACAGAGTGGACAACCTCACATGTCGAGGTTAGCGTGAACACGCTGAATCGGCATCTTGGATGGGTCCCTCCCTCTGCTCTTGGCGCATTTTGTTTTGTACAAGAGCCAGCTGGGCCGCTGGCTCCGCCAGGGGCCTGGCCACAGGTGGGATGAGCACCGCACCTTCGGCCGAGAAAATGCGGTAAGAAGGTTCACTGTCACCTCTGCCCTCGCGGGGTATCTAATCTTCGCCGCCTTCAGCAGCATCAGCATACAACAGTGCCGGGTGCAACTTGCTGGCTTGCCAGTGGGTTCATTCTGCCGTCTCACCCCTGCGAGCTGCACCTCCTTTACAGAAACAGTGGGGGGGCCCACACCGAGGGTAGAGCCCACGGCGGATTCGGTTGAGATTTCCCGTCCCTTCTTCGAGATAGCGGAGCAACCTTGAACTAGAAGCCTTGGGTTGATACTGGCTGTTCGACCATGGGCCGAACAGAAGTACGACTGACAGCGCGGCCAGATCTGTAGCGTGTACGATTCATGCAGAACATCTCCCCCCACAAGTCCGTCCACTCACAGCCCGCATCCTGTCCTCATCTTTGGCCCGACCTCTGTTTCGCCATGGAGCGAGCGGTATTCGCTTGCCCCTGTGGGGCGACCTCCACTGTCACTGGCACTGGAGGGCCCTGGGGGGGGGCACGGCGCTATGCAACAGAACAGAGCTGCTGTTGGTCAATACGTTGTTTCTCCTCTTATGTAGCGCAGTGCGCGGCCCTCCCTTCCCATACTGCACGCCGCGGGGCTGTGTTTTTGGGCGGCTCCTGCAGAGCTGGCGCGCCAAAGCACGCCGAACGCACTGTGGGGCACAATCCGCGTGAGCGGGGAGCCGCATTGGGCGGGGCCTCCGCATGACCGCGCCCACTGATGCCGTAAGAGGAGCTCCCTGTGGAGCACGATCCGCGTGAAGTGCGGGTCGCAGAGCTGCCCGCTTGTGCTACAGGTGGAGCTTCTTGTAGAGCATCATCCGCGTGAACAGTGTGCCGAAACGTGCGGGGGGGGGGGCGCGCAATGCGACGCCCCCTCTTGTCATACAAAGAATGGGTGCGGGTACCGCTGCTCGTTCTGGAGAGCTCTCGCCGCCACGGCTGGATCCCGCTTGAATTTCTGATCAGAACACACCCACGGAGAGGTCCGTGGAGTCGTGGTGTGCGAATTTTTTGCCCCCCATCTTGGGCGAGGTGTCTCGCCCCGATGGTGGCGGGCGCCTGTCCTCGCTGGGGGCTCTGCGAGCTCCTGCGCGTCCGTCAAGGTCTCCTCGCAGAGCGCCGCGCTGCCTCGGGGGCTTCCAGGCTCCCCTGCGCAGCTCGTCCCACCGACGAGCCCCCTCCTCCTGCGGCAGCCATGGCGCAAGAAGCCTGGAGGGATGAGTCGGGAAGAGACACTAGCAGCTGCGTGAGCCACTTAGCCAGGCGGGCTACGAGGGGGGAGGGAGGACGGAGCAGAGACGAGGGAGGAGGTGGAGGAGGAGGAGGATCATGAGGAGGAGGAGGATCATGAGGAGGAGGAGGAGGAGGAGGAGGAGGAGGAGGAGGAGGAGGAGGAGGAGGGTGATGACATTGGTGAGTCCGTCGTGTGCACGGCAACACATGTGACAAGCGCCTTTGTTGCAGTGCAGGTAGGGCCAGAGTGCCGAAAGGCTCGTGTTGTCTCGACTGCTGGATCGATCGATCGATCCTCATCCCTACCTCCGAGGCAGAGGTTTATCCATGACCACCGCTTGGGCGTTGATATTCGGGGGCCTGGCAGTCGGTAGATGTTGATAGATTCGGGGTATGGGGGGCAAACATATCCACATCCACCGCCTGCCGAGGTTCCCGAAGATCGTTCCCCTATGCGGCGGTGATGCCTCGCCTCGGACTCCCTCGGCGCAGTTCGATTCGTGTGGCGTCCCTGGTCTGCCTGGCCGTCTCAACTGGTGACGCCCTGGTTCACCAGCGACGGCATTTCACACAGCCAGTTTTGTCTCTCCCTGTCTGTTGGGGGTGGTTCTTGCTGCATTCGGCATCAGGAGGAACGATTCCGAATCAGGTCAGAGATTCATTGGCAGATCGTGCCTGTCCCTACCCCTCTGCAGCCTATCGCGGTGTGAGCCCCCTCCGAACTCTTCGCAGAGCAGGACGAGGAGGAGGAGGGGGCAGGGGATGAAGAGGACAGGGAAGGCTGCGAGTGCGACTCGGTGGGGCCCAGCGGGGCCGTCCGTCGTCTAACGTTCCGATGCTGTCCATCAGCTCGCGTTTCTGCCACGCATGTGGCAACGTTAACCTGACAACGTCTTTTGTTCATGGAAACACTTAGACTTTGTCTGCAGCTGGGATGGGACCAACGTCCCTTTTTCATGGTAGCACGTGCCGCGTGGTGCTCTCAGGGTCGCAGTGTTGTTCTGTTGTTGAGGGGCATTGGCGCGGCGGTCGGAGCGCGGCGCTCGCAGTTGCAGGCGCTGAGTTGTGTGTACGGGCACTGGGTGCGCACACGGGCTTTGTGTATATATATATATATATATGAACGCTGCGGTGTTCATAGCCACTGTGGCGCGCGCAGGCACTGTGGGCTCAAATGCAGGGGGCCGTGTCCAGAGCAAGAAAAACAGGAGGACAAGGAGGAGGGGGAGGAGGAGGAGGAGGAGGAGACGGAGGAGGAGGAGGAGGAGGAGGACAACGATGACGAAGACGAAGAGGACGAGGAGGAGGACC
>CAUYUJ010014185.1:77500-122500 GCA_963575745.1 Prorocentrum cordatum | reverse complement strand
GCCCGCACCAACAAAAGTCAATGGACGCCCTGGGGTCTCAGGGCTGGGCTTCTCGTGGAGGGTTTCTTGAGGACTGGCCTCCACTGTAACCGCGAAAGGTCTTCAAACCCCCGCCCCCAATGGGGTAACAAATTATGTCTTCGGCGGCCTCACTGGAGAACTGGGATCCCACCAATACGGGGTAACTACTATTTGTTTTCCGCGGCACCCGCTGCGCAACAACGACGACGACAACGGTTACGACTACGATTGCGATTGCGACTACGGGGAGAGGAGGGAGGAGGAAGAGGAGGGGGAGGAGGAGGAGGGTTTAGAACCAGTCCTATTCACCGCCGAGTGAAAGGAGAGGGACCAAAGCAAAAGACCCTTAGATGTTATATGTTATCCCTGTCCAACTCTAGCTATATCTATCCCTCGCCCCTCTGCTCCATTACACTCTTTTTCCTTCCTCCCTACTTTAGGCAACCCTGACCCCACGCCTCATCCTCCACCGTCTCCCTCTCCCCCTCTACCTCGAGCTCCAAGAGCCCTGGATCTCCCAGGGGGTGTTGGGGGGGAGGGCAGGTGTCGAGGATGCATCCAGGAGGAGGGGGGGGGGAAATGGATGGAGGGAGTGGGAGGAATGGATGGAGGGATGGAGGATGGAGGAAGATGAGGCCAGGGGGGGAGGGAGGGAGGAAGGGAGGGAGGGAGGGAGGGAGGAAGGGAGGAAGGGAGGGAGGAAGGGAGTGAGGAGGAGGAGAAGGATGAGGAGGAGGAGGAGGAGGAGGAGGCGGACGAGAAGGAGGAGGTTGAGAAGGAGTTTCCCTCCGTCTCTTCCCTATCCCCCTCCCCTCCCTTTGTCTGTCTGTCTGTATGTCTGCCTGCCTGCCTGCCTGTCTGTCTGTCTGTCTGCCTGGACCTACTGTTTATCCTTGACTCTTTACCGATACCTGCCGGCGACTCCTGGAACGGTGCTCCAGGAGCCGCCTGGCATTAGTTTGATATCTGATCACCCCCCCATGAGGAGGATGAGGAGGCGGAGGAGGGAGGAGGAGGAGGAGGGGGGGTGTGGGATGAGGACGGGGCGTGTCTGCCCCGACGGCTCCCCTCTTGCAAGGGGTCGGGCATTGGGGATCGTGGCCGCCCCGGCCCCGTCTCTTGAGATTCGCTGCCCTGCACGGCCAAGGGACGCCCACCTGCGTTTCGTAGTCCTCCTCCACCTCCACCACCTGCTCCTCCTCCTCCTCCTCCTCCTCCTGCTCCTCCTCATCCTTTCTCCTTCTCGTTCAGCCACGCTCCACTTCCTCCCTGCTTCTCATCATCAGCCCCTCCGCCTTCTCGTCCTCCTCCTCCTCCTCCTCCTGCTCCTCCTCCTCCTCCTCCTCCTCCTCCTCCTCCTCCTCCTCCTCCTCCTCCTCCTCCTCCTCCTCTCGGTGCCCCCCTGTTATCGGGGGGCATTTCAGGGAGCATTGCTCAGAGCACGTCCGAGGCACTCGACACGTTCAGGTGGCATGTGCCCCCCCCCATGCGTTCCTTACGCGATGCGCTGTCTTTCTGACAAAGAGAGCACAGGCCACAGGCCCCAAGGCGTCATCCGTGTCTGTGAAGATATTGCCCCAATTCCGAAGGGGGAGGCTTCGGAGGCAAGGTCGAGGGATGGGGTTGAGCCTTTAGGCCCGCTGGGGTAGGCCCTGTAGTGGATCCCCAGAACTATTCAGTTCGTAAGGTAGACGACGTTAACATCTTTTCATAATTCCAGCATGTTGCGTCTTGGCAGTCCTCGTGCACGACATACCCGTGTCGCTTTGAAAGTGTGTTGCACCCTTAGCACTAATGCCATCACCTTTCTGTTTGCCCCCTTCCTGACTACACAATATTTGTATGTGTGCGTTTACAGTGCCTTCATACATTCGCCTTGGGGCAAGGAAGAGGGTGCCCTAGGATGGAGGGAGGGAGCAGAATAAGCTTTCGTGCAGCCATCGTAGCGTCACGAACAAGGTCGATGAGACGCGGACCCACCTAGGCAGCATTTCGTACGTGCCTCCTCCCTCCCTCCCTCCTTCCTTCCCTCCCTCCCCCCTCCTCCCCGCTTCCTTCTCTCCCGCCATCCCGCCCTCCTTATTTAATCGCTTCGCTCATTCCGCCGGCCCTGGAGCCCTCTTTAGGGCCTCTTGGGGGCCTCTTGGGGACCTCTTGGGAGTCTTGGGGCTCCTTGGCGGCGTCTTGGGGGCCCCCAGGGCCTCTTGGGGGGCTCTCGGGGGCCTCTTGGGGCAGGGGAGGGGGTAGTCGATTGCGCCCCCCCCCCTCGGAGGCCACGATCCTCGTGAGGGATGTCGAAAAATTGCCCGGTCCGGCATCTCTGACCCCCACCCTCCCGGGGACCTGCCGGGGTACTTTTCGCCCGGGGACTCCTAGGGGCCGCCCCGCGCGCGCGAACTAGAAATACTGTTTACCTGTTACCGGAGATCTTAGCACGCCCTGGCCCATTGGGCCGGCGAATTTTCAAATGCTCCCAGTGTCCTCCCCCACCTCATGCAGCCAAGCCGCTGAAGTAAGGACCACTTTGGGATTAGAAGGGGCTCTTGATGTCGGGCCGCTCCTTGGATCTAGGCCAGAGGACCTACTCGTGGCCGAGGCTTGCCGTGGTCAGGGCAGCCCCGTCGTTCCTCATGTTGCGCCGCTCGTCTTGGCACGGTGACCGTAGAGGCAGAGGCGAGGAGGAACGGCTTTCGCGACTTCAGGGGGGACATCGCCCAATTATGTCCGAACACCGGTTTTTCCGTCCTGCCCCCTGGGCATAGCAAACGGGTGCTGCGAGAGTGCAAGAGGGATGATGATGATGATGATGATGATGATGCTGATGATGATGATGATGATGATGATGATGATGATGATGATGATGATGATGTTGATGATGCTGATGATGATGATGATGAGGAGGAGGATGAGGATGAGGAGGAGGAGTGGGAGGAGGACGAGGAGAGGAGGAGGAGGAGGAGGAAGATGAGGGACGCGAGGAGGATGAGCAGAGGTGGGATGAGGGAATTGGGGGCAGAAGGAGGATGAGGAGGAGGACCAGTACAACTCCAAGGTTTATCAGCGATTTTGCCACACACCCTCCCTCCAAGTTCCCCCTTCAAACGTCCCTGCATGAATGTGTTGCCATTCCAGAAAGTGCTTCGTTGGATGACAACCGTCTGGGAAGTTTCAATCGTGCCAACATGCAGTTGTTGGGACTGCAACACAGCGAATCAATTTCATTGTTGCGTCTTGACCATCACAATCCGTGCCAGAGCACCAGTCCTGGGACTTCACGCAGCGAATCAACGTGACTGTTGCGCCCTGACGACCCTACATCGTGCAGAACGCCTTTCCTGGGACTTCAACCGTACGAACCCTTGAAACTGCTGCAAACTTTGATGGCGAATGTACGCGGCGCTACGGTGAAGGTGAGAGCCACATTTGGAAACGAGTCACCCTCCATGCCTTGACCTGGTGCAAGCTTTTAACATGAACTCGCGCGGTGCCCAGGTGAGAGTCACGTTATGAAAAGGAACTGCTCTCCATCCTTGAAGCCCGTTCACATGCTTAAAAACGAAGGTGCGCGGGGCTCAAGTGAGAGCCATTGTTTAATAACCACCCGCCTTCCATGTTTGAAGCTGCTGCGAGCTTTTAAGATTAATGTGCGCGGCCCTCAGGCGAGAACCACATGTTGGAAGCGACCCGCCATCCTTGAAGCTAGCACATGTTTCTGCGCTCAGGGTCACAAGTGATGAGGACGTCTCTAGCCCGGCCCGCCCTACCAACACGTCTGGGGCTGTGACAACGAGGCGTTGCTTGTAAGGAAAAGGGATGGAGGAGCGGGAGGAGGAGGAGCTGGGGGAGCATGAGGAGCAGGTGGAGGAGGCAGATGAGAAGGAACGGGAGCAACACGAGGAGGAGCTGGAGCAGGACGAGGAGAAGGAACTGGAGGAGGAGTGGGAGGAAGAGGAGGCGGAGGAGGAGGAAGGGGGACCAGGGGGAGCAGTTTGAGCACGACAAGCAGGAGGGGGAGCATGTGGAACAGGAGCGGGAGGGAGCTGAAGGCTGAAGGCACGAATCTCGGTCTGAGCCGCGGTCCGCGCCGCTCCTGCGGTGCGCGGGCCGCCGATTCGGGCGCCCGCGTCAGAGCTCGGTCGGGCCCCCCGGGCCCCCGACGGCCGGCGGGCCGGGGCCACCACAGCGGAACCCCGCAGGCAGTGCAGGCCGCGGGGTTGGGCCCCCAGAGCCTCCGAGCCGAGGCCAGGCCGGACTGTGGCGCTGCTGGAAGCGAGGCCGCCCACGCGTGGACGAGGGGCCTCTGGCATCTCGGGCCCGCTCCGATGTGCACAGGCCTCACAGGCAGCGCCTCTTGCAGACACAGCTGAACGAGTTGGGCCCGCCACTCGCCGCACCACGCCCGTTCACCTCGTTGGTCCAACGTCGTTGGTGGCCGTGCATATCGGGGCGTCAACGGGGACCTTCGTCGTCGGCTGGCCCATCTTTATCGCCTCCGATTTCGGCAGAACCGTCTGGCAGGAATCACCGTACGGTAAGCACCATGCCGCTCGCTATGACATCCGTTTGCGCCTTCTCCTGCGTCCACGCTGACGCCACGCTCCAACGTCCGCGGCGCCCTTCACTACCCCGGTCACTAGGGCTCCATGGATGGCTCGGCGGGCGCGCGCCGTTGCAGAGAACCACGCGCGCCCCTCGGACGCCCCCAGCGGCAGATGCACCTCCCAGAGGAACGGTTATGTGGCAGAATGAAGACTTGAAGCGGGAGCAGGAGGAGCACGAGGAGGCAGAGGAGCACGAGGAGGAGGAGGAGGAGGAGGAGGAAGAGGAGCGGGAGGAGGAGGAAGAGGAGGAGGAGGAGGAGGAGGTGGAGGGTGAGACGAAGAGGGACGAGGACGAGGATGAGGATAAGGATGATGCTGATGCTGATGATAATAATAATAATTATGATGATGATAGTGATGGTGATCATGTTGATGATGGTGGTGATGGTGATGGTGTTGGTGGTGATGATGATGGTGGTGGTGGCGATGATGATGGTGGTGGTAATGCTGCTGTTGATGATGCTGATGATGATGAGGATGATGATGATGACGATGATGATGGTGGTGGTGATGATGATGACGAAGGTGACGGTGATGCTGATCATGATCATGATGATGATGATGGCAGTGATGATGATAATGGTCGTGGTGGTAATGTTGATGATGATGATGATGACGGTGGTGACGATGGTGGTGATGATGATAATGCTGATGGTGGTGGTGATGATGATGCTGGTGCTGATGATGTCGACGACGATGATGATGATCGCCATGATGATGGTGACCATGCTAGTGAGAATGATGATGCTGATGTTTGTGATGATGCTGTTGGTGGTTGTGATGATGATTGTTATGATGAGGATGTACAATATGATGCTGACGACGATGAGTATGATCATGATCAGGATTATGTTGTTGGTGCTGATGGTGGTAGTGATGATGCTGTCGCTGCAGATGCTGCTGCTTATGATGATGGTGGTGATGATGATGACGATGCTGATGGTGGTGATGGTGGTGCTGATCATGATGATGGCGATGACGATGACGACGCCGACGACACTTGCGATGACGATGACGATAACGAGGAGGAGGACGAGACTGATGATGGTGATGATGATGATGGTGGTGATGGTGGTGGTGGTAATGACGACGACGAGGATACTCATGATGATATAAGTGATGATACTGGTCAGGAGGAGGGGGAGGAAGAAGAGGGATGCCCTGCAGACGGTATTCACAATCCAAAGATCTTTACGCATAATGCTTCTCCGACGGATGCAAAGTTCTCCAACCACCCCAAACACAGTTCGCTGTCACACTCCAGGGGCCAGTCGGTGCCGTGTAAAGAATGGAATGCGCTAGACGACGCGTCTGTATCATGGGCTTTGACGCGTTTCGGCATACGTCTTTGGCGCATCCGAGTCTGCGCGAGAAGGTGCGTTTGCGGCCGAAACCGTTCTTGCTTGCAGACACCTTGTCGACAGACGCATGTTCGGGCACATCCAACTGATCACGACGTCGAGAACAGCATCGGGAGCTTCAGGGCGCCATGACCCGCTGTGCGCGTGCATCGCGCGATCGCCAGTCGGACCCATGCCTGTCGAAGGGGGCAAGTGCCCCCGAAACGCGTCCGAATCGCTAGAACGCGTCTTGGATTGCATAGTGTAGTCAGAAAGCCTAGGGGCCCTGGCTCGACTATGCAGGCGCGCCGTCGCGGCTCGCGGGATCGCCTCGAACAGCCCGAGCAGCTCGCCCCCGCGCGCGCTGCGGCAGGAGGGAGGGCCAGAGAGAGAAAGGGAGGACCTCAACAACGGCTGTGACGACACCGCCGCACGTGGCATGCACGCGGCCAGGGATGAGGCAGAGGCCAAGGTCTTCGGCGGGGCGGCGCAGCTTGCCGACGGCGCTCCCGCGCACGAGAGATTCAAACCTTCTCCCGAGAGCGGAGCCCGCAACGAGCGGCGCCTCGACTCCTGTGCCACCCTTCCCGCCCCCGCCAGACGGCACAGCCAGAGAACCTCTGGGGCCTGGCGGCTAGAGCGAGGGAGGCCCGCCCAGATCCATCTCGGCAGAGAGACTGCCAGGGGCAGGATCCGAGGGCACGGCGGCCCGAGACGCAGGGAAGCATTTTTCTCGAGGGCCGGCGGCCTTGCAAGATTCGAGCCGGTTGCCTCTCACGGCCAGAGGAACAGCGCCCCAGGCCATCGGTCGCGAGAGCCGTCTTGCGCCATGCCCCCCATGCGCCACAGACGGAACCACGCGCAGTGCAGAACGCTAGGACGCCGCATGCCCGCCCGGCCGCGCCTGCGCCTCCAGCCTCCAGGCGATCGCGCGGTCTCGGGCAGGCCTGACGTGGAGGTCGGGCCACCCGGCCCGCGGTGCCTCTCCTAGCCCCGCAGGTGCAGTCCAGACTTCTCCGCCCCGCTCACCCGCTCACCCGCTCCGTCCCGCTCGCCCTCCTCGGGCAGCGCTGCCAGTGCCAGCAGCGCTCAGCGGCGCAGGGCTTCCGACGCCCTCCGGTGGGAGGAGGGCGCGGGCCCCCTCGCCCCCGCCCCGAGACGTCGGACTGCGAGACGTCGGACTCATCCTTGCTCACTCTGGACCGAAAAGCTCACCGCCTCGGACCCCGCAGGTCCAGGCCCGCCCGCCCCGCCCCCCCGCACGGCGGGCCCCCGCGGCGGCGGCGGCCCTGCTGTCGGGGCCGATGGCCGCCCTCTTGACGGCAGGCGGCCCCGCCGGCCACCCCGCGCTGAGATCGCGCCGGCGCGCGCCCCCCCCACCCCCCCCCCACCCCCCTTGCAGGCCCCCCAGCGGGGGGCGATGAGCAGAGGGGGAGGGGGGGGGGGGCGTCTCGGGGGAGAGGAGCACGGGGGAACAAAGCGTGGCACAGGCATAAACAGATTCGAAGCCCCGCGCACTTTTGTCGCATCGGAGCTGGGGCCCCCGCGCGGCGCCTCCGCGCCAACCGGGCGCGCTCCGCGCGCCAGGCAAGGCCGGGTCCAACGCCCGGCGCCCGTCCGACGAATTAGCGCGGATGTTCGTAAGTTCGTGTTTCTATCATTGGCTGTCCCTCGAAGGAGGGAGGATTGTGTCGAGCTCGAGCTGAGCGACATGAGGCCACTCGAGGTTGACGTGATCAAGCTGCTCGCGACCCCAAATCCGAGCCTCCTGCGCGGCGGAGAATTTGCGCAACAACGGGGGGGGGTTCCAAGCAGCGTTCAACCACGAGCCTGTCGGCCTCAGGGATCCTGGCCCCTGGCTTCGGATATTCATCGGCCGCGCCATTGCCGAGGAACTCGAGGCAGCTGAGCTGCCCCGGCGCGACCCCCATAGATGCGGGCGCTTGGGAAGAGAGCGGCACGGCGCACCAGGGACTCTTTAGTGTACTTTCGCAGGACGAGATATTTTCCAATCGAGGCGCCGGCGGCGACAGACGGCGGGCGAGAGAGCGCAGGCGCCGCCAGAGGCGCGGCGCTTGGACGCGACGCTCGCAGCCGCCGGGGGCGGCGAGAGGCGTGCCCACGTAGGGTGCGACACGCGCGCGGGGAGGGTTGATGGTGCCAGTGAACGTAAAAAACGCGTAACATAACCCCCTTCCTCCGTAAGATTTTATTGGGAGCTGCAAATCCGAGCCCTGTCCGCCCCTTGATTTCCTTTGCCGCTGCGAGTTTACAACAGGATAGTTATGAATCGGGCCCGCGGGAAAGAACGCGACGGTCATCGCGTCCACAACATTCGAAATCGGATCCGCGCGGGCGGACAGCGGACCTACCGCATCGCGCATCCAAGCCAAATGTGGACCCGCGCCAACTTCATTGGACCCGCCAAGGGTTGTCCCAGGCGCGTCGGCGCAAGAGTCGAAGGCTTCATGTAAGTTTCGTCCTGGGGGCGCAGCCCCCGCCGTCGCGAGCGACATGCGAGGGGGCCTTAGCCAGGGGCACGCGCCCCCATATCGGGCGACGGACAGTGCCGGCCCGTCCGTCAGAATCGCCGCCCGCCCCGCCGATCGAAGCCTGGGCAAAGCTGGTTGCTGGAGCGACCCGTTGCGAGCCGCCGCCTCGGGCGCGAGCCGTCTGCCGGCCCATCGCACCTATGCGTCGCGGCGTTTGGGGGCTCGAGGGGGGTGCGAAAGCCGGCGACTGGGATCATCCAGGATACAGCTCGCAATCAACTCCTGAGCCTGGGACGAGAGACGGCAGACGCAAGCGGCCGTCCTGCGACGGCCAGTGCGCAGGGCACCGCGACGCCATGGCGCTTGAGCCGGACGAGCGAAGCGGCGGTTGGACATGGCCCCCCTGGGAAGATTGGCGCTAGGAGCGGAGTGGAGAGATGTCCTGACAGGCATCGGCGACCCGCTGCTGACACCAATGCCCGCTGGCAATCAGGTCGCGCAAGCAGCGGCTATAGGCGGTCTGGCCAGACCGCCGACGCGCGCGAGACCCGATCCAGAGCGGGCTTGGGCAGAGGGGGCATCCCCGTTCCAAACTAAAATCGCAATTCCTGAGCTGCTTTTCCGGCGTCGCTGCCTCCTCGCGCGCTTCATGTGCTCGCGAGGCGAAGAAAGCGCGGGGCGCGCGCTGGCTAGCCCCGGGGTTGACCCGCTTGGTCAATCAAGACCTCGTTGGAGACATCAAACTTTCCAACCGACCCGACTGCGCGTCGGCGCGGGGGCAGCAACGGATTGTTGAACGGATTCTTAGGATTTCAGCTTGTTCTTCCACGTGAGCGGATGAGCAAAGGCAGACTCAAACACTTGCACAGTTACGCTGCGACGCCGCCAGCATGGGGCAATCGTCCCGACCGCATCCGCCGTCGTGTCCGCTAGACGCTAGAGGGTCCCTCCGAGGGGCCCCGCAGTTGGAGCGGGGCCCGCGGTCGGACGGGGGCCCCTTTGCGACTGGCCCAGACCAGTGCGCGCGAGAGCGCCCCACCCCCTCCCAATCTTCCGGCGCGGCCGACGATGCTTCGAAACGCTTGCTCTGGGCGTGGACTCGGCGGGTCGCGCCATCAGTCGCGCCCCCATCAAGGTCGCGACGCGTGCCAGCAAGAAAAGTTTCGTCGAACAGCCAATCAGGATCCTCGAGCAGAGCTTCGGGAGACTCAGGACTGGATCACAACGAAACACGTCTTCGCCAAGCTGGGCGGCGGCCCGCGCCCCCCAACCGCGACGAGATGTTGGCCGCCACCGCCAGCTGGCGCGACGCGGCGCGCCGGGGGCCCGCAACGCGCGCACCTTCGCGCCGGGGCGTCTCCGCGGCGACGGGTCGGAGCGCGCGGAAGCGCCGCTCCTGTCGCCCCGCTGCAGCCCGCGATCGCAGTGCCTTTCGGCAGCTCGGCCCGCGGAGTGGCGCCGAGCCAGCGGGCCCGACGGCGGCCGCGGCGGGCCGCGCGGGGGCGCCCCGGAAGCCCCCCGCCAAAGCTTCAGTGGCGACATGCAGACCGCACCGCAGCGCGCGATGCATCATCGTGTGAGTGGGGCCGAGGTCCACCAAGAAAAGGGCGTCGAGACGGTCGAACGCCTCGCCGGTTAAGCCGGCGAAGATGCGCAACATCAGACCATCTTGCTTATTTCCAGAGTTTTGGCACGACGCCGGGTGCGGTGCATCGAGCGCAGCTCGACCGAACAGGTTGGCTGCGCCCCTTGACGTCCGATTCGGGTGTTCTGCAGACCTGACCCCCCGGCCCTATTTCGGGGGAGCGCAAGACCCGGGTTTGCCAGGATTCGGATTCGCCATCGTTTTTTGACCACCGCGCCTCGGTTTTTGACGAGTAGGAGTTTCGTAGGATGTCTGCAGCGGGGGGCCTCGTCAAAATGCAGGCTCGGCCTCGTCATTTTTCTGACGACCTCGTCGGGGATTTCCGAGCCCCCTGTGCCCGGGTCTCACGCCCCCCTGACTATTGAAATTATAATCGAATTTGCTGATGTCGGAGCACAGCGCGCCACCGACGCAGCCGCCGCGTCTCGCGCGCACCGCGAGGCGGCTCTGGGCGCAAGTAGCATGGCCCGCGGCCGCGCCCCCAGCACTGCCCCAGAGGTAGGCGGCAACGACGCTGACTTGCCGAGGTCGCGCCCGGCGCAGGCGGGCCCGGGGATCGCAGCGAACCGAGCGGCCGTGGCGCCCGAGAGCTGTCCCGGAGGACGGGGGCGCAGCCAAGGCTTTTTCCGCGCAGAGGACCGCCGACCAGATTTCTATGACATTGATTGGCTCCACAGTCGAACCCCCTTGCCAGTCGCCCGCGGGGGGGCTCGGCGGCGCGCGGGCCCTTGACCCGCGGCGGCAGCTGGGCACGACGAGCCCATGGGCCGCCCTATCAGGGCTGGACAGACCGAACTGCAGGAACCCCTTACCATGCTAGGTGCGCGCCGCTGCGTCGGCTCGCCTTCTCGTGGCCAGCTCAGCTTCGAGGAAGTCCTCGAAGCGCTCCGACAGGAGACTGCCCCTCTCCACCAAACCGACGGCAGTGGCGCGGAACCCATCGGCTCCAGAGACAATGGCGCGGAGCGCCAGATCGCGGGCTGGAAGGTAGAGGTGGGCCGCGCGACTCAGCGCTTGCCTCTCAAACCCTTGGTTGCCTGGCCCCGGCGAAGCAGCGCCCTCCAACCGCGCCAGAGACATCGCCGCGCCTCCGCGTCCGTCAAGCCGCAGCGCCTCAGAGCGCCCGGCTGAGCATGCAGCAGGGGCTTCTCCACCAAGAGAATGCTTCGCCCGCGGCTAGGGTGATGGCGAGCATTGGTCGCCCCGACCTGCTGCTAGCGGATCAGGGACTGCTCAGCCAGGTCGAACCATCTGGCGCAGACCCCCTGCCGGCCCTCGAGCTGCGCAAGCAGCTCAGCGTGCCCGAGTTGCCACTCTCGAGTGGTCTGCTCCGCTGTCGTCGCCCACGGCGCCAGCGACCTTGGCCGCCGAGAAGGGCCGCCGAGGATCGCCAATCCAGACCGAATGCTGCTCCAGAGTCCTGTTGACAGGGCAGCAGACTAGATCGCGAGTTCCTGCAGGCGCGTCGCCGAAGGCCTGGGCCGTCGACATGCAGTGGGCCTATGAGCGGGAGACGACGGAGTAGTCGCACTCATGGCTCCTGCAGGTCGGAACTCCAAGATGGACAATAACGCCGTCCACCTCTAGGCGCCAGTCGCAGGCGGCAAGGCCGCTGGCGTCCGCATTCCAGCCAGCCCGATAATGAAAGGCACGTTGTACTGGCCAACGATCGCTGCCACCTCTGAGATCAGCGCGAGGACGTCCCCCGTGGGGCCGATCGGAGTGATCAGCATAGCGAGGGGATGAATTATGTCGGAGCCTCGCCAAGGTGGACAGTCCTCGCCGCGGGCCGATGCCCCCATTCCTCTGTCGTCGGGATGCCGCCGAAGACGCCGACGTGGGGCGCGACGCAGGGGCCCGCCCCTCCAATGACCGCCGGGCGCTCAGGCCCCGCGCGACGTGGGGGGCCTGGGCGAGATGGCACCGCTGGCTGAGACACCACTGCCGAGCGCTGCTAGAGGCCACGTGGTCAGGAACCCCGTGAATGGAGAGCTGTCGAACCGATGACCTGCTTCTGACTTCCACGCCAACGCGGCGCGGGGTCCGCCCCAGGTGTCCCCAAGGAAGGTCCGGGACTTCAGCGAGTCAGACCGAACGCCAGAAAACGCCGGGACAAGTAGGTTTAATTTGGGCCCCAGCGGCCCCGCGCCGTCGCAGTAGAACGGCGACGGCGAACTGGGGGGTCAGCCCCTGGATTCGAAACCAGCGCAGCAGCGCGCGGCGATGATGAGCCTGGGAGGCCACCCCCTGGGCGTGCCAGACAAACGAGCGACGACGAACCTGGCGCGCCAGGATTCGCGAGACACGCTGACATCCTCGAACGGGGCGCCGCCGCGCATGACGAAGCAGATGCCAATGGCAGAGTCGAGGGCGGGGCAGAAGCCGCCCAAGCACTCGATGCTCGCGCTGTGCCCTGACGACCTGAAAGCAAGTTCTCTGTCGCCGGGCGGACTGGCTTGGAAGGTGTTCGTGCCCCCATTCGCCCTGGGGGCCAGCCTGTCGCGCGGCGGTCGTGCTCCTTTCGCCGGGCAGGCCAGCCTGAGCGGCGGTCGCGCCCCTTTCGCTGCGCGGGCCAGCAAGCGGCGCGAGCGGGGTCGCGCCCCCTTTCGCTAGGCGGCGGGCCAGCCTGATGAAGGCCCGCTCGGCGTCGCGGAACATCGACGCGAGGTTGCCCAGCTCCGTCCAATCAATGGTGATTGACGAATTCGTGCCACGCGCCCAGGGTTAAGGGCTGGATGGGGGCTGACGAAGCGACGGCGCCCATGACTTCCCCGCCGCCAGGCCGCGCGGCAAGCCTCGCGTCGGCGAGGGGCCCGCACTCGGGGGCGCGGCCATGGATGATGGCTGCGCGCATGTCGCGGCTGCCGCCGCGGTCGAGCAGCGCCGCAGGGTCTTCTTCGCACCATTGCTGCCGCGCGCCTTGTATCGGTTAGTCCCGCGGCAGGACAGATGGCCGATTCCATGGTCCCATCTCTAACATTGGCATTGTGGAATTGGGATCTGAATGCACGGAAAAAGTCCCGCCGCGCGCCCCCATCGACGCCCGCCGTTCGCGGCATGCAGTTTCCGAAGATGCAGCAGAGGCCCCGTCGCCGAGAGCGCCCTTCAGCGCGCGCGACGGCCTCGGCCGGGTCAGGGCGAGCTTGTGGAAGAATCCAGGAGGGGACCATCCCATGTCGTGAGGGCCCGCGTCGAACAAGTTCGGGTGTCGCGAGAAGTGCCCCTGGCCCAGGGTGCCTCAGGATTTCCAAGGAGGACCCCGCGGCCTCAAGGGCACCCCTCACGATGCCCAGAGGGCCTAAGGGGCACCTTGGACCAGGGGCACCTTTGCACCCCCCGACAAGTAGGTGCCAGCAGCCTGCGCACCGCGCAATAGCTGCCAGTCGACAGCGGCGGCGTAGTGGAAAGACGCCATGGCCATCGCTTGGAAGACAGAGCTCGGGCACGGGCCAGAGAGCTGACGAGACACGATCTCCGTTGCCCCTGCGAAAGGCTCGCATGAGCTGGGCGCGCAAGACTCGGACGGTTTCTTCTTCTTCTTGCTCTGCTGTTATTACTATTCGTATTAACCGTGCTAATCTTATCCGTATTATCCTTCCAGTTGAGGTGCTCCGCCCTCCGCGATCTCCGAGCGCATCCCTCCGAAGTCGGGCGCCATGGCTGCTGGCTCCGATGCAGGGTACCGCTGCCCCCGCGGGCGCGCGGCGGGGGCCCGCTGGCGCTCGGCCCACGGGCCCCGAGCTCGCAGAGCCCCGGCCGCGAGGCTGGCGCGGACGGACACGCGGGCGTTCAGGTGGTCGAGGCCCCGCTCGAGGAGCTGGCCTTTACCCATCGGTCGTTGAAAAAGTCTGCATTTGGGGGTTCCCAGGTGCCGATCTACTTGTTCAGCGGTGGCCTGCTTCAGTGATCGAGGGGCTTCGTCTTTTCCGTCCTCCCAAGGGGGCGGACGGAACCCAGTCTATGTTCAATGCCTTCCTACTTCATGTGCCTACCTACTTCTTCCGACCGATGGGTACTGCGGTACGTACTCTGGGTTTGTTAATAAGCGTGGGGGGGTACCTCCCCGACGGGGGTCAACCTCGCCTCGCCGTCGCCTCCGCGACGGGGGTCGGACCGCCGGCGCGCGGTGGCTGCCCGCGACGGGGGTCGATGTGGGGCTGTCGGCGGGGGTGGCGCTCCCCTGGACGCTTGTGAAGAAATTCGGAGTACCTTGGTCAAGTCCAGCTGCAGAAGAGGCGTGGGCCGAAGCAGCGCGTGTCCAGCACGATGCCTTGGGGCGCCAGAGCCGCCTGCTGCGTCTTGAGTTTCGCCAGCAGCTGCTCCTCGACACTGGCCCTGGACTGCTGGAGGGCCGCTTCCGCATCCGAGGGGCGTTTCCTGCACCACTACTGGTGCTTGTTGGATTTGATCAGATTCTGCTCAGCCTCGCCCACCTCCCGAAGGAGCGTTCGGCGCCGCTGCGCCACAGGCTGGCGCCCCAACGTGCGCCGTTCGTTCTGCCGCCGCTCGCCGCGGAGGTCCGACCCGAGCTTGCTCCAGACCGTGCCCTCCGAGGGGGCGACTGTCGCGCGCTCCGTTCCGATGGCGGCCAGGCCAGCCTCGTCGGAGACCGCCTCGCGTTCCATGTCCGCGTCCGAGGAGCGGCCAGCTGGAGGTTGCTGCTTGGCTGAAGTCGGGCGCGTCCCCCTACAGGAGGATAATTCAGATATAGTCAAAAAATAGTCGGGGGGCGATGGTTCGAGCATTGTTGGGCCATGTCTGATGATTTGGGGCGTATTTGTGTCGCTTTTCGCCCACAAGCCCCCTTGCAGGGGGACAGGCCCGACCCAATGCCTGGCCTTCTTGAGCTCGGCCTCTGGCTTTTTGTTGTTGTTGTTGTTGTTGTTGTTGTTGTTGTTGTTGTTGTTGTTGTTGTTGTTGTTGTTGCAATCTTGTGCAGCTTTTCGCCCACGAGCCCCCCTGCAGGGGGACAGGCCCTACCTGCTGCTTGGCCTGCTTGAGCTCGGCCTCTGGCTTCTTTTTTTTTGTTTTTGCAATGTGGCAATGTTTCGCCCACGAGCCCCCCCTGCAGGGAGACAGGCCCGACCTGCAGCCTGGCCTGCTGGAGCCCGGCCTCTCGCCTGCTCGACCCGCGCGCCCGGGGCACCCCGGGCCCGCTGCGCGCGCCTCGGAGCCCGCCGGCGGGCCGCCGTCCCAGGCCGAGGGCGGCCGCTCCCGCGGCGGGCGCTCCGACGGCGGCGCGGGCGCGGCACGGCCCCCTCCGGAGGTCCGGTCGGGCCTGCGCCCCACGGGAAAGTAAGACCAGATCCTCAGTGGGCCCCGGAAACGGCAGGGCCGTTTTTTCACCGTGTCCGAAAAAGTGCCCCTGGAACATGGAAGCGGCAACAAAAAAGGCGACCTGAAACGGCAACAAAAACGGCTCCAGGATTGGAACTGGAGCCCGAACTGGTCAAACGGCGACGGAACCGGTAACAAAAACGGCGTCGGAACCAGCAAAAAAAACGGCAAAACGGAACCGGTAAAAAACTGCCCTGTCGCTTCCAGGGCCCACTAAGACCAGATCTCGCACATGATATAACAAGTTGTCAAACATGCTTAACAAAACTCGGCATGGCCCCCTGAGTTCAGGTCGGGCCTGCCCCCCACAAGAAATTAAGACAGATCTCAAGCACGATATAGCAAATGGTCAAACATGCTCCACAAAAGAGTTCAGGTCGGGCCTGCCCCCCACAGAAAACTAGAACATATCTCAAACATGGTATAACACATTGTCAAAAATGCTTAACAAAAATCTGCATCCGATGTTTTTTTGGATATCCCTCCTGAATTCAGGTCGGGCCTGCCCTCCACGGAAAATTCAGACAGATCTCAAACATGATGTAACAAATGGTCAACAAACATGCTTAACAAAAATCATCAGCCTCCGATGATTATTTTGCTATGTTTGAGATTATCCCTCCTGTAGGGGGTCACGCCCGACTTAACCCTGAATCAGGCCGGCTTCGCGAGGCCGCCAGGAACGCACTTCTTGCTCCTGTCGAACGTGAGGAAGGGCCTTCCCGACTCGGGAAGCACGCATGGCTTGCGCCGAACGTGATGCGATAGCAGCGTCTTGCGCGCTTGTGTTTGGCCCCCCCGCGTCCCCCGTTGAGCCGCGCACCAAAGGTCACTCTTGCCCAGGTTCACTCTTGCGTGCAGCCGAAGGGAACTGGCTCGCCAAACCGCGCGGCGACCCCAAGGGCCCTCGGAAGGGCCTGCTGATCCTTTGAGCTCCGCGGGATGCCAGAAGAAGTCGAGGCACTGCCGCGGATTAGCGGACCCCTTCGGGCACGGAGGCGCGGAGCCCCCCGGTGCATCCATTTGGGGTAAAAATGTTACGCAGAAAGAGGAGGAGAAGGAGGGCTAAAGAGGAGGAAGAGGAGGAGGAGGAGGAGGAGGAGGAGGAGGAGGAGGAGGAGTACAGGAGGAGAAGGAGGAGGACAGGACGAGGACGAGGAGGAGAGAAAGGAGGAGGAGGAGGAGGAGGAGGAGGACGACGAGAACGACGACGACGGCGTCGGCGACGAGGAGGGTACGCCCGAGAGCGTGCCGAAGCAGGAACAACGACGGCGGCGTGGCCCCTCAGAGAACCCCCCCAGCGCTGCCCCTCCCCTCCTGCCCCAGGCGCGGGCCCTCCCTTCCATGCCCAGGGCGGGCCCCCCCCTCTTGTTTCCGGCGTGCCCCCCCCCCCCCCCTCCCCCCCCCCCTCCCCTCCCCATCCCCCCCCCCCTCCCCCTCCTCCCCTCCTCCTCCTCCTCCTCCTCCTCCTCCTCCTCCTCCCTCTCCTCCTCCTCTCCTCTCCTCCTCCTCCTGCTCCCCCTCCTCCTCCTCCTCCTCTTCCTCCTCCTCTCCTCCTCCTCCTCCTTCTCCTCCTCCTCCTCCCCTTCCCGCACAAGGCGTGGCCCCTCAGGGAAGCCTCCGGCCCCGCCGCCCCGCGCGCGCTCCGCCGCAGCGCGTCGCTCCCGCGCGCCCCGGCCGCCCCGCGCGGCGGCGACTGGAGCCCGCACTCATCGGGGGCGGCAAAGAGGGGGGTGATGACTAGGGGGGGCGGTGGATATCATGGCGGGGGCCATGACATCTCCCCAGATCTCATGGCGCCCCTTCTTGTTCCACTACGTCCCTGGCCCCCCCCCGCTGGGCCGCGCACATGCCGCCAGCCATGATTTGCACCCCCCCCTCTTGGACACCCCCCTCTTGGCCGCCCCCGAACTCAGGGGCAACGATGATGGGGGGATAGGCACAGGGGGTGACTGCATCGACCCCCCATCGTCCGTTCTTCGCCGATGTGGGGCTCGAAAAAGCCCCATCCTGCCCAGGAGCGTGGGGATTTGCTATCGGGAGTTCCCCCCCTGTGCCAGTCACCCCGTATCGTGGCCCCTCACCACACCCAACGGCGCACATGGCGGCGCACATGGAGCTCGACGGCGGCTCGCTATGGCGGGTGGGCAGGTCGAAGAAGTCCAGCAGGCGACGGATCGTGTGCCAGCCGCGAGCCGGCGGGGGCGAGGAGGACCCCGAGAGGAGGAGGAGCAGGATGAGGAGGAGGATGAGGAGAAGGAGGAGGAGGAGGAGGAGGAGGAGGGGGAGGAGGAGGAGGGAGGAGGAGGGGGAGAGGAGGGGGGGAGGAGGGGAGGAGGGGGAGAGAGGAGGATGAGGAGAGGAGGAGGAGGAGGAGGAGGAGGAGGAGGAGGAGGAGGAGGAAGGAGAGGAGGAGGAGAGGAGGAGGAGAGGAGGAGGAGGAGGAGGGAGGAGGGAGGAGTTGGCGGAGGGGGAGGAGGAGGACCCCCAGGGGACAGTCCTCGAGATCATGCCCCTGCTCCGCCCCGCTCCCGTTTGGGTCCGCGGCACCCTCCTGGGCCTCCGCGCCCCGTGGGCGCGCCGTGCTGGGCGTTCCACGGGTCCACGGGGGACGCGGTGGAGCGCCAGGGTTAAGTCGGGCGGGTCCCTCTACGGGCGGAATATGCAGAAATAGGCAAACGAATAGTATGGGGACGACGTTTTGCTTTTTTTGCTCGTCTGGAGTGTTTTAAATTTCATGTTTTTCTGTGCAAGATCCGCCTGTAGGGGTGGCATGCCCGACCTGACGCCAGGGCGACTCAGGACGGACGAGGGGTGTGCCCTTGCTTGAGGGTACCCAGGCCGCCTATAGATCTTGGGCGGGGCCGGCGGGGCCGAGGAGGGCTGACGGACATCCAGACGCCAGTGAAGGGATTCAACCCTCGATATCGAGCCTCGAACCTCGCTCCTGAACCCCAGCCTTCGACCCTCGATCCGCAGGTCATGGCGCTTCTGCTTGGCTGTCCTGGCCCTCGGGGCCCTCCCCGGGCCCTGGGGCCATCAGGCAAAGACTCGGGGTGAGCAGCTGGTCCCGAGGGGAAGGCCCCGGGGTCCAGGACCCGTTTCCCTCACGATTCTTCCCGCCAAGTCCAGGGCCTCCGGGTGGGGCAGGCGGATCGCGCACCGGCAGAGCGCGGCCTGGAGATGCCCGCTTCCCTCGGCGCTGGTGGTCGCTGGTGCGTTGGTGGTCCTCCGGCCCTGTCCGCTCAGGCCCCCTGAGGTCTCGGGGTCCTGGTGGGAGGGGTCCTGGGTTTGGGGGGGGTAGGCACAGGGGGGCACGCATCGATCCCCCATCGCCCATGGATTGCCGATAGGGGCCCGATAGCCCCACCCTGCCCAGGAACGTGGGGCTTTGCTGTCGGGGGCCTATTGCCGAGTTCTCGGCGATGTATCGCCGATTCCAGGTCGATGCGTCCCCCCAAATTAAATTGTGCCAGTCCCCCCTACCGGTTGCCCCCCACTTTCCCGCGGCGGGGGGCTTTCCGCCGTCCCAGTCCGATCAGGGCAGCGAAGAGGAAGGGTCCTATAGGACCCAGGGCTTGCCCCCGCGGCGGGGGGATGAAGTGCGGAGGGGGGAAGAAGCAGGAACCGAAGTGTGATATAGTGTGCGTGCAGGACAGGTGACCAGCGCCACTCCCTGCCGTTTGGCTCCTGGGGGCCCTTATTGCCAAAGGCTGACCAAAACATCATCATTCACACTGGCAGCGGAGCTGCGACACGATCTTCGGTATCGTACCACTGTGCACAGGGCTCGTCCCTTTCAGAGATAGAGGGAGAGCACCATCACCGTCACACCTCACCAACAAATGACCCTTACGAGGGGACTGTCTCCGCCGCCATGGTATGGTCTTCTCATCGCTATCGTCCGAATGCTGACGGGTAGACACGATCGGAGACGAAAAGTGGCTCCCACATCTACGACCGCACGGTAAACAAATTCTCCACGCTTCGCGTATCCCCACCAGCAATCGTCGCCTCCCCTCCCCCCTCCTGTTTCGCAATTCGTGCGTCGCCCGCTCGCTACGACTCTTGGACGGCGTCTGGCGTCCCCCGGTGCGATTGCGATCAACAAAGTGTCCCCACCAGCCCGCTGCTCAACGTTTTGTTTTTCCTTACCCAGAGATCCGATGTCGTGATTTGTTCAATAGGGGATCCCCGGAAGTCTCGACCCATTCCCCAGAACCGGTTTTTCATCCTGAGTAGTTTTTGACGGTCCCGAGGCCCGGTGAGAGCCCTTAGGGGCCGAAATGTGAGAAAAAAACGTCTTGATTGTTTTCGATACGTTGGATCTCTGGGTAGCTTGTGGCACGGCCTGCCTCTGCCTGCACGGCGTTCGACTCGATTCGCGCGCCCGCGTACCCAACACGTATCCCCACCAGCCCATTCAGAAACCTTGCCCTTTAGAGCTGACGGGAAAAGGGACGAAAAGACATCTTGAGCCAGCTTGGGCTTTTTGAGCCATCTTGGAGGTCATCTTGGGCTCTCTGAGGCCGCTCGGGGGCCTCTTGGGGGCCTCTCGGGTGCCTCTTGGGGCCCTCTTGGGACCCTGTTGGAGCCCTCTTGGGACTTTCTTCGGGTTTTTTTGAGAACCCTGGAGCACCTTTTGGGGCCATCTTCGAGGCTATCGATCAAAGGAGGGAGGATCTAGGTCGAGGCCCCCCCCCGGGGGCCACGATCCTCGCAGGGGGGGCTCAAACATTGGCCTTCCCAGGGGCCAGAGAAAAAGGACCCTCCAACCGATCGCGGCCCCTCCCGTCCAGGTCCAGGGGAGGGGGTAGGCTTAGGGGGAGGGGTCAAGACGCCCTCCCCGCCCGCAAGCCGTTTCGTTCACTCCCACCCGCCCTCCCGACACATACGTAGCACCCGAGCCTGGCCCGAACCGCAGCATACTCAACAGTCGTCTTTGGATGGGCAGCTACTGGGGGCCAGTCCGCCGCCGCCGCCGCCGCCGCCTCCGCCGCCGCCGCCGCCCGCCGCCGCCGCCGCCGCGCCGCCGCCGCCGCCGCCGCTGTTCGCCCGCCGCCGCCGAGCGCCGCCCGCCGCCGCCGCCGCCGCCCCCGCCGCCGCCGCCGCCGCCGCCGCCGCCGCCGCGGCGCCGCCGCAGGCGCCGCTGCCGCCGCAGCCGCTGCCGCCGCCGCTGCCGCCGCCGCCGCCCCCGCCGCCGCCGCCGCCACCGCCGGCGCCACCGCCGCAGCCGCCGCAGCCGCTGCCCCCGCCGCAGCCGCCGCAGCCGCCGCCGCCGCCAAGTGTACCCAGTATTATATTTTGACAGGGATGGTGGGGGGAGGCCGCATCGGGTTCGCTGCGCATGCTCCGGATTTGGAGGCAGAGTGTGTTTGATATTTTTTTCATAGTGGATGGGGGGGCCTCATTGACTCGGGTTGGCTCCCAGTCGCCTGGGGGAGGGGGTGTATATTAATAGGGAACAGTGATAAACCCCTCCCCGAACGGGAGGAGGGTTCTTGGAAGAGGAAACAAAGTCATCGTTAGACTTATTTGCACCCAGAGGGCTGGTGGGATTCCACGACTGGGAATTCCGCACAATGGTGCGCACGAGCGCAGCTCTAGCCGCCACATACCCCGACGCCGGAGAACCATAACAACGGCTTCGGAGGCGACGTGTTCGATAAAGCATAGTATCGGTAAATACAAGCTTCTGACTTCGAAAAGAGTTCACATGATTATAGTGGCGATCCACACTTCGCCTGTCCCCGTCGAAGCCTAACACGCCAAAGTTTTGTTCCAAGTAGGACAGAGACCCTACGGGCTGATGTCGCGACAAAACGGGGAGCCAGCGCTTTCGTACATATCGGTTTGAGAGCGCTGGTGGAAACTTGTCACGAAACCTGACCCGAACCTGGTCAGGAGCGACAGCATGCTTGGATCTCTTCTCTTGGACCACACAGGTCTTTCACATCTAGAGAACCCGATGGTACTAACATCCACAGGTGACGCGACAACCTTTGATAAGGTCAGACACGTTTTGATTGCGTTTTTTTCCTGGACGCATCCGGCACGGTTTCCTCTTCCGCCTCCTCCTCTTCCTTCTCCTCTTTCTTCTCCTCCTCCTCCTTCTTCTCCTCCTCCTCCTCTTTTTAAGAAATTCAAATTGAATGCTATGCTCCTCTATCTCCCGAAGACGGCCAGAAGTGTCTTGGCCTCCTCCACGTTATGTTTTTTACACTGGATGGCGCCTGGCTGATAATTAATCGGTGCATTTTCCAGTCCGAACGTTTTCAGTCCTTTCATACTGTCGCTCCCGCTACAGCGTTGGCTCCACTTTCCCGCTCTTAGTCTTTTCAAGTCATGTTCCCGCTGTAGCGGTGCCCTCATTTCATCGCTTCCGCTCTTCAAAATCGTTATCCTGCTGCAGCGTTGGCTTCGTTTCTGCGTTTCTAGTCCTTCCAAATCCTGCTCCCACTACAGCACTGGTCTCACTTCCGTGGTTTCGGTCTTTCGCAATCGTGCTCCCGCTGCAGCGCTGGTCTCATTTCGCGCTTCCCGCTTTTCAGGCCTTCCCCTTGCATTTCCTATCCTGTGTCATTTCTGGTTCCCTTTTGACCTTGTTGAACGAGTTGCGTTCTCGGCGCAATGCCGTGCGTCGCGTGATCTCTCAGGGTCATGGCCCTGTTCGACGTCCGACTGTGCGACTGGAGAGGAGATCTACGCCATGGTGCGGGGTGGAAGGGAGGGGCAGGACGTCAGATATGACGCTGGCCCGCCTAGCTTTCCCGCGCCGTCCCTCTTCGCGCCTGCCCCTCCCCCCCCCCTCTCCCCGTTTTCACCCCTCCTGGGGATACGAAAACGTAGCCACAGCACTACTCTCAGGAGGGGAAACAAAAACACATAGACACACAACGAATCGTCGATCCCCAGGATCATATGGGAAATTATGGGAAGTGAGGGGGAAGACAAAAGCTCAGGAAATATGGGAAAGTATAGGGGAATTCTGCTATTTGTGTTTATTTATTTGTGTGTCCAAGGGCCCCTTCATACTCCCCGGACCTCTCCCAGTGTCCAGTGTCCGTTCTGATCAGGATGTCGAGGCGGATCCGGCCGTGGCGACGAGGGCATCCCGGGAGGCCCGCAAGAGGCGAGCGCGGAAGGAAGGGCACCAGCATTCGGTACCTCTTCCCCCTCGGCCCTCCTCGGCTGACCTCTTGTCGCCCCTGGCCCTCCCCTCCCCATCCCCTCCCTTCGCCCCCGCCACTTCCTTGGCATCGCTCGGACGTGTGCACTTTCTCTCGGCGAGAGGACCATCGAGGGCCACCCGGGACCGTCGAGCCACAGAAGCGCGCTCGAAGCCGAAGAAGGCGCGGGAAGTGGACGTCCGAGCGACGGCAGGCTTCTGCCCGATCGCCCGGAGGACCCCGACCGCGCGCTGCCCGGCCTCCCGCCCCTGCAGCAGAAGCGCGCGGCGGCGCCCGCCCCCGCCCCGGCGGGGGGCGCGGCGAGCCCCCTGCTGCCGCAGGCGGGGCGCGCGCTCTCGGTCGACGGGGGGGGGGTTCTCCGGCAGGGGAGGGGCGAGAGGGAGGGAGGGAAGAGGGGAGGAGGAGGAGGAGGAGGGAGGGGGAAGGGAGGGGCGAGAGAGAGAGGAAGGGAGGAGGGAAGGGGGGGAGGGGCGAAAGGGAGGGGAGGCTTACGGGGGGAAAGAGGGGGGAGGAAGAGAGGAAGAGGTCCGCTGCAGCCTTGCCCTTCGCCCGTCCTTCGCTTTTTTTTTGGGGGGGGGAGGCTCCCTGGGAGGCCCGCGTCGCCTCGGCTGGGTTCGCCTCGCAGTTCCTGGCAGGACGCACCCCGGGAGAGGTCTGGGGAGAAGCGATATGGGTACCCTTTGGCCTCCCCAGAAGGGGGGAGGAAGATCAGCAGGGGGATGGGCGTGGGATGGGAGGGAGAGGAGGAGGGGGAGGGGGAGGGGGAGGAAGAGGAGGAGGAGGACGAGGAGGAGGGCGAGGAGGAGGACGAGGAGGAGGAGGAGGAGGAAGAGGAGAGGAGGGGTGGAGGGGAGGAGGAACGGAGGATAGAAGGATAGTGCAGGGCAGCAGGAGGAGGAGGAGGGAGCAGCAGCAGGGCAGCAGGTGGTGGAGAGGAGGAGGAGGAGGAGGAGGGGTGGAGGAAGAGGAGGGAGGAGGAGGAGGAGGAGGAGGAGAAGGGAGGAGGAGGAGGCGGAGGAGGGAGAAAGGAGGAACAGGAGCAGGAGGGGGAACAGTCCTCCTCCGCCTCCCCAGGCGACCGTGTCGCGCGCGTGCTGCAAAGAGCCCGTCTTTCCACAGGGACGTTTCGCCCCGTCGCCTTTGCCCGCCTCGCTGGCCGCTGCTTCCTCGTGTCTGCGGTCCGTCGCCTCTGGTGTGCCTCGCTGCACGCCACCCTCGTCGCGCTCCAGCAGGAGCACTTTGGTGGGGGCGCCTGCGTGCTCTGGCTAGAGCTTCTGTTGCTGGAGAGGGGGGGAGGATGGGGGATGAAAGGAAGTTCTCCTCCTCCTCCTCCTCGTCCTCGCCCCTTCCCCCTCATCAGCCCCTTCCTCATCTGCTGCTCCGCTTGCCCTTGCTGGGTACTGGCGTGAGGCGGTCAGGCCCTCGGAGCTGAGCGCCCCTTCAGCTTTTGTTGTGTTGGCCTGGCGCGCGCCAGGGCTCGCGGTGCTCGGGCTGGACAACGCTGGCCGCGCCGTCCTGCTACCCTTAAGTGGGGCTTGTCCCTCTACAGGGGGACGATTCAAAAATAGTCAAAACATAATATGGGGACGATTTTCTGAGTATTTGCTTGACAAGTTTTGATTGGAGAGGCCTGACGGCTGGTGCCGCCGACCCTGATCGAAAGGGCTAGGAGTGGGGGGAGGAAGCGGAGGATGAGGAGGACGAGGAGGAGGAGGAGGAGGAGGAGAAGGAGGAGGAGCAGCAGGAGGAGGAGGAGGAGAAGGAGGAGGAGGAGGAGGAGGAGGAAGAGGAGGAGGAGGAGGAAGTGCATCCTTTGTGTGCCCGCTCGAAGAAAGTGCGCCCCGGGAGTGTGATATTCTGACTTGGGACGTGCTCCCGGAAGAGGAAGAAATGCATCTCGGGCGTGCCCGCTCGAGGAAAATGCGCCCTAGGGGGGTGGCATTTTGACTCGGGGCCCGCTCCCGGGACGCCTCTGCGGGAGGAGGAGGAGGAGGAGAAGGAGGAGAGGAGCTGGAGGAGGAGGAGGAGGAGGAGGAAAAGGAGGAGGAGGAGGAGGAAAAGGAGGAGGAGGAAGTGCATCCCGTGCGTGCCCGCTCGAGGAAAGTGCGCCCCGGCGGGCGTCGTATCTGCCCTGGCCCCCCCCCCCTTTCCCCAACCCCCCCTCCCCCCGTGGGGGTGGTATCTTTGTGTAGGTGGCTTGTGTGTGTGTGTTCTTGTGTGTGTGTGTGTGTCTCTCCAGCTTTCTCATTGCCTTTCTCGTTTCCTGTATCCTTCGGTATTTCCCATTATCATTCTCTCTCTCTCTCTTTCTCTCTCTCCCTCTCTCTCTCTCTCTGCCGTTCTTGCCACGCCCCCTTGGGCTTCATTGTGGCCCTCTGCGCCTTGTCGCAGGGAAGCTAAGACTCTCGGGGGAGCTGTGTAAATCAATAAATGCGAGAAAAAACAGCGGCGCCACAGATGCGCCATAAGTGTGGAAACATATGGGAAACGCATTAGAAACGCTTGACGGCGTAAACGTGCGAACACACTATTACTTCATGTATTTATTGTTTCTAGTCAGATTATTTGGGATTCTGTGTGAAAGCACGAAATGCCAGAAAAAACAGCGGCGCCACCGATGCGCCAGAAGTGTGGAAACATATGGGAAACGCATTAGAAACGCTTCAAGGCGTAATCGTGCGCACACACTATTACTTCATGTACTTACAGATTTTAATAATATTCTTTGGGATTCTGTGTGAGAGCAATGCGTGCGAGAAAAAAAAAACAGCGGCGCCACAAATGCGCGAGAAGTGTGAGAACATATGGGAAGCGCATTAGAAACGCTTGAAGGCGTAAACGTGCGAACACATCATTACTTCATGTAGTTTTGGTTTTTCATTCAGATTCTTTTGATTCTGTGTGAAAACACGAAATGCCAGAAAAAACAGCGGCGCCACAGATGCGCCAGAAGTGTGGAAACATGTGGGAAACGCATTAGAACCGCTTCAAGGCGTAAGCGTGCGCACAAATTATTATTGCATGCATTTATGGATTTTTTTTTATAATATTCCTTTGGGTTCTATGTGAAGACATTAAAAATTAATGAAAACGATGTGTTTTCAATATTATTGTTCAAAAGTCCATAAAAAGGATGTAGTTTCCAATCTTTTTAATCGAAAATCAATATATATATATATATATATATATATATAAACGCTGTGTTTTCCAATAATTCCAATTATTTCCAATATTTTCCAATAAAAACGCTGTGGTTTCCAATTTTCCAATGTTTTTCAAGGTTTCGGGTTCGGCAACGGGGCGACGCGCGATCCTTGCTGGAAAACTTTGAAAAATATTGGAAAATTGGAAAACACAAGGTTTTTATTGGAAAATATAGGAAATAATTTGAATTATTGGAAAACACAATGTTTTCATTAATTTTTGTTCAAAAAGATTGTAAACCACAGCGTTTTTATTGATTTTCCATTCAAATAATTGCAAAACACAGCGTTTTTATTGATTTTTAATTAAAAAAAATTAGAACACACAGCGTTTTTATTGATTTTCCATTACAAAGATTTGAAAACACAGCGTGTTTAATTATTTTTGTTGAAAAAGATTGGAAAACACAGCGTTTTTATTAATTTTTTATTAAAATAATTGGAAAACATATCGTTTTTATTTAGTTTTGAATGCAAAGATTGGAAAACAAAGCGTTTTTATTGATTTTCGATTAAAAACATTGGAAAACACAGCGTTAATATTGATTTTTCATTGAAATCATTGGAAAACGCAGCGTTTTATTAATTTTTAAATAAAAAACTGGAAACACAGCGTTGCCGTACCCGAAACCTTGAAAAACATTGGAAAATTGGAAAACACAGCGTTTTTATTGGAAAATATTGGAAATAATTGGAATTATTGGAAAACACAGCGTTTTTATTGATTTCAATAAAACCTTCTGGATGCGGAATCCATCCCATTTCTATTGAATTCCAATTGGAATCTAATTAGAATCCAAATAGAAATCCTCTGGACCTGGGACCCGTTCTCTTTCGATTGAAATCGTATTGAAATCTCATTGGATTTCAATAGAATCTTCTGGATGCGGAATCCATTCCATTTCTATTGAAATCCAATTGGAATCTAATTAGAATCCAAATAGAAATCCTCTGGATCTGGGCTCCGCTCTCCTTTCATTGAAATCCAATCAAAAGCAAACGAAAAACTAATACAGACAGAAAGAACGAGAGAGAGAGAGAGAGAGAGAGAGAGGGAGACAGCAGAGGGAAATTGGAACACACAAGCCACCTACAGCAGAGGGAAATAGCCACCCTACCACCCCCCCCCCCCCCCCCCCCCCCCCCCCCTGCGGGGAAGGGATCAAAGGGAAGGGGCTTCCCTTCGACTCCAGTACGACGTCGTTGAATTTCGCTTTGGATATTGGATAGCGCGCTTGAGGAGGAGAGCCCTGGGAGGGGGAGAACGGAGACGACGGAGACGACGAGTCGAACGGAGAAACCCCTCACACACGCCGACAGGGTCGGCGGATTTTTTTGACAATTTTTAATTGTTCCGCGAAGACTCCCCTGTAGGGGGACAGGCCCGACTTAATGCTACCCGTTATCTCCGTGTCGTTGCGCGGCCAGTTACGGTCGGGAGCGTTTGCGCAGCGTGTCGGGAATTTTTGCATGGTGCGTCGCTCCGCCGGTTCCAGCCTTCCACGCCTGGGCGCGACGCGCTATCCGCTTCCGTGTCACTGCCGTCCACATCCCGAGCGATTCCGAGCCCCCCGCCCCGCGGAGCGGAGCGACACGCTATTCGCTTGCAGGGCATAGCGTGTCGCCAGGGCCGCCACGGCGACACGCGAAGCACAAGTTCCCGGCCGCGTGTCGCGTCCCGGTCACGCGGCGTCAACGTTCCGAGCTTTGCCCAGCCTTCCGTCCCGCGGAGTGGGGCGACACGCTATCCTCCTTGCAGGGCATGGCGTGTCGCCAGGGCCGCCGCTGCGACACGGTATTTGACTGGAGCCGTCCCGCTGTGTTCTAGCCACCAGAGCAGCCACATCGATGTGTCTGGCTTCATATGTACCTCTCTTCTTCGGTGGTGGTGTTGGAGCTCATTGTCGGCCTCCTCCTCCTCATCCCTCGTCCCCCCTCATGCCCCTCCCTCCGAGGCCATTTAGATCAAGTTTCTGTTGGCTCAAGGCCCCGCGTAGGAAAGCAAGCCAGCCGCCCCGATGATGGCGGCGTCAATGGACATCTGCAAGCAAGTGAAGTCGATGTTGCATTTCTGAACGCCCAGATGATTACCGTAGTCGTATACGTCCACCCATGCCGCTTGCTTGCTGTTCGCTCACTGCGGCTAGATCGAAGTCGTTGACATTACTATCGCCGAAGTCACCAAAGGATGGCTTCCAGATGTGGGATTGTGGTTATACATAGTCGCTGTGGTTATTTCAGGCGTCATGGTGGTGAGTCACGCCACTTGTGCTCATCATTTTCTGAAGCTTCCTGGCCCCCAGCTACGTCACCTGATTGATTTGTGGTCGCCACATGCAAGTCGTTTGGGTTTGTTCCCTGAGGTGTGGATAGCAAGGTGTTTTGGACCGAATGTTCGAGCAAGCAGCATTATTGCACCTCCAACTTGGTCGCGACTTTGTTCAGCTACTCAGAGGGGCTCGAATTATACACCACGTCCGTTCGGCGGTCGGCGAAGGAATTCCGTGCAGAGACGCTCCAGCATCTCACAGGTTGGGAAGCCGGGGCGTCTATGCACCGAGCCCTTTGGCCAACCAGACGTTTCGGTGTACACTTCGAGCCCCTCCCCGCCGCGGTGTCGCTTCCTGTTCCGGGTCAGTGCTGAAGCCGATGTGTCACGAGTGTCGGGGCTTTACGATCTTTTGTCTCTCGGTCGCGGGCTGCACCATCTTGTGCGAGGGCTGGCGCGCACGAGCTGGAACGTCTCAGCTGCAGCATTGGAATTCGTACAGGGCAGGCGCCATCGATAGAACGAGCTATGAACCGTTGCTCCTCGCTGTTCACTTTTCTCCGCCCTGGTTCCCCCCCTCTTGTGCATCTTTCCCCGGCGAGGCTCTTGGGGCTTCGGTTTAGGTCTCTGTTCGCCAGGTTTTCCCAGCCTCGTGAATAAGAGCTTCTGCGATCGAGTCATCAGCAAGACACAGTGTCTGCGGCCAAATGGACAAGTCGTTTCATGATCACCAATTGTTTGAATGCTGGTGGCGCCCGCGCGCGTCTTGCTGACAGCTCCTGTCCACAGGGCGGTGCAGCGTCGGCGAGGGTGCCAGTGGTCCGTGCCTGGCACACTATAAAGCGATTCTCGCGCGCCAGACACCGGACACCAGACACCAGACACCGGACACCGGACACCTGACACCGCGTACACCAGACATTGGACACCAAACGCCAGACTGGACACCGAACACACCGTACACCAGACACAGGACACTGAGGACACCAGACACTGGACACCAGACACCGGACACTGGGGACATTGGCCGTTCGACGCAAGACATTGGATTCCGCTTCATAGGAGCCTCCACCTCACGTGGTGTATATCGTTCGAGACATGTTCACAATTCTGTGTTTGGAGATGTCCTGATTTGAGGTGTTCCAGCCCATTTCAGCCCGTTTCGCTTGAGATATCTTCGTAATTCTGGAGTCATAGACGCCCCGCGCCGTCCACGAAGATTTTCTGGGCTGGCACCCTGGGCCGACTGGTGTTACTCCCGCCCGTCAATGTTCTTTCTGTGCAAGCGGGGTGCAGCAGGGCGACCCTCAGGGGCCCTTGCGGTTTTTTGGCTCTACAGCGAGCCGCCGAGGCCGCCCTCTGCGCGCAATGCTACTGCGCCGACGGTGCCGTCGGTCTGAGTTTCCTTCTACTTGGACGAGGGCAGCCTCACGGGCGACGCGCCGGCCGTCTCGCGCTTCCTCCACCTGCTCGTGGCCAACCTCGCCGCGGTGGGCCTCCAGCTGAGCACCGGCCTGGGCAAGTGTGAGGTGGTCCCCACTGGGGGAGGCGCCTCCGACGTGTCTTTGGGCGGCCTTCCCGTCGGGCTTCCGCCTCCGCACCGATCGAAGCTTTGAGCTGCTGGGCGCGCCAGTGGGCGACCTGGACTTCCGCGCGGAGCACACCAAGCAGCGGGTCACGAGCGCCGCTGCACTGCTGGAAGCTTTGGGGGACCTCGAACGCGCTGCACCTCCTGCGCCAGTACGCATCCTTCTGCAAGTTTGGCTACTCCGCGCGCGTGGTGCCGCTCACCGCGCACACCGCCTCCTTGTGGATGACGCTGTCCGGGCCTGCCTTGGGCAACTGAGCGGCTGCTCGCCCTCCGACACCTGGTGGCGGCAGGCTCCGATCAAGCTCGAGAAGGGAGGACTCGGCTTGCGCTCCGCCGCCACGCACGCCGCCGCCGCTTCCATCGCTTCCCGAGCGAAGAACGCCGATTTCTGTCGGCAGCTTTACCCTGGCCACTCCCGCTTGGCCGCGACAGGGGGCGCCTGGCGGCTGCGGTACAGGCCCACAACGCAGTCGTGCGGGACGCCGACTGGGTTAGTTTTCGACCACGCGCAGCACGGCGACCAGAAGGTTTCTTCCTACGCGGTAGACATTGCCACGTTCGACGGGCTTTTGGCAGGCGCCACCCTGGCTGGCAGGGCGCACCTCCCCCAGGTGCTGCCGCGTGGCCCAGGGCGCCGCCGTACGAGGCCACCGGCAACGCCTTCCCGCGCGGCCTTATGCAGGTCGGCTTGCAGAGGCGGCTGCGAGTCCAGCTCCTGCAGGAGGAATGTGTTTGCTCAACCTGTGGCGAGGTGCTGGACGTCTTCTGCGACCGCGCCTTGGTCTGCGCCTGCCGCGGCGACCAGACTAAACGCCGCAATGCCCTGCGCGACCAGGCCTTCTTCGACGCCTTGGCCGCTGGCCACGCTGGGGCGGAGTTGGAGCGCCCGGGGCTGCCACCCCCGCGCCCCGACGGGGAGACCACCCGCAGGAACGAGCAGGGCGGGCCCCAGGTGGACGTCACAGGCCGCCGCCCTGCCGACATCTAACCGTGGAAAGCCATTAAGGACCCCCCCTTCCAGCGAAACGATAACGCATCGAGCACCCGGGAGACTTATCCTGGCACCCTGATGAGGAGAGGAGGAGGACGAGGAGGAGGAGGGGGAGGAAGAGGAGGAGGAGAAGGAGGACGAGGATAAAAAGGAAGAAGAGGATGGAAAAGAGGACCAGGAGGAGGTGGATCAGGAGGACGAGGAGGACAGGGAGGAGGAGGATAGGGAGGAGGAGGAGGAGGAGGAGGAGGAGGAGGAGGACAGGGAGGAGGAGAACAGGGAGGAGAAGGACGGGGAGGAGGAGACGGACCAGTGTAAACCCAAGAGCCACCAAAGATGGTGGAACGAACCCACCCTCCACGCTCACTCTTCATAGGTCCCATGCAGCGGTTCAGTTCCAGTGAAGGAGTTGCCTCGCTGGAAGACAACCGTTCGAATACCCTGAAGCATGCGAAAACATTTGCTTCGGGATTCGAACGCTACGGGCCAACCAGATTATTGTATGTTAGCGATCCGGAATCGTGCTACAACTTTGTCATTTGGATTTCAACACAGCGAATCAACGTCATTGTTGCGCCCGCGCAATCCTGAATCCTTTTCAAACCATAGTGTCTGGTACGTTGATGATGGGAACCCGTGAAACTCTTGCAGATCTTGTACACGAACGTGTGTGGCGCTAAGGCGAGTGCCACATTTTGAGAACGACCAGCCGTCAGTCCGTGAAACTTTTGCAAGTTGTTAGAGCGATTGTGCGCCGCGCCAAGGCGAGAGCCACATTTTGAACACCACCCGCCTTCAATCCGCGAAACCCTGACAACTTTTTGAAAATATGCGCCGTGCTAAAGCGAGAGCCACCTTTGAAAACGCCCTAACCTCAACCCGTGAATTTCTTGCAATTGTTTTGAAAACGTGTGCGCCACGCTAAAGCGAGAATCGCATGTTGAAAACGACCCACCCTCTATCTGTGAAGCTGTTGCATTTTTGGTCATAAGTAATGAGGACGTATCAGGCGCAACGCCCGACCCGCTTTAAACACTGGCTTCGGGGTGCGACAGGGAAAAGATATTTAGAAAGAAAATAAATGGAGATGGAGGAAAAAGAGGAGGTGGCGCAACGGCACGTCGGCCGCATGCGACTTTGCCGCCGCGTCTGGGTTGCGCGAACATCTCCTCGCCGCGTTGGCGGCTTCGTCGGGCGCGGCGACGGGGAAACGCGAGGAGTTCAAACGGCAGCACCAGGACACCGCGCGTTTTTGTTCGCACGGGCTTCGCCTTCTTCCCCATTGTGGTGGACGCCCCCCGCGGCGGGTGGGGCCGCGAGGCACGCATGGCCTTCGGGGTCCTGACCAAGCGGCTGGCTGACACCACTGGGGAGTATGCCGCAGTGGTTGCGGACCAACACGCCCAGCGATTTCCGCCTCCCTGCGCGGGAAAGCTCGCGGGCGGCGTTGCGTCACCTCCAAACGCAGTCTGGAGTGGCGGGAGGGCAACGGCCCGCCTGGCCGCGGCCACGGCTGCCTCCACGGCGGACGCCGTTCGAGACGTTCCCAGCGCTGCCCAGCGTCCCCCACCCACCCCTTCCGCCCAACAGACACCCCCCGCGACCTTCCGCCAGCGTCGCGCCGGCGGCTCCACACCCGGCGCACGCCGCCCAGCCCATCCCCGGCGGGGCGGTGTGTGATCCCGCGGAGGGCTCTCCCCACCACGCCGCAGCGTGTTGGGCTCGGTCGGCCACCCCACGCCGCCCACCCGACGACCCCGACGGGTAGTCCCGACGACCACGAACGACGACCCCCCTCCGACGCCCACCGCCCGCTCCACCGCTACACTTTCGCCGCGTGGTCGCCGTCGCCGCCGTGGGGTCCGTAGCCTCGTTGCGGGTGACTCTTCTCTCCCGGCTTTGGGTCCGGATGGCTTGGGCCTTTCAGGCCTGCGCTGGATCGCACCGCGACGTCGGAGCGGATCGGGAGCGGGTCGGCTCGCCGGCGAGCCGCCCCGAAACGGATCGAGTCGCCGCGGACCAGTCTGGCTGGCCGAGCCGCCCCGATCGGATCGCCCCGGCGCACTGCGTCAAGAGGCGGTTCCGCTGGGGGCACACGTCGGCGGCGAGAGATGCCCTTGGCCCGGCCCGTTTGCTTGCGGTTGACTTCTCTTTCCCCCACTTCCTTGCTTTTCTCCCTTTTCTCCTGCTCCTTGCCTGCTGTCTCTGCCTGGCCCTCCTTCTGCCTGCCCGCCCGCGCTGCCGCCCCCGGCCTCCCGCCTGCGCGTTCGTCGTTGTCTGTCTACTTTTCCCCTCCTCTCCCCCTTCAGCTGGGCAGTGCATCCTGCCCAGGACCAGCGTGGCGGCGCGTAGGGCGGCCCGCCTCCCCGCGGGGCAAGGGCGGGGTTGGGCCGCCGTTCGAAGGGAGAGTCAGCTTCCCCAGGCTGGTCCCCGGACGGGTCCCTATTAACACGGGTGCCTGAATTTAGATGCCTTGGCCGCACGTGTTCCGAGCCCGTTTCGCCTGACACATCATCGCGATTCTAGGTCGGATGTGTTCGGACCCGAGGTGGTCCAGTGAGTTTCGCCCGAGGGGTCCTCGCACTTCTGGGCTCAGGGATGTCCTGTCGTCGCTGTTGCCGATGACCCTTTGATGGTTGGGTCTTTCGTTACATGGGCAATCCACATGGGGCCATCCTGGAGGTGGAGGTCATCCTTTTCGCCAAGTGCACATTTGACAATGAGAAAAGATCGCTTGGCTCTTTTCGAGGCTAGTTGCCCCTTCCCTGCCGGCGGGCGACAGGGCGGAATAGTTTCGCAGGCCAGTAATCCCAAGGGGTGGGCGGATTCTCCTTGCCTTAGGTTCTGCGTGGCGCTTCGTTGGAGGGGAGGCCCGACGTTGCCCCATCAGTCAGACTACTGCTGCTGTACTCGCCTTGTCTTTGCGAAAAAATGTGGGGCCACCCAGCCTCAGGCGGGCGCGATTGGAAGGCGTGCAGCGTCGCATCAAGTCCCCGAGAGGGGCCAGTGATACTGAAGAGGGGAAAAACACACAGACACAATTATTCGTCGATTCCCAGAAAATTTACGAAAATATGGGAAGTGAGGGGGAAGACAGAAACCCAGAAAATATAGGAAAATATTGGGAATACTTTTATTTGTGTGTATTTATTTGTGTGTCCCAGGGCCCCTTCAGATACACCATCCCCAACATGGCCATGGATTTCCGTAGGCTCTGGCCCGGCACCTGAACTGCCTGGCCAGGTTTGGGCGCCGATCCCTGGCCGATCCAGCTACCGGATCTCAGTTCCGACCCGATCCGACGCGCGCGATTCGGATCTGTGCAGTTCTCATTCGAGAAGGCAAAGGGTGGACGCCTCGCAATTGGCAAACGACGGCGCAAGTAGTAATGGAGGATGACGATTAATAAACGACCGGGGGTCGTGTTCACGCGGCGGCGTTCGGGATGACGATTAGATAGAGAAAACCGGCCGCGGGCTGGAAAATTATTTGTTTTTATCGTTCTCCTCCCGTCAGAGAATTATGCAGAAATAGCAGAAAACTATTTGTTTAATCGTTCTCTCCCATTTTTTTATTAATCGTCATCCCGCATTACAGCGAGGGCGGTTCTGCCGGCGGAAGATCGGCGGAAGCTGGCGGAGGTAAAGTGGTCAAAGCCAGTTTCACCAGATTCTCCCAGGCTTTCCAGCTTCCCGTTCGTTTCCACGACTCCGCCTTTCAACATGCATTGTGCCGAGCTCGGCTGCCCCAGCTCAAGGACAGAGAGCATCTCGCACAGTTGCGGCACCCATGCCTTACGCTGGCAACGTGCAGTCCTGTGTGTGCCAATCAGTAGCGTGAGTCAACGAGAGTCCTCGCGTCACCTGCAGCGCGGTTCTCGCGTCCATGCAATGCGATGTGCATTCGTGCTTCCTTTCTCTCGCGAGCGCTCGACTGGACCCGATGCCTCATCCTCAGGAAGATGCTGCTGCTACTGTTGATAGTAATGGTGACGATGATGATGATGATGATGATGATGATGATGATGATGATGATGATGATGATGATGATGATGATGATGATGATGATGATGATGATGATGATGATGGTGATGAGCAGGAGGAGGAGGAGGAGGAGGAGGGGATCATGATGGTTCTGGTTTCGGTACAGGTAATGTTGTTGATTATGCTGATGATGATGATTATGCTGATGATGATGATGATGATGATGATGATGATGATGATGATGATGATGATGATGATGATGTTGGTGGTTTTGTTAGTGGTGATGAGCAGAAGGAGGAGGAGGAGATAGAGGAGGAGGAGGAGGAGGAGGAGGAGGAGGAGGAATGCCGCATCAACTGAAAGCTCCCTGGACCCCACAGATGCGTCTTTCCATCCCTCCGTCCCCCTCCATTCCTTATCCCTCATCTTGACTCACTCGATCTTGCGTTCTCCCTACTCGCACTTCCCTCCCCCTTCATCCCTCCACCCATCCTTCATACCATCCCTCCATTCATCCATCCCTCCATCCCCCTGGCCTGCATGCATCAATTCCTCCATCCCGCACTCCCTTCCTCGCATCACTCCCACCTCGTCCGTCCACCCCAACTCCTTCCCTTACTCCCCTCGCCTCTCTATTGCCGTCTTTCGCCCCTTCATCCGATACTCGTTCCTGGATTGCCCCATCCCCCCCTCCCTGCATCTACTCGTCATCCGCCACCCTCCTTCCCATTTCTATCCTGCCTCTTCCCTCCATCTTCCACCTTACCTGGAGGCGTCAATTTTTTGGAGGAACTAATGCCACAGAAGCGGCCTAGGAATTATCTGGTGCTTGGCCCGATTCCGATTCCCACTGGAAGGTACCAGGCTTGCTCAACGAGGCGGCACCGCGGCCTGAGCCTGACCCGAGCATCGCGGCAATCTCACCGAAGCCCAACGCGAAGGTACCACCCATGAAGGGCGCGGCGCGACAGGCCGTCGCAGCGGTTCGCGCCAAGCCAGCTGGGGCGGAGAAAAGGGCCAAGAAGCCGGTGCAATGCTTTCCGAGCCACCTTCCCGATGGGTGGAAGGTGGAGCTGAAGAAGCGGACATCCGGCCCCAACGAGCTCGACACGTGTTTCGGTTCTCCGTGCTGCGGCGCCTTCGATTGGTGTGCACAGGTGCACAGGTGGCGGCTTCCTGCGTGGTGTGGGCGATGCTCTGCGTGTTTCCCCGCGTGCTCTCCCCCCCTTGCCCCTCGCACCTGCCTCCTTCCCTCTCTTCCACGCGTCTCCTCCGCGGTGGTTTCCCCCTCCTTTCCGTGCTCCTGGCCGCTCCATCCTTCCCCCGTCTTCCCTCCGATGTCCGCTTGCCTACCTCCCTTGTCGCGCTTCGCCTCCCCCCACCCTCCGAGTCGCCCGTTTCCCTCGCACGTTGTTTTCCTCGGGGCGCGCGGCCTTTCGCGGCACTTGTGTCGGATCGGTATGGCGTTGACATGGGCTCCAGGAAAAACCAACGGCTCTCGGTGTTCGATTCCCCCACCCCCTTCCGCGCTCCGATCTCCGACTCCTTCACCCCCTCTGGATTGCAGCCCTCGTTCGTCGAACACGTGCGCTTCTTCGGCACATTCCCCACATCGTCACGGCGCGAGGCAAACCTTGAACGGGCGCGCTCGCGTCACCAGATGGGACGTCCAAGCGCGGTGTCGTCTCGCTCGCCCCGCGCGGGCAACTCGCAAAATGGAGTCGGTTCGGCTTGCGGCGCGTGCGTATACTCCGCCGATCGACCCTCCTCTGAGCGGGTTCAGAAGTCCATCCGAGTGGACTCGGGACTCCGCTGGACGAGCTCAGATCTCCGCTGGGTGGACTCGCTGCGCCCAGCGGGCTCGCATCTCCGCCAATCGGACTCACGGCACGCCGCACGGGCTTATTTCAGAGCGTGAATTACCTACCCCGCTTTCGCTTCCAGGCAAAACCAAGTCATACCATGCGCCTCCTCGTCAAGCGGCCTGACCAGTACAGGCCGTAGTTTGGCATCCCTTGGTATCTCTTGGAAGCGAGGGTGGTCAAAAGCGAGGTAGGTTTGTTTGCCCCCTATTATTGCAGTTCGATGCTTTTTCGGCGCCGATCGGACATCACAAGATGCGGTTTGCCCGTGACCTCTCGCACCGCGTGCAACGTGAACCCATCCGGCGCCGCCGCACGAAATCAGAAACCCTGGTGGACGCTGACGGGTAGACACTGGACAGCAGGCGCCCTTGCGGAGGTCGGGCGCCGCAAGAATCGTCCATGCCGTGCACGCGCCCCCCTCTCCTCTCCTCCCCTCCCTCCTGGACACGAACATGAAAAGCGCGCTCTCTGCTTGCCGATGGGGCCCACTGGCAGCAGCACGATGTTTGTCTTATGCTAGCTTAACGCGTTTCATGCCTGCACACCGCCTGGTGCAGGGCGACTGACCTGACGTGTGCGCATTGCCCCCTCTGTCATGGCTCTGACAGCCCAGCTGGGGGTCCTCCCTGTCTCCCCAGGCATTGCCAGTGCAGGGTCGGGGCGGGTGCGCTGGGCAGGTCCTGCCCACTACGCCGATGCAGCAGCACCCCGCGGCAGCGAAGACTCGAAGTCCTCCTCCAGCCCCCACTTCCTGCTCTCCCTCCCCCTCCCCCCTCCGCCTGCTTGCTGAATCCAGCAGCGCCATGCCTGCGTCGTCGACAGTTCAGGGTCAGATCCCTCCCCTTCCAAAGCCGCCTCCTCCTCCTCCTTTTCCCTTCCGCCTCCCCCACCACCTCCTTATGCTGCTCGACCTCGCCCTCCTCCTCCTCCTCCTCCTCCTCCTCCTCCTCCTCCTCCTCCTCCTCCTCCTCCTCCCCCTCCTCCTCCTCCTCCTCCTCCTCCTCCTCTTCCTTGCTTCCCTCCCCTCTGCCCATCCCCCTTGTCGGAGGAGGGCCAGTTGAGACAACGGAGGTTCTCCTGCCCGGCCCAAATCCGCTCAAAATCGGTCCCCAGACCCTTCCCGGGGCCCATCCCAACCCGTTCTTCGTGGCAGGCTCCGCCGTGGCAGCGCGCAGCCTCCAGGATAGGCCCAGGCAGGACGAAGAGAGAACGCCATGGAGGGCCGCCCGCTGAAATGTCGGTCCCCCGACCCCTCCCGGGGCCCATCCTGACCCGTTCTCCAGTCCCCGAGCGCGTTCCATTACTCGCAAAGTGCCTACTCGCAAACGTCCGAAAAACCATACGTCTGCCTTTGTGTAGTGTATCGTGCATCTCCTGCGGCGGATCGAGGCCATTTGCGAGTAGCGACTTTGCGCGTAGTGGAACGGGCTTGTTTACAGTCGGGGCCCTGAAGAAGGAACCCTTTTCGTTGGGAAGGGGCTCCGCGTTCCTTAAGTGTTTCGCAGCTTGCCTCAGGTGCTCCTTATGTCTTCGATCGGAGATCGAAGCTTCACTTATGGAAAAAAGGGGCCCCGTTCCTTATTTGGGGCTCCTTAGGCCAAGGCCCCGACTGCATTCCGGGGCAGCCTCCTCCGTGGCAGCGCGCAGCCTCCAGGACGGGCCCGGGCAGGACGGTAAGAGAGAACGCCAGGGAGGGCCGCCGCGTGGCCTCGGTCCGGCCTCCCTGCGCCCCCTCCCCCTTGAAGTCGGGCGTATCCCTCTACAGGAGGAACATTCCAAAATTAAAAATCGTCGGCCTCCTCCTCCCCCTCCTCCTCCCCCTCCTCCTCCTCCTCCTCCTCCTCCTCCTCCTCCTCCTCCTCCTCCTCCGGGGCCCGTAGGCCTCTACAGGAGGAGAACACTCAAAAATTAAAAATCGTCTGGGGACGATTCGTCTACTGTATTTTTTTGTTGCTCTTGCATGTCTTGACTGCTGGAAGCATTTTCGCCCAATCTCCGCCTGTATGAGGACATGCCCGACCGAACCCTTCCCTCTCCCGACGCCACCCCGTCCTCCCCGGGCAAGCCCGCAGGCGGCGCAGGCCAAGTCTGGTGGCCTCCCAGCGGCCCGCTCCGAGCCCTTCAGCGTGTCGGTCCGGCTGCTGTACTTCAGCCGCGACGGCAGCCCTGCGGACACCGGCGAGGCGCCCGGGGCTGGAAGAGCCTGGGCGCCGCACTTCGTCGAGCATCAAGGGCTCCTGAGGGAGACGGGTCCTGACTCCGGGCCCCCTGGGCCTTGGAGCTGGCTGGGGGTATGAGGTGGCCCAGCACTGGTTCTGTCGAGCAGGAAGGGGGAAAGGGTTTGGATGTTTCGGTTTTGCCTTTTTCGGGCCCCCAGGGCCGTTTGCGGGCCCAGGGACCGTCTGAAACGGATCCGGAGTGAAACATTGCACCAGAATGACGGGAGAGGTCTGGGAACCGATCGTTTGAGCAGATTTGGCTTCATCCCCACTCATGTCCGATTTCTTGGGGTCCCAAGACCTCCTGGCCGCCTCCAACCTGGGCCTCCCAGTGCCCCAGGATCGTCAAACAACTGCTCGGGACGAGACGCCGGTCTGGGGAACGCCTCTGGGTTCCAAGGCTGGTTTCCCTGAGGACTCGTGTCCTTCATTGTGAACACTGGGAGGTGGCAGGGGAAGAGAGGGATGCCTCGGATTGGGAGCGGAAGGAGAAAGACGGACAGGGGGAGGAGTCACGGAGTTACGGGTATCGCGACGGGGTCGGTCAATGACTACATGATGTTGTCGAGCATCGCTTTTGGACTGGGAGGGCACGGGTGCCAGGAGAGAGAGAAGAGTGGGGCGGATGGGTGCTGGGAGGGAGAAGAGTCAGGAGCGAAGAAAACACACAGACACAATTGATCGTCGACTCCCAGGAAAACATGGGAACATATGGGAAGTGGGGGGGAAGGCAAAAACACAGAAAATATTTGAAAATATAGGGCATCCAATTATTTGTGTGTATTTATTTTTGTGTCCCAGGGCCCCTTCAAAGAGGGACAGAGGCGGCCGGGGAGGGGAAGGCACAGGGGAGGAACACAATAAACCGAGGATGCATCCACGACGCAGCGAAGAGCATCACATCACACCGTCCCATCGAAGGACCCGCCTTCCACCTTTCGCGCCTTTCCCTGGCCGCCTTCCGCCCTCACTGCTCCTCCCTCTCGTTGTTCCTTCGTCTTGTCGATTTGTTGCCCACGTCCGGCACATCTTTTCTTCACCAATTTCAACGTCGACGCATGCTGTTGATTCCATGTCATGGTACAGTCGGGGCCATGAAGAAGGAACCCTTTTTGTTGGGGAGGGGCTCCGTGTTCCTTAGTTGTTTTACAGTGCTCCTCGGGTTTTCCCGAGGTTTTCCATGGAAAATCGGCGTTTCATATATGGGAAAAAGGGGCCTCGTTCCTTATTTATCGTTCCTTAGGTCAACGCCCCGACTGTATGTGGTTACTATGCACACGTGTCACCACCAATGCTCGTAACAGTAGTCGCAACACTGTTTTCACTCGGTGATCTGTGTGCAGGAGGAGATCAGCATCCCAAGGTTATGACGAGGATGAATGGGAAGCGGCGCACCAGGACGCGAACGAGGAGGCTGGCAGAATGACTTGTATGAGCAGGAGGGCGATGATACTAGGGGGGAGTGTGAGATGGGAAATGATAAGGAGGAGCACGGCAGGGTGGGCGAAGGGGGGGGACGCACGAGGAAGGGGACGCTGGGGAGATGCAGGGCCCATAGAGCCCGTCGCCGCAGGCTCACGAGCTCCAGGTCCAGAGGTTTGTTAACCGCACGACGGCACAGATCCTCATCTTCCGACTTCCCCGCGTCGTCCTCCTTCTCTTCCTCATCCTGCCACCCTCACAACCTTCGCCTACTCCGCTTCCGCCACTTCCTCCCCCTCATCCTCCTTCTCCTCCCCTCTTCCGTATCCTCTGCCTCCCCTCCCCACTCACCGCGCTCACATTCCGTCGTTCCTCCTCCTCCCGCTCCTGTGACCCCCTCCTACGCTGCCATGATGCTCCTTGTCCTGTTCCATCGCGCCTTCCTCGATCAGTTTACATACGCATCCGATGTGTATATATATAATATCAGATTGAGGGGGCCGACCGGTCATTCACTGTCCCTCGGTGCGTGGCTGAAGTGGGGTTCCGCGTTTCGGATTTGTTGTTGAATTTTCATTGTTACAGCGATTTCCGTTGGTTCACCCTCACCGGTGCACATCATGTTTTTTCAATTGAGGTGCCTCCCATCAGGGCCCGCGCCCTGCTTTTTTTGAGAAGTTACTCCAACATTGAGATCTCGCGCAGCATTGTCTCACAATTTATCCGGAATCGCGCTCTCGCGTTGGACTGCTTCGCAATTTATATTCAGACGCCGCGCCTTCGCTACTCAGGAATCACGGTCTCGCTTTGGTTGTCCTGACGATGTGTAGGGATTCTCGCTATCGCTCTCGACCTCGTGGCGATTCATGCAGTACTCACGCTTCAGCAACCCGCCTACTCGACCTGGCCACCTGGGTCCGCCTTGCCGACCCGCCCGCGAGAGTCTGCCCGCCCGATCTGGCCGTCTGGTTCTGCCACGTGTTTTCTGCTCCTTTCCCCCCTCCTGCTAATTTATCTCGTGCTCCATCCTTCACCCTCCCCCTTCCATCCGTCCTCTCCTCCCATGTTTTAGGGGCTGCGCTAAATGCACGTGGCAGGTAATGAAGCTATACCCTCAAGGGGGCTCGATCGAAGACGAAGAGGACGGGTACCGAGGGTTTGGGATGTACGTTCTGAGTGGCACGCGAGCAGAGAGGAGCGAACAGTCTTTTCACGATTGTTGTTGTTGTTGTTGTTGTTGTGGTTGTGGTTGTTGCTGTTGTTGTTGTTGTTGTTGTTGTTGTTGTGGTTGTTGTTGTTGTTGTTGTTGTTGTTGCGGTTGTTGGTGAAGCTGCTGTTGTTGTTGGTGTTGTTGTTGTCATTTCGAAAGAAGAATGATTGTTGCTCCCCCCTCCGTTAAACATTGCATTTTTCAATGCAAGTGCTTCTTCCGAAATTGAGGTGTCACGACCCGCCCGTTGGGGTCTACCCGCCCGATCCGGTCGTCTGGTTCTGCCACGTGTTTTCTGCTCCTAGCCCGTGCTCCATCCTCCTCCCTCCCCCTTGTCCTTCCTTCCGTCCGTCCTCTCTTCCCCTGCCTCAGGGGTTGCGCGAAATACACGTTGCAGGTAAGAAAGATATACCCCAAGGGGGTACGGTCGAGGACGAAGAGGGCGGGTTTCGAGGGTTCGGGATATACGTGTTGAGTGGCACGGGCAGGTAAGAGCGATCAGACTTGAATTGATTGTTGTTGTTACTGCTGCTGTTGTGGTTGTGCTTGTAGGTGTTGTTGCTGCTGCTGCTGCGGTTGATGTTGTTGCTGTTGCTGTTGCTGATGGTGTTGTCGTTGTTGTTGTTGTTGTTGTTGTTGTTGTTGTTGTTGTTGTTGTTGTCGTCGTCGTCGTCGTCGTCGTCGTCGTCGCCGTCCCATTCGCGTTCCGGCCTGCGACCTAACCGCGACCCGTCCGCGACCCACCCGCGACCCACCCGCAATCCGTCTATCGACACGACGCCCGCGACACGCCCGAAACCCTACCCACGACGGCCCGCGACACGCCCCCTCTATCGTAACCGTAACTGCGGGTGCTACAGATATCATCATTTCCTTCGTCCCTCTCTTCTCTCCTTCCATGTTCTCCTTCGCCTCTGCCTTCATCCTTCATCCTTTCCTCCCTCCTCCGTCGCCCCGTCCTCCTTCTCCTCCTCCTCCTCGCCCAACCGCGTTGCCGCCTCATCCTGCTCTGTTTCCGCCCACCCTCCCATCCTCCTTATTGTTGTTTTTCCTGCTGCGCCTGTTTATCCTCGTCCTCCCTCCTCCCCAGGGCATCCTCCCCTCAGCACCTCCCGCTTCCCCGCTTCTCTCTCCTGGCTCCACTAATCCTGTTCCTTCCGCTCCTGGTGTTCCTCCTTTCTCCTCCCACGTCTTGCTTCACGAGGTCACCACGGGAACCAGCGTCGAGGCCTTGCTGGACATGGCGCGCAAGGCCGCAGGCGTGGGTGCCAAGGGCAGGCTGCTCTTCCGGAACAAGCCCCTGGCGAGCGACCACCTCGATGCCAAGACGCTGGGTTGGGTTGGAGAAATTCCCTCGTCCTCAAAATCCGCCTTCCCCTCCTCGATTCCCTCCCTCCCCGCCTCCTCGAGTCCGCCTTCCTCTCGTCTCCCTCCCCTCCCCCGCCGCACACCCTCTTCCCCCCCATGTTCTATCCTTGCATCCCCCATCTGCCCGGAGAATTTCCGTGCATCATCCGTTCCCTTTTCCCTCTCCTCGCATCCTCGTTCCCCCCTCCGTCGCCCACCCCCCGCCCGCTTCGCATCCTCCTCCCCGCATCCTCATACCATTTCCCCCTCCTCCTCTTCCTCCTCTTCTTCTTCTTCTTCTTCTTCTTCCTCCTCCTCCTCCTCCTCCTCCTCCTCTCGCCCCCTCCCCCCGTCTCGCATACCTCCTCGCGGGGGCGGTGGTGGCGGTTCTTGGGAGCTCTCGAAGCGTCCCTGCGGCCTGTTAGGGGCCTTCTGAGGGGTCTTTGTGGCCGTGTTGGGGGGAGGGCTCCCGGGGCCCCCTCGGGACGAGGGAGGACATCCTCGACCGATTCGCGCTTCCAGATGTCTGCACGCCGCACTGCTTTGGACCTCCAGGTCGAGGACTGGTACGATAGGGTGCCCACGACGACTGGCAGCCGCCGCTTGTCTGGGGAGCAATTTTGCCCCAGGGTCACATCTCCTTAGTCGCGGTGCTGTCCCGTCGTGCGATGTTTCCTGTGTGCGGGGAACGAGGGCATCCTCGACCGATCGCACCTCCTCCGTCTCCCTCGGGAAACGTTCGCTCCCGCAGGAAAGGTTCCCCCCCCGCCGCCGCCGAGGCCCACTCGTGCCTGGCCGGAATCCCTGGGGCCGCCTGCTGCTTCTGGCAGTGCTTGCTTCGCAGCGGATGGCACCCTGGCCGTTATGCCAGGCAGTCTGACTGGTTTGTTGTTCTTGTGTTTCAGTTTGTTTTGTTTCTCTCTCTCTCTCTCTCTTTCTCTGCCCCTCGCGCTCTCGCTCTGACCTCCGAGGTGACTGCGGCGTGCCCTCGGACCCGAAGGCCCTGCACCTGGTGCTCTCGCGCAAGCACCGGCCCTCGGCCGTCGCGGCCGCCGCGGCAGCAGAGGCTGGCTGGCTCTCCTGAGCCTCCTCCTCCTCCTCCTCCTCCTCAAGCTCCTCCTCCTCCGTCTCCCCCTCGTCCTCTGCCTCCTCCTCCTCCTCCCGTCCTTCTCCTCCTACTCTGTCTCCTCTGTCACCTCCTCCTTCTCCTCCTCCTCTTTTCCCCTCCTACGTCTGCTCCTCCTGCTCTTCTCGTCCATCTCCTGGTCTTCGTCCTCTTCCCTCTCCTTCGATTGTCTCTGCCTCGTCCTTCTCCTCCTCCTTCCCCCGCCCCCGCCTCCTCCTCCTCTTCCTCTTTCTTCTGCCGCGTGTCTCCTCGCAGAGGCTGCCGAGCTGAGAGCCGCAATGGCGGAGGCCGAGGCCGCCGCCGCGATGAGGCCCAAGCGCCAGAAGCGCATCATCGAGGACGAGAGCCCGCAGGAGTCGCCCGAGTGCCTCCGGTAGCGGAGCAGCTGAGCGCCAGCCCCCGGCGAGCTCTCCCCGGCGCCCGGCAATCGCATTCCGGCCGCACGGCCGGGGCCCTCTGCTCTGCACGGCAGGGCCAGCCTCTCGACACCTCGGGAGCACCTCCAGAGCTCCCGTCTCCCCTTCTACCCATCGGTCGTTGAAAGTAGGTATTTTTGGCTTCCCAGGTTCCAATCAGATTGGAACTCTACTTTGACGCAGGAAGGCGCTCAAAGTAGAGATTGAATCTCTACTTTTAGCGCCTTCCTGCGTCAATGATCGAGCGGCGTTACCTTTTCCGCCCGCCTTCGAGGGATCGGAGGGAGCCCAAATCCGCTTTCAGCGCCGTCCTGCTTCATGTCTCTACCCACTTCTGCCGACCGATGGGTACCTTCTCACTCCCTCCTCGGCCCCCCCTTTTCCTCCTGCTCTGCCACCCCTCACCCCCACCGTTCTCTGCACCTCGCGCGTCCCTGCCGTCCGTGCAGGCTGTTAGGGGGCCACATGCGAGCCCCGCGCCCCTACAGTCGAGGTGTTGACCTAAAAAAACCCAAAATAGGGAACGAGGCCCCTTTTTCCCCTCAGTGAAGTTTCGATTTCCCATCGACAACCCGAGGAAAACCCAGGGCAAGCTGTGAAACAATCAGGGAACACGGAGCCCCTCCCCAACGAAAAGGGTCCCTTCATCAGGGCCCCGACTGTGCCCCCCACTATTCCTGCGGGCCAGGCTGGGCTATAGGGCTCGCAGGTGGCCCCCCTATATGGCGGTGC